>OY804609.1:15480344-16080344 GCA_963680895.1 Fragum sueziense | reverse complement strand
CACCTAGATCACACCAGATGAATTTATAATAGGCATCAACCAAGGCTAAAAGAACTATACTTAAGAAGCCCTTATAATTATGGTACAGACTACCGAAACCAAAAGGCTTCTTAATTGCCACATGTTTACTATCGAGTGCACCGAGTATATTCCACTTTCGCTCGAATTCAGTGGCTACTTGTCGCCATTCCTCATGAGTACTTGGAATAGCCATGTACTCGTCTTTAAACTCATCAAGGAGTGCAGTGCATACTTCTGGTACAATTCTACACACACTTTGCTTGCCAATACGGAAGTCATTGCTCTCTTAAGAACAGAGCACATGTTAATCAATAGACCTCGGCTTTGGAGAGAAGGAAGTCATAGGCTAACGAAGCGTAACAGTCTCCGGTTTCCATGTATCGCAATGTCGCAGCGAGCTTAAGGCCAGCTGGAATGGCTCTGTGGAAACTCGTATTCCTGCTCTGAACGCGAGGCACAAGACGCTAAAGTATGTCGTCCCGCAATTCTTGCATTAATGTATTATATCGGCCATATTGCAACCTTCTTTCGTCAGAAAGCCAAGGTCGAACCCACCACCGACATCGTCGTCTTCGCCTCCTACGTAAATGTAGGGCCAGACCAATCATTGCAGCCTGTTCGGCTAGTACAAGGTACTGTAGAGCCAAAGCAAATTCTATGTCTCTCGCAGCCATAATATGTACGTGAACTGAAAATGTATCACTCGATTGTCCTATATATAGCTAGGAATTTACATCGGCAACATATCGGCATTGCTTCTTAGACTCTTCCGCATATGATCGGCAGCCATTCTGCATGATCCGGAAACATTCGGCCAACAATCCTGAACCGATCGGCATACTTCTGCATTGGATCTGCATACTTCGGTAAGGTTTCGGCATGTCTTCGGCAACCATTCGCATACAGTTCCGCGTATCAATGCCGAAGGGATCCCGAAGGTAATTTTCATCCCGAAGGCTTCCCGAAGTTAGCTATTTTTTCATCTGCAACCCTTCGGCAAGTGATCGGCGTCCTAGTGGAGACAGGCCCTAATCCAGCTCCCATGTGACTATTAAGGTCTATTGATGGCTAAACCGTATAATAATCGTGTTGATCGAGTTGATCAGGTCGGAAGTGAGAACCTAGCAATATGTATATATCGCTTCCTAAAGATTGTATCCTTTACACCATATCACGAAAGTCAAATCGCGACAAAACAGGGATTATATCGAAACAAGATCAATAAATTGGCACAAACGTTGCATGATTTGAATCGGGTGATTAATCTCAAAGTGTTTGTCCATAGAAAGCAAATAGAGACACCACATTTGTCCTGTATGGCCATCAAATCTATTTTGAATTTTGACCAACTGGCAGTTGAGTTTGAGAAGGGTTTTTTGATAATAATCCACATTTCGGGTGTCGCAAGAGTGGTTTTATTCAAATTAAATCAAACGTTTTAACGAACGTTCAACAGAAGAAATGGTCCGAACTGGTTTCGAACCAAAGGCGTTCCAAATTTCAAACTGGGTTGCAAGGCGAATCCTTTCCCGTGTGAGCTATTGCTACTGTTGATAACATAGGGCGTTTGTTAACTTTATTAACATAGTGTATGCATATATCGCTTTCTTAAGATCCTACCCTTTACACAATATCACGAAAGTCAGATCAAGAAAATGGGTAAATCGAAAAAAGATCGTAAAGTTGGTAAAGACGTGGCATGAATTTAATCGGGCAATGAATCTTATAGTGTTCGTTAGAGAACACATTGAAAGGGGGAAAAGATACGACATTTTTCCTGTAATCTATTTTGAATTTTGACCAACTGGCAATTGAGTCTGAGAAAGGGTTTTTTGGTAATGAAAACCCATTTCGCCTGTCCAAATGCGGTTATAAGAATTGTACGTCCGAAAGGACGTCCAATTAAAAATGGAGACAAAAGGCAAAATGCTAGTTATCAGCATTTTCTTCTTTTGTCACAGTGTTCAAGCGAAATTATATCCTATAAGGAACGTCACGACCAGGCCCCGGTTTCTCGAAAAAACTTAAGTACGTTCCCACACTCAAATCTGAGCACCGTGCTCAAATCACACGATATCCACGTGAACTTCAATCGAATACCCTTTCAACGCTGGAGAATACCGGTATTCCATTGAAGTTGAGCGTATTGTCACAAGTATGTACTTAAGTTTTTTCGAGAAACCGGGGCCAGGGTAAGTTTTGGAAAGGATAAAAATTTTATCGATTCTATAATTTACCTTATATAATTTAATGATTTCGCAAGTTTTCACCATATTATCTTGTCGTTATGGCAAATTATCGGTCAAACAACTTTGTTTTTTCTATATTTAACAGCATATATAACCATGATATTGTCAATTTATAGGTTTTGGTGAATTTGAAATTTAAAAATGCAAAAGATTACGAATCGCCGCAAAACAAGATATACGGATGAGACGTTAACCCAGTGCCAGAGCTCAAAATTTTAGTGTGGTCAAAATTCAAAAATGGTACCAACCACAATTTCAAGTGATTGGAATTCAACATTTGTTTTGGTCTTTTGTGGTTGAAAATATAGTGGAATATGAAATAATTTCTTGTCACAAGAAAATCGTCCACGCCGGATAGATCCAATTTTCTTCAAATTATCGAGCTAAAAATAGGGGGAAAAATCTGTCTGGGATGGCCAGTGCAAATCTATGTCATTTTCAATTGTCATTTTCCTGTTCTTTGATATTTATTTTTCTCGGTGACGTCTGACGTAAACACAAAAGTGCCGATTTGACTTATGAATTTCTTTTCAAAGTGTCAAATTAGTCTGATATGGACACTAGCGTGACGTCAACCCATCCAAATGCTCAAAATAGGATGTTCCCATTTGAAAGCTGACGCAAACAACACAGATTTATTTATTTATTTTTTTTATTTATTTTTTTTTTTGGTGGGGGGGGGGGCGGGGGGACGGTAAGGGAAAGGGGTCTATATCTTTTCCGAAGTTGTTATAATCCTTTCCCAAACAAGACCTGTTTTTGACGCTATAAACCACCTTTACTTTACTTGACGCCCCAAAAACTAAAGATTTTGGAAAACATTGAGACAAACAAGAAAATGCCAACATCCATTTTATGGTCTGCGGCAGCTTTTGAATAAGATCACTATATTCTTTCAGTTTTAGAAAGAAAGAATAAACGGATGGTTGTTTTCAGTTCGAAAGTAAGCTGAAAAAGAGTTTTCTTTTAAATTTGAGGCATTCCATTTCTCAATTCAGCCTTTAAAATCTTGTTTTGATTAAAGAAAGCATGAAAGAGTGTAACGACAATTGTAAGCCATTGCCGTAAATCTCCCTTGCCTATGTCAATTTAATTCCCAGGACAATCATTCACTTGTTTTATATAGATATACGTAGGTTGCAAAGGAGCCTGGCAACGTAATATCAGTTAATGTCAACAAAAACCTCGTAACTGCAGCTTGTATTAAGCTGCAGTTACGAGTTTTCGCTGGAAATCAGCGGTATTTTAATCGGTATAGTCCAGTTACAATATTATGGCACATGTTTACAAAATTGATCAATGTAAACAACTCAATATCAGAACTACTGTAATTTTGCATGTGATGGTTCTAATTTAGCCTGTACGAACCATGTACCTGTCAAGATTCAAGCCAACACATGCAAACTTTTATTGCAAATAAAAAAATAGATTTCCCCTTGTTTATAAAGATATAAGAGAATTGATTGGATCTAAAAAAAATCTTATATCAGACGTGTATACGTGTATACGCAGTCTGCTGGACATATTCTGATCTCAAAAACATTTAAAGGGGCTCATTCTATGTTTTTATGCTTCCGAACTGTTCGGGAACTCATATTTGTGCATGGAAAAACAATTAGCAATGCATAAAAACCTCAATCTTGGCGAAAAAAACATCTTTCCTTTGCGTGTTTACACATTCTATTTTTACTTCAAAACAAGACAAGGTCAAGGTCAACGACACACACCTCCGCAATATCAACACACCGTATAATCGGCTGTGTCGATGACTTTGAACTTTTTTGCGAGGAATACGTGAAAAGGTTTATTTTGTACAAGCACTGAACATTTATATGCGTATTTATCAACTATAAAATACCAAAGATCCTTTCGTTTATTTATAAAAGTAAATTCATTTGACCTACCATGCACATGACATCAGATGCCGAATCTGTCTTCGCTGACTTTCTACGCAGCCGGTTGTAAGGTATGTTAAATCTCGCTGAGCACAGATGACGTATCTCTGACGTAATTGATTTTTGAATGTTGGGCATATGTAGCCGTTACAAAACAAAAACAAGGACGACCAGCATGTTATTAATTGACTTGGATTTTAATACTTAATAAAGCTCGTGGAGTGCTAACAATGGACATAAATGATCTACCCCTTCAGGTTGGTAATTTCATACGTTATTTCTGGTTTGTAATTATCGTGCCATTTGCATTTTCGACAGCCTAGCTCGCCCCCTTTAAGGTACAAGTTATACAGATGCATTTTCATTTTATTCGTTTTCTTCTAATCTTCCTGTTAAAAGGACATTAATATCATCAGGCCTAAATCACTAATGATCCACAGAAGTTGGCTGATAGAATGTTGTCGCACCGTTTATAGACTTTGTAAGACAGAATACAAGATTCATACACTAAAATGACATAAATCGATTATCATGCAGCGGTGTAAAAGTGTGTAAACTATTTAAAGCGGGTTGATCGTGTTTACGAAATGATGTGATATTGGGTTTTAAATCCATCGTAATCTAAGCCAATACAGATCAGACAGAGCTGAAATTTTGCACAGAGAAAAACTAAAGGCCATATTTCAGTTATGCATAGTTATTTTTACAGCAAATTACCCCGAAAATAAGTAAGCAACTGTAAATATGTATCTTTAAAGGGACCTATACTAGGTTGTAGAAAATACGATCAGGTACAAAATATATTCAAGAAATATTACGGATTGATCTAAATAATAAATGTTAAGGCTAGATTATTTATGTACAAGGAAAATTTAAATGAAGTTCATTTGGTGCTTCTGAAGAAGACCTTATCTAATTTAGTGCACCCGCACTTTTTATTTATAATAATATTTGGAAAACATTAATAAAACAGGACCTTGATATAATAGATAGTGAAAAATTTGACACCATCGTTAAATATCTTTTTTAGCCCTAGATAAAGCAACGCATCACACAACGATGCATTCTGAATGCATCCGAATTCTAAATTCTGAATGTCCCTTAGCTTCGCAAGCCAAGAGCTCTACCTCCACTTTGTTCGTCAGTAACAAAGTGGAGGTAGAGTCCTTGGCTTGCGAAGATAAATATATCCATGATTTTCGGATACCTAAAGAATCTAGCATCGGCGTTTTTAAAGGAACATCACATTCCCATTTTATTTTATTTTCAAAGTACGTCATGATGTACGTCTAATGCGTATAAATGTTATCAGTTGTTTCGGATAAGCGAAAAACACGACTCTAAATTTAAGACAAATGACAAATTCCATATACATCTGAACTGCTGTATACACCAATTTGTTTAATCATAACACAAACATTTATATTTCTCGTAAACGGCACAATACTTTGGCTTGAAATTTTCAGAATTGTCATACGAAAATATACTTTTTCAGATAGAAATAAAAGCAAACTTTACTAAAAAAGATATCTGTGAAGTGTCACTTTAAGGTAGAATACCCGTAATGTCGCCATCTTTAGATTAATAAAACATCGACTTTTTTTTCGAGCGTCGTCGTTACGTATCCGAACCTGTTCGGGCGCAGTCGTAACCATTCGGCGTTGGAGAGTTCTGCCGCCGAATGTTTATCACGCGCCCGAATAATTCCGACGTCATGCGAAGCTCTTTACGGGTTTTCTACCTTAAGATATAAGGGTTGAACGACAAAATGACAGACATTACCGTAAATCTCAATTATTCCCTGGCAATTCAATCCCCCAGACAATCATACACTTAATAAACAGTCAAAACGGTTTGGTAACGCAATATTTCAATAGGGGAGCTTGTTTGATAAATAGGGTTTCCATTTCTTCGACTGATAATAACTAACGGTCTTGAAATTGAGTTAACACTTTCCTATGCTGAATCAATTCTAGCTGCTCCAATTAAGGTAGTGTAGTCCACCCCTAATGAGATTAACGCACCGTTGGATTTATTCGGGCGATGCCGAAAACATTCGGCGGTGGAACTTTCCACCGCCGAATGTTTACGACCACACCCGAATAAGTTCGGACACGTATTACGACGACGCTCGAAAAAATCCGATGTTTTATGAGTCTTAAAATGACCACTATACTGGTATACCACCTTAAGTTAATAATACCGGTACGCTGCAAACGACATTTTCAATGAACTGTTCTGTATTTGAAATCAAAACCAGATCTTGTTTTGGGAAAGGGTTTAGTCGTAAGATTATCGTAGGAATAGCCTTGAAACAGAAACTGCACTAAATCATAAAAGACACGGAAATCGTTTGTCACCATTCACCGATTTAATTCGAGAACCCAATTTATATTAATTAAAGCAATTCAACACGGTAAACAATCTTTCAACCATTCCTCTTAATGAATATTTTCCAGTGATCTCTGGTGAAATTCAATCATTTGTTTACATAATTTGTAAAGCAATTATAGCTCACGATAAATGATATGGCAGAGCAGCCTATGTTAATCGAACGAGATGCTCTGCCATGTCAATTATCGTGAGCTATAATCTGATTGGTTTTCAACGTGTTTAGTGTAAACATTTTCTTTGAAAAATGAATCGAAACTAATGCACACAAATGAAAACAGGCCTTAGGTTTTACGCCAAATAAAACGGCCGCATTTTGCAGATGCGTGCTTAAGGTAATGCCTTTGAAATCAGTTATGTAACGAAATCTGTATGGTGCGAATAGACGATTTTAAACGATCCTAAGACGATTTTAAAGGGAAGTAATTTTCATTGCTCTCAACATTTGGATTTTTTTACTTTTGTTGGGGTTTTCGGCTACTTTCCATACAATTTACAAACATTTTCACAACAATCGTTTCGAATCTTCCCAGGAAATCTGTGGACGCTCAATTATTTCCTTTTTACGGAAACAGGCGATATTGCATCTAACAGTACTTTAAAAAGTGGGAAACTACTGTTGGGTATTCCCGGAAATGTTTTGTGTATGCTCTGCCTCACGCACGTCACGGACTATGTCGAAATATAACGATCACTCAGAAATTGCATTATGCAGGCCTTACCTTAAGTATGGAGTTATCTGCCTTTAATATTCGAGAGAGTGACAGATAGATCAGCAACCAGTCTTGGAATATAGAAGGAAAGAGAAAGAAATTGCTCGTACCTCATAACTACTGTAGGTAACAGAAATCGTCAAATGTCATTTTAATCAAAACTGGACAAAAATCGGACGAGTCGAACTCCGGATATGTCGAGATACTTTGACGGCCCTTCTGAGTTCGACACAACGATTGTCGACTGCGTTCCATGTTTTGATCATCAAACCTTGCGTCGGTGAACTTAACCCACAACTTAGGTTCGGATTTACGGTAGTCAGTCCCTAATGAGATTCGCGCAATATCGGAATTATTCGGGCGTCGTCGAAAACATTCGGCGGTGGAAATACCCACCGCCGAATGTTTACGACCGCTCCCGAATATGTTCGGATACGTAACGACGCCGCTCGAAGAAATCCGATGTTTTATTAATCTCAAAATGGCCACATTACGGGTATTCTACCTCGAAATAAGAAACTAAGAAAGGCCAAACTTAACTCCCGCTTATGTATTATAATGAACTCACCCGTTCTTCAATTGGGCAATTACGACAGTCAACCCCTAATTAGATTAATGCGCAGTCGGGATTATTCGGGTGACGTCGTGAAACAAACGCTGAATGTTTACGACGCAGGTCCGTAGGAATAGGGGGCTAAGAAGGGCTAAGCCCCCCTCCCCCACAGAATGGCAAAAATGCAAAAAATTTCTTAGTGCACTCTGAAAATTTAGGGAAAATACAATTTAGCCCCCCAGTATTCAGACACTGTCCAGGGCTTTAGCCCACCAAGTATTAAATTGCTTCCTACGAGCCTACGACGTCACCGAAATAGGGACGGATACGTTTTAATAAATGTTAACGACATCAAATGTTAACGGCATCGCACGTAAAATTCGACCTTATATAAATATCAATAATGACCATATTATTTAAAGCTTGTATGTTAATCTATCCTCTTAATGAATGTCTTCGCAATTCCTATTGTTGGACGAATACCGAGTTTTAATCCGCATAACTTAACCGAGATTTTTTTTCCTGTCATTTGATAAAGGTTTCGCATAGGAAATGGAACATGAAACAAATCACGGCTATTTATCTAAATTTTGGTGTCTGAAAACAGACTATTTAATCCTTTCCCCCAAAAGGCCCGGTTTGTGTAAGACGTGACAATCAAAGTACGTGTACATAAATTATATGACGGGGTGAAATGGATTGAAGACATTTTATTAGATGGGTTGCAACAAAGGCTCAAAATCACTCAAAGAATATATTTTCTTTAATTTTCTGTTTAGTTATTTGGTTACATGATATATTTAATGTGTATGCCGATGTGTAAACAATCTGATGACGGCCTGTTTTCTGGAGATAATGGCTGATAAAGTCGGTTGGGCAAATTGACACGAGAAGCAATTTATTAATTTGAAGTTAAATAACTTTTTTCTGTATAGATCAGATTCAAAATGGAAGTTTGAATGTACTTTCAATGTACCGAGGATTTAACATCTTCGGAATCATTAATCATATATTATCATCAGTTTGTTGATTTACTGTATTTTGTTCTTCTGTGAATCTCAGATTCTGCTTATTCTTGTGTATCATAAATCACACAAACCCGATTTTTTCAAGAGACATTTCACGAATATTTTTTCATGAATTTCACTTTTATTTTTATCTGAAAGAGCATATTTTCTTATGATAATTCCAAATATTTCACGCCAAAAAATTGCATCGTGTACGAGGGATATGTGTTTTTGGTTAACATTAAACTTAAATTGTACTTAACAACAGTTCAGATGTAAATTTTTAGAAATTGTCATTTCCGTCCCAACTTTAAACTCGTTTTTCGGCTTATCAGCAACGATTTGAATAAACTGATACCATTTAAACACAAAAGAATAACCAATCTTAGCATCAAGACATATTACATTGTACTTTTAAGATATACCAAGATTTATAATGTATATATACTCCTCACAAAAAGTTAAGCAACAAAAGTAATTCTCTCAATATTCTTTTTATACACGCGGAAATTTTTGCACAGATTTGTTATTCGGACAGCCATATCTATGCTTAAACACACTTAAAAGAATACCGAATGTTATCGTCTCCAAAAACAGCTATCACGTGATTAGAAGACACTCACCCCCAAACATGCATGCAAAATGTGTCGCATATACGGATGTCAAACTTGGCATTAGCTCCGTATGTGCTTAAAACGCATCAATTTGACAACTTTGATGTCATCAACATTTGAATCATGCCAATACTTCACTTGACCCCAATTGAAGTGGCTCAAATTGTTGGAATGCTACAGGGTGGGGCAACCAAGACTGCTGCTGCCATTCACTTTAAATTTCATCGCAGTATTGACTGAAGAGCAATAACCCGATACAATCAAACTGGACAGATGTTAGAGAGACCACCCTTAGGTCGTCTAAGAGTAACAACACCTTGTGGAGATCGTTATGTTGCAACCTTAGTCCGTAGGAACTGGCTTACAACGGTTAGATCGCTGTAAAATGACCTTCAGAGGATGTCAGGAAACAGACTTTCCATCTAAACCGTGATAAACATGTTTCACAAAGAAGGTCTAAGGTCCAGGATATCACTTCAACGGATCCAACTTCCCCCAAGACAACGACGGCAAAGATTAATATTGGAACATCAACATCAAAACTGACGGTCACCCGTCGGCGTCACAAACTCTTAACTGACTCGTCAAGATTCTGCCTTGATTCTAATGATGGCATGACACGTGTGTGGAGAAACGGTAATGAACGGTTTGCCGACTGTAACATCGCTGAACACGACCAATATGAACGTGGGAGTTTGATGGTCTGGAGAGGTATCAGCGTTTGCCACAGAACAGAGCTGATTGTTATCAGAGGAGGTTCAATGACTGGTGTAAGGTGCATTTACGAGATCATCACGCCTGTTATCATCCTTCTGGCACAGTAAACAGATCAAACTGTTATGTAAATGGATGGTAATACCAGTCCCTATCGTTCTGGAATTGTGACCGAAATTCGGTGGACCAACAACATCAGACATATAGACTGGCCTGCTACGTTTTTAGACTTTAATTCGATACAACATACATAGGACATTCTTTGAGGGCGTGTCTATGGTCAGCTTGTTCGCCCACAGACTCTGGATGAACAGCAACAGGTCTTGAAGACAGAATGGAGGATCAATCCACAACGGACATTAGACAGACAAATCTGCTTGATGCCAAGGTATGTTCGGGCGTGTGTTGAACATCGTAGGGGTCATACCAGGTACTTGATGCTCGATCATGGCCTGAAGTGGCTGGAAAACAACTTTTTACACATTCTGAACTGCTGGCGAATTACGTTTTGCACCTTTGTTTCGTCGGGACGTTTTTCGAGGATCTGTAACTTCGTTATTGTTTGATGATTTTCCCAATCATTCAACGTAATTTGTGTAATAATACCCCAACTTTATATTGTATAAAGCATAGATCATTAGATGTGATAAAACACATTTGAGAAAGAAAAACATCTTTGTTGCTTAACTTTTTGTGAGGAGTATATAATATGGAATTTATCATTTCTGTCCCAACTTTAAAGGCAGAATAACACTTAACATCTTGCAAATTTTCCGAGAACTTTGTACAAAAAAATAAATATATATTAATAAAATATGGTCTTTAAATTGCATATATGCCAAATCTTAGCTTTCTACCTTGTGTATTGGCTTAGATGTCGACGGATTTAAAACCCCATGATTTGTTGTCCCGGGAATATATTTACTATAATGGAACATATGGGGTTTTAAATCCGTCGACATCCTAGCCAATACAGAAGATAGAAAGCTAAAATTTAGCATAGATGCAATTTAAAGGCCATATTTTCATAATACATATTTATTTTGTACGAAGTTCCCGGAAAATTTGCATGATATTAAGTGCCATTCCCCCTTTAAAGGCGTCTTTTTCACTTATCAGCAACAACTTTAAACAAGAGTGCCTGAAAGGCACTGATATCGCTCACCTGAGTTCTTCCTGTATTTGATGGTGTACAATATAAATTTTGTTGTAAACAAATATGTATGTCGTATCAAACTATTGTAAATTAAGTTTCATAATTTGCAATGAAGACAATGAAGTCACATTAGTATTCAATCATATTGCATGTAGTAGCATTTGCATACATCTTTAAAATTGAATATCATGTGCTGTTCCAGTTTGATTTTTATAATCAGGATTAAACTTTAACAATTAACAATTTACAATTTTGAAACATCAGAATGATACATTACAGGTATTAATACGATTAATATGATAAGCCCCTCCTTGCCTCATCAACATTTATTATCCTATCAAAAATTCATAATCAAGTGTTTGAAAGAGTAACTCAATAAGCATTTTGTTCTCTTGGTTTAAATTGGCCCCATGGTTGATTTTTGAAGAATTTCTTTATGATTTTTTGAAGTCTGATAAGCCCTACCCTGCCACACTCAAATTTTTAACAAATCAAAAATTCACAAACAATGTTATTGTTAAAAAGAGTCACTCAAGCAACATCCCTGGTTCAAATTGTCCCAACAGTTGATTTTTAAAGAATTTTCTTGTCATTTCTCCTAGTCATATAAACATTCTGCCCACATTTTCAACCAATCACAAATTTGTAAAAAGAAAAAAAAATGGGTACCCAAGGAACATTCCTGGATAATTTGATATAATTTGTCCAACAGTTAAGGAGAAGAAAGTTTTCAAGGATTCATTTAATAACTTCTCCAAGTCTGATAAGCCCCGCCCTGCCGCGCCTACAGTTTTTGACAAATCAAAAAATTCATAAACACACATTGAAAACAGTCACTCAAGAAACAGATCTGCCAGATTTGGTTTAAATTTGACCAATGGTTGAATTTTCAAAGATTTTTTTCATGATTTCTTTAAGTCTGATAAGCCCCGCCCTGCCACGCACACATTTTTGACGAATCAAAAATTTGAAAACAAACTTTGAAAAGGGTCAACCAAATAACATTTCTGCAAAGTTTGGTAAAAATTTATCCATCGGTTAAGGAGAAGAAGATTTTTTAAGAATTACTTAACGATTTCTCTAAGTCTGATAAGCCTCACCCTGCCACACCCTCATTTTTTGACGAATCAAAAATTTGAAAACAGGCAGTAAAGACAGTCACCCAAGAAACATTCCAGACAAGATTGGTACAAATTGGATCAACATTTGATTTTTAAAGAATTATTTAACAATTTCTCTAAGTCTGATAAGCTCCGCCCTGCCACGCCCACATTTTTCAACGAATCAAAAATTTGAAAACAATTTTTGAAAAGGGTCACCCAAGGAACATTTCTGCCAAGTTTGATAAAAATTGACTCAATGGTTAATGAGAAGAAGATTTTGAAGAATTATTTAATAATTTCTCTAAGTCTGATAAGACCCGCCCTGCCACACCATCATTTTTTGACGAATTAAAAATTCATCAACGGCAGTAAAGACAGTCACTCAAGAAACATTCCAGCCAAGATTGGTACAAATTGGATCAACATTTGATTTTTAAAGAATTATTTAACAATTTCTCAAAGTCTGTTAAGCCCCGCCCTGCCACGCCCACATTTTTTGATGAATCAAAAATTTGAAAACAAATTTTGAAAAGGGTCACCCAAGGACCATTTCTGCCAAGTTTGATAAAAATTGACTCAATGGTTAATGAGAAGAAGATTTTTGAAGAATTATTTAACAATTTCTCTAAGTCTGATAAGCCCCGCCCTGCCACGCCCTCATTTTTTGACGAATTAAAAATTCATCAACAGGCAGTAAAGACAGTCACTCAAGAAACATTCCAGCCAAGATTGGTACAAATTGGATCAACATTTGATTTTTAAAGAATTATTTAACAATTTCTCAAAGTCTGTTAAGCCCCGCCCTGCCACGCCCACATTTTTTGACGAATCAAAAATTTGAAAACAAGTTTTGAAAAGGGTCACACAGGGAACATGCCTGCCAAGTTTGGTAAGAATTGGCCCAGTGGTTAAGGAGGAGAAGATGTTTAAAGAAATTGTTGACGCCTTCCGACGCACGACGCACGACGCACAACGCACGACGCACGCCGGACACAGGGTGATCACAAAAGCTCACCTTGAGCATGTTGCTCAGGTGAGCTAAAAAGCTTATAGTATTTATACGCATCATAATAATAAATCTTGGTATCAAAACATCCACTGAAAATGAAATCGGAACGTGATGTCTCTTAAAAGCATTTCATAGGACATGTTGTAAGATAAAAGTGCGTCTTAACCCTTTCCCAAACAAGACCTGCTTTTGACGTCCCTAATAGAAAAGGCTTGGGAAAACATTGATACAAAAGAAGAAACTGCTGATAACCAGCAGTTTCTTTTTTTGTCTCAATATTTTCTGTGTCATATTTTACACAAATTCTATCTTTATTAACACCCATTGTGTCATTTGTGGCAGTTTTTGAAGTAGATCACCCTAAAGTTTTGTCGTTTTGGAATGGGTTAATTGGTTCGATTAAACTAGTCCAAGATTGTTACTTTTACTGAAGCAAAAATTGGATTTATACAAATGCCAAGATAATGAGTGTCAACTGTACTTTCTTTTTCATGTAGATACAACTTCTGTGACTCTCTAATTAAAGCTAATTACTGACAAGAAACTTGTCCGCTTTGTTTCACACGGCCTCGAGCTATTCTTGCCTTTAAGAATAATTCTTACACGCAACCATTTCCCAAGCAAATCCTCAAGTATTCTTACACGCAAAAGTCTCTCATGGCAAAGCTTCAACACAACATACAGGGAAAAGGACAAATATTACACTGTTTACGAGTACAATGTTTTTCATTTTTCTATCTGTATTTCAAATGTCGTTATACGTCTAAATATTTCCGCAATATTTGTCCTTTCATGTTTTCATCTACAAAAGCTTTAAATATGACTAGTGTACAATTCTGTGGTTCGGGAAAGGATTAAGTTGGTAATTAGGTAGGTTCTTAATGTCTTATTTGCGTTGTGGTTCTTCGTTTTGTCATTTGTCTTTCAGTCATAATTAAGGAATTCCCAAACAAGACTTGATTTTGAGGTCTCTTATAGAAAACGATTGATAAACTTTTAAGACGAAATTTTGCGGACCTTTGCGAATGTCAACGACCAATGAATACGTGAATTGACGCTATTATTGCATAAAAAACATAAAATTCCAATGATTAATTACCCCTTGATATGTGCGAAAAATGAACCGAGGTGAGATCAAAAATGCCCGCCATTGTTGTTTTGTTCTGATAAATCTTCCGAGAGTTTTTTGTCATGCGTGACGTCGGTAAAACGAAGTTACGTCATAATTTGGCACCAAAGGCGATCGTCGCTTATTCAACGTAAGACGTTGAGAATTTTGCGGGACAAGAGACAGTTATTTATTTTTAAGGGTCAAATGGAGGATATTTGAGCGCAAAGCCAGTCCAATATCGCACGTGAATCTCCCGAATAACGACCGGTTTTCCCGATATCAGCCCGGTTTCTTCTCGTTATTCAATGCTGATAAAGGCCCGAAAACACACATTTTATGCAATAATAAATATTATATTTAGTTACAATATAACCTAGCAATGTCGAAGCAAGCGGATGAAATGCTGATTATCAATGTTTTGCACGCTTTTTTTAATTCTTGACGTAGAAACCACGTGTTGTTTGGTAAAGGGTTAATCCTATCCGCCCGACGTCGTTAGTGAGGCTCTGGAGCGTTATATAATGAGATCAAGTTGAATGAGCTATAGTCATGTAGTTAATGGATGTCTCAAATAGGGACCGATTTTATCAAACTAATAGTGACGTTATTTCGGACAAACAAATGGTATTTTGTGGGTGTTGTTATAAAACCTTGTAACTACGGCTTTATCCAAGCCGTAGTTACGAGCTTTTATAACAACACTCACGATTTTTCAATACATAACGGTAAACCCAGTATGTTTTCAGTACATAATTCATTGCAATGGGATTGTGAATTTATTCTGCGACAGTTTTTGGGAAGCAAATTTTGCAAAATTTGCTTTTCTTTGCAGCCGTGCTTCTCTGCACTTTAACATTTTCTGCATACCACACAACATCTTCCGGTCCTCCTCACTATAAATAGTTCTATCAAAAGCAAAAATTAATGAGGTAACAGTCATTCGAATGTTCATATGTAAGTCTGAAGTTATACATGTAGATATTGAATAGTGTGACTGAAAGTGAAACATTCTATTAATCATGTCTTTAAGCGAAGAAAAGACCGACGCAGTAATTTGCTTTATTATGGTTCAAAGATCAGTCCAATGATCTTCCTTGTAAATGGGTCAGTCAAGTTTACTGAACTATGAAATATATTCAAAGGCTCAAAGCTATAAATAGACAATTTACACACCGATAAACCGTAGCGTGTATACTATGTATTTACAACTGGTAGTACCTGGCAAACCGCGTCCATTGATTGGTTAGTACTAGTATACACATAAAGGTTGTCAACTTGTGCTAAAAATAGATTCAACATCACCAGCATGGAATCAAAGTATTCAAAGTATTCAAATGGATAATCAAAGTACCTAATCAAAGTAATCTACTTCTGGATAGGCCTACATTGTACATTATTAACAAATTTGCTTCCCAACAGTACTTTCAGTACTTTGATTCAACTTGCAGAGTGTGGCTAAGCCAAGCAGAATCGCATAATGTGTTATCGTGCTTTGGTAACAGTGGGTGCGTTCCATTGGGGTGTCCGTTACTGTTCCAAATGTTCTGTCCATGTCATGTCGAATGGAATGTTCTCGGAACAATATCTACCAATAGATGTCACCTAAGTCGATTATCATCTATCTCGTTTGGGCATTCGTGGCTAACTACTTTCATGATGTCAGCGCACATAAAATGCATACACGTGGTACATACTGTCACGCGGCAAATTTGCTTCACACGCTTGCTTCAAGTAAAATGAATAATCAGATTTGAATTTATGCTTTTATTAGATAAAATTGAGATTAAAGGAAACTTTATTTTCTAGTGAATATAGTTTTTCTTGTAATTTTCTGCTTGCTGCTTTTTGGCGACAGGGTTTCAGAGTTATGCGCACCGCCTAGTGATTAAGCCAAAACAAGGATAACGTAAAGTGATGCGTCTAATTAGTCAGTCCGAAAATAAAAAAAAATAAAAAATAGACTGGAAATTTTAGACTGATTACTTAGTCAATGGCTTTCGGAACGGAAAAAACTGAGTGTAGGTCTAAAACGCAGACTAAACCCTCCAAGAAAGTCTAAAAACGTTGACCATCTGCTGGGAGTTATGTAATTGCCTTATATGGTCTTAAATGGATAATTCACCAATATCAAACTTTTGTTGAAATATTTTGATTTTTATTGTACAGTTTGGTTAGAAATATTATTTTGTATCAACACGCTACAGTTGTAATCGAAGGTATCCATTCTGATGACGTCACTGTTCTGTTTGCTCCACCTATTCTTCGGGAACAAGCCGAACATGTTCCGAACACTGTTCTGTATCGTTCCATTGAGTACCAGAACCCAGCAAACATGCTTAAATGGGTCCCATATGGGCTGTGTATGGGTAAGCCCATATTGGTAGGTCCATATTGGACCCATATAGGACCTTTGTGGGCAAGCCCATGTGGGTTTGATCATAAGGGGCCCAGATGGGTCCCATATTCCCAGCATATGGGCTGTGTATGGGTAAGCCCATATGGGTATGCCCATATAGGGCCAATGTAGGAAAGCCCATGTGGGTTTGACTATAAGGGCCCTAGTTACAATAAGTGACTTGCGCCCATTCAAGTACAAAAGAATAATTATGTATAGGCCTACATGAGCATATCTAGAATATCCATAATCTGAATCATGTATAGAATTTAAGTTTGCAATTTTGTAATTTGAATGACAATTTTATTTATATCCATCAAAGTTAATGACCATCAAATCAATACAAATTGAAAAAAAACAACAACATTAGATTCAGTAAGACAAGTAAGGCAACATCAATAATACATATCTAATCCTTTCTCGACAAAACCTAGTTTTGACCTCTCTAATAGAAAGGTAAATTGCGAAAAAACATAGAGCTATTAATAAATGTTGATAATCGGCATTTTCTTCTTTTGCCTAAGTTTTTTTCTGTTCTATATTGTACAGAAGTACATTCTTTGCCAATATCATTTTTTAACCGTGGCCTTCATGTTGGATCCTCCTAATATTTTGTCGTTTTTACGACGTTTAAACTGTAATTAGACAGCTCAAATCACTAACATAATCAATTAACTAGTGTGTTACATGAAGTTTTATGTATATTAAAGGGAAATAATTCAAAATCTTGAAAATAAATCATGTTTTCGCAAAGCTTTTATGTAAAAAAAGCACTTGGCTTAATAATCGTATGTGATTCTGTTCAAAAACATTTTTGTGTAGATATTTTTAAAAAAGGACATAAATAAATCTAGACATTTCCAATATATCAAAAAACATATACATAGTTATAGAAAATATTGAAAATGTTCTGACTAATATGCCCAACTTCCTTAGGATAATTCCATAGGAGTTTAATCAAGGTCGTCAGACACACCTGACGAGACCTAAAATAATCCTCATTGGTGGGGATTAGAGACTTCTTTCTGAGCGTAAAGCTCATGGATGTCTTGTACTTCTATAAATATTAAATAAAAGCCAATGGAAATGGGTTTTATAAGGGCTGTCCATATGGGTTTGCCCATCTGGGACCCATATGGGTCCCATATTGCATGTATATGGGCTGCCCAGATAGGACCCATATGGCCCCCGGTTGCACATCCTAAATGGGTCCCATATGGGTTGCCCTTATGGGACCCATAAGGGTGCCCATATGGGACCCATTTGGGACCCATAAAAATTGCTAGCTGGGAATGTTCAGTACACTCGAAACAGCCAATTGATCGCACCCAATGTAATCCACGATGTCGCTGCTTTTCTTCGAAAACCTCGTATCTGCAGCTTAAAACAAGCTGCAGTTACGAGATTTTCGTAGAAAAGCGACGATATTTATATTGAGCATCGCGCACAAGTGGCACGCTGATTGCATGGCTATAAATCACAGTACAATTGAAAATCGATGACCTATCGAAACATGTGGATAATAACATGCAATTAAGCACGTAACAACAACTCTCTGAGGAATGCTTTAACATGACGGCAAATTTAAATGATGGCATTAATTTATCTTACTTTTCATCTGACATATCAATGATCTATAACTGTAAATACTGAGTCGTTGAAGTAACCTAAAATAATATTATTGTTTAGCAAGATTAAACCGGTATAGATAGACAACGACCTGTGAATGATCAAAGATCAGCGAGTCTAAATAAACGGGGGGAGAGGGATTTCGTATTATAGAAATATGTGACTTGAACCCGTCTCCCTGTAATATATCGACGAAGTACTATCTGGATACAGCTACTGAACTCACACGGCATCGCGGACAGCACGCAATACCTGTCATTGTTCGCTTTTATTCAGTGGAGAATAGGCACTCCTCCCTATTTACATGTATTGGAATATACCCTTACCTTTCGTCGAGGCTCACGACTCGATGTCCATTTATACATCTGCATAATATTATGTAATGACCCCACTTCGACAATGTTTTGTTAAGACACTCAACTAACGGACTTTGCGCACGAAAATTAATCAGTATCAGTTTAATGTTGTCCGACAAAACACTAAGTTGATATGTTTGTTCACCACTGACACTACAGTTGTCGCCACATCGTATGGCACGTGTTTATGTTTTCTTTAACGTTCAATTACATTTGAACAAAACATAAACCTTGTGCCATACGATGTGGCGACAACTGTAAGCTTTCTTAAACTATGTAGACAGATTGTTTTAACCTTCCCAAGCAAGGCGTAAATAAGACGACATTAACCGAATCATTGAGAGAAAAATAATACCTTAAAGACAAATATTTTCCGCGTACAGTCTATGACACAACAGGTACAATTACTTCTACAAATTCTTAGCTCGACTATTCATATGATATTGGTAGAGGGCTCTAGTCGACCCCGGCGTCGGCGTTAAAGGCTTTGGCAAGTGCCATTATGTATCTGTTTCTAATGTTTGAAACCTTTCACATACTTGTGTGACCATGTTCTTAACCATTCTTGGTAAATCTTTTAGTGCGACCAATAATTTCTATTCTGGACGTATTGCTTGCAATCGTTCAGCATGTTTCTGTGACGTGGTATCGCCTCTACTAGGTAAAGTTTATTACTCTTGTATTTAATTTAGTGGAATTCCTATCTTTTTCGAGCAAAAAAAAATCACTACTATCTCTTTGATGGTCGCACTTAACTGCCCTCTGACATCCCATGTTTATGTAACTCTATGTCCTTGGCGGAAACACAAGAAGCACATGAATATTCATGCAGGAAATTAAAGGGATGCGTACAGATACGAACTGTTAGCCAATGTTTTGAAAAAAAAACCGAAAAACAAACACGATGCTCAACAATGCCCATGTAAGAATTAAGTGCTTTATAGTCAATTCTAGACAATCGAATTATTCTTAGGTTGATTTGGGATTTAACCCTTTCCCAAACAAGACCTGGTTTTGACGTCCCTGGTAGAAATGCCTTTGGAAAACATTGAGACAAAAGAAGAAACTGCTGATAACCAGCAGTTTCTCCTTTTGTCTCAATATTTTCTGTGCCATATTTTACACAAATACTATCTTAAATGACATCCATTTTGTCATTTTTTACAGTTTTTGAAGTGGATCACCCTAAAATTTTGTCGTTTGGGAAAGGGTTAACGCCCTTTTCAGCTGCTTTGGTCATATCTCGACAACTGGAACGCCAAACTATGGATTCTGAGCAATCACACAAAATCTTTACCGAGCCTCTAGCAGCTTATAGGACCATTGGTCGGAAGCATTTTTGCCATGAAGGATGTTTTCCGTGACCGGGGATTAAACCCGGAAACTCGCGAGCGAGAGTCCGTTGGTCTAACAAATGCGCCGTGACCGCGGCATCAATTCTAGAGAAAGATATTGAAATGTGATGCAAACAACTCTTTATTTGAATGGGGCTACGATGGAAATGGCATACAATTTTGAGCTAAAATAGACTGGGTTTAGCGTTACTTTTGATAAACAGTGGGTGTTGTTATAAAATCTTGAATCAAGCCGTAGTTACGAGATTTATTAGAACACCCACGAAATGTTTGTCCGAATTTACGTCGCGATTTACTGAATAAAATTGTTCCCTATTGCCTAATGGCAAATAGAAAAGAAAAAAATGAAACAGTATGTATATCTTGTGTTCTTATTACCTTTGAATGTATAAGAGGAAACGGTGAACCGAAAATACGGCAGAAATTGCTGAAATTTGCGAGAATTCCGTTCATAAAATTTAAAGGGACATAACATTCCAATTTCATTTTTTAAAGTATGCCTTTATGCAAATATTGGTTATTCTAGTGCGTAGAAATGCTATGTTTTTTAAGTTGTTATTTATAAGCGATAAATACGCTATTAACGTTAAGACAGAAATGACAAATCTCATTATAAATCTGAACTGTTGTCCAAAACATTTTGTTTAATTTTAGCACAAAAATACACGTTTCTCGTAAACGGTTCAACGTTTTGGCTTGACATTTTCAGAATTTTATAAGAAAATATGCTCTATCAGATAAAAATAAAAACCAAATTAATGGAGAAAATAAAATCGATGTGAAATGTTTCTTTAAGATAACTTCTAGCCGTTAAAGATTTTGTTTACGAAAAGAGGTAGAACATCCATGACTATTTAATTTATCCTTCATAACAACATGGGATAAGCCTGTTAATGCGATAGACATGTGTAGTGTTGGTACAGAAAGGACAAAGCCCTGTGGTTTCCAAGTCGATGCCTTTCCTTTTGCTTTATAAATGTGATCTACCACGCAATTGTGCAGGCTCAGACGAAACCTGTATTGTTACAGATTCTAATACTAATATGGAAATGTAAATATTTTTATAGTAGCTTTAATAAACTCTCACAATACGAAATATTGGTTTTTAAGGTAGTCCATCCCTAATGAGATTCGCATGACGTCGGAATTATTCGGGCGCAATCGAAAACATTTGGCGTTAGAACACTCCAACGCTGAATGATAAACGACGCCGCTCGAAAAAAATCCGATGTTTTATGAATTACGACATTACGTGTGTTAATTCTACGTCAAATCAGCATAACTTCTAAAAGTATTTGGACTATTGATAAATAGACTTTATGACATGTACTGAAAGTGAATGGCGCATTGAAGATTATGACATGTGTTATGTATGGCCGACTTCGATTATCAATGACTCGCGCCATCGTTCAGAACATCGCCCCAATCTAACACCAAAAGCGCGAGCCACTGACGTCATTTCCGTAACGTAAACTGATGCGTCTAATCAGTCAGTCCGAAAATAGAAAAATAGACTGCTCACTTTAGATTGACCACTAAGTCAATGGCTCTCGGAACGGAAAAACTGAGTGTAGTTCTAAAACGCAGACTAAACTCTCCAGGGAAGTCTAAAAAAACGTTGACCACCTGCTGGGAGTTATGTAATTGCCTTACATTGTCCTAAATGGATAATTCACCAATATCAAACTTTCTGTTGAAATGATTTGATTTTTATTGTACAGTTTGGTTAGAAATACTTATTTGTATCAACACGCCATAGTTGTAATCGAAGGTATCCATTCTGATGACGTGACTGTTCTGTTTGCTCCACATATTCCTCGGGAACAAGCAGAACATGTTCCGAACACTGTTCTGTGTCGTTCCATATTGAGTGCCAGACTGTTCAGCACACTCGAAACAGCCAATTGAACGCACACAATGCAATCCACAATTTATATTGAGCATCGCGCACAAGTGGCGCGCTGATTGCATGGTTATAAATCATGGCACAATTGAAAATCGATGACTTATCGAAGCATGTGGATAATAACATGCAATTAAGCACGTAACAACAACTCTCTGAGGAATGCTTTAACATGACGGATAATTTAAATGATGGCATTAATTTATCTGACTTTTCATCTGACATATCACTGATCAATGTAAATACTGAGTCGTTGAAGTCACCTAAAATGATATTATACTAAGTTGATACGTTTGTTCACCACTGACACTAAGCTTTCTTAAACTATGTAGACAGATTGTTTTAACCTTCCCAAGCAAGGCGTAAATAAGACGACATTAAAGTGACATTTCACATTTATTTATTTCTTTAAAGTATGTCTTGATGCAAAGATTGTTTATTCTAATGCGTAGAAATGCCATCAGTTTTTTTTAAGTTGCTATTTATAAGCGATAAATACGCCTTTAAAATTGAGGCAGAAATGACAAATTCTATATAAATCTGAACTGTTGTCCACAACAATTTGTTTATTTTTAGCACAAAAATATATATTTCTCGTAAACGGTTCAATGTTTTGGCTTGAATTTTTCAGAATACTCATAAGAAAACGTGCTCTTTCAGATAGAATAAAAGTAAAATTTATGTAAAAATAATCGTGAAATCTCACTTTAACCGAATCATTGAGAGAAAAAATAATACCTTAAAGACAAATATTTTCCGCGTACTGTCTATGGCACAACAGGTACAATTACTTCTACAAATTCTTAGCTCGAATATTCATATGATATTGGTAGAGGGCTCTAGTCACCCCTGCGTCGGCGTTAAAGGCTTTGGGAAGTGTCATTATGTATCTGTTTATAATGCTTGAAACTTTTCACATACTTCTGTGACCATGTTCTTAACCATTCTCGGTAAATCTTCTAGTGCGACTAATAATTTCTATTCTAGACGTATTGCTTTCAATCTTTTAGCATGTTTCTGTGGCGTGGTATCGCCTCTTCTAGGCAAAGTTTGTTACTCTTGTATTTAATTCAGTGGAATTTCTAACCTCTTTTGCACAAATATTATCTCACTACTCGCTCGTTGATGGTCGCACTTAACTGCCCTCTGACAGCCCATGTTTATGTAACTCTATGTCCTTGGCGGAAACACAAGCAGCACATGAATATTCATGCAGGAAATAAAAGGGATGCATACAGATACGAACTGTTAGCCAATGTTTTGAAAAGAAAAAAACAACAACAAAAAAAAAACCGATGTTCAACAATGCCCATGTAAGAATTAAGTGCTTTATAGTCAATTCTAGACAATCGAATTATTCTTAGGTCGATTCGGGATTTAACGCCTTTTTCAGCTGTTTTGGTCATATCTCGACAACTGGAACGCCAAATTATGTATTTTTGAGCTATCACACATCTTTACCGAGCCTCTAGCAGCTTATCGGACCATTGGTCGGAAGTATTTTTGCCACTATAAAGGATGTTTTCCGTGACCATGGATTAAACCCGGAAACTCGCCAGCGAGAGTCCGTTGGTCTAACAGATGCGCCGTGACCGCGGCATCAACTCTAGAGAAAGATATTGAAATGTGATGCAAACAACTCTTTATTTGAATGGGGCTACAATGGAAATGGCATACAATTTTGAGCTAAGATAGACTGGGTTTAGCGTTACTTTTGCTAAACAGTGGGTGTTGTTATAAAATCTTGAATCAAGTCGTAGTTACGAGATTTATAAGAACACACACGAAATGTTTGTCCGAATTTACGTCGCGATTTACTGAATAAAATTGTTCCCTATTGCCTAATGGCAAATAGAAAAGAAAAAAAATGAACCAGTATTTATATCTTGTGTTCTGATTACCTTTGAATGTATAAGAAGAAACGGTGAACCGAAAATACGGCAGAAATTGCTGAAATTCGCGAGAATTTCGTTCATAAAATTTAAAGGGACATAACATTCCAATTTCATTTTTTAAAGTATGCCTTTATGCAAATATTGGTTATTCTAGTGCGTAGAAATGCTATGAGTTTTTTTAAGTTGTAAGTTATAAGCGATAAAGTTAATACGCTTTTAACGTTGAGACAGAAATGACAAATCTCATTATAAATCTGAACTGTTGTCCAAAACAATTTGTTTAATTTTAGCACAAAAATACACGTTTCTCGTAAACGGTTCAATGTTTATAAGAAAATATGCTCTATCAGATAAAAAATAAAAACAAAATTTATGGAGAAAATAATCGATGTGAAATGTTACTTTAAGATAACTTCTAGCCGTTAAAGATTTTGTTTACGAAAAGAGGTAGAACATCCATGACTATTTAATTTATCCTTCATAACAACATGGGATAAGCCTGTTAATGCGACAGACATGTGTAGTGTTGGTGCAGAAAGGAAAAAGCCCTGTGGTTTCCAAGTCGATTCCTGTCCCTTTGCTTGAAAAATGTCACGCTCAGACGAAACCTGTATTGTTATAGATTCTAATATGTAATTTTTTATAGAAAATGTCCATTGAAATCTAACGTTATTGTGACGTCATGATGAGTCAACGTATTTTGAACATTTAGGCCTAATGAGCTTACATAAAGTTTGCAAATTATATATTTCATACATTTTAGACATTTTTTTTAATCCAATCATATTGAAAAGTAGCTTTAATAAACTAGAACAATAAAGAATATTGTGTTTTTTTTTAATCAGCATAAGTTCTTTTCTAAATGTATTGGACTACGATGTAAACAAGCATACTTCATTGCATATTATGAAAGAGAGTGGCGCATTGAAGATGATGTGTGAAGTACATGTGCTGCAAACACTTATCAACATTAAGGCAGTCCTTCCGTAATGATATTTATGCGACGTCGACGTCATTGACATTTCTTACGTATCCGGACATATTCGAGCGACACCGTTAAGCATTCGGCGGTGGAACGTTACACTGCGAATGTTTTCGCCGTCGCCCGAATAATTCCAAAATCGCGTAAATTTCATTAGTGGTGGGCTACCTTAATTTGATCATGTTTTTTGTTGGACTTTATAAATCACAGCTCAATTAATGACATGTTCTGAAAATCGATTACCTTTCAAGATGTGTACAGGGAATAACATGAAATTAAACCTTTCCCGAACAAGACCAGGGTTTGAATCCCGTATAGAAGAGGCTTAAGAAAACGTCGATGTAAAAGAGAAAATGCTGGCAGCCACCATTCCTTCTTTTGCGTCAATATTTTCTGTGTCATGGTATACACAAATTATTTCTCTATCGACTTAAAATTCATTGTCTGCTTCAGATTTTTAATCGGATTAGTCTATCATTTGCTGTTTGCTGTTTGGGAAAGGGTTTAACCTTTCCCAAAACGACAACATTTTCTATAGATCCAATAGGGAAGAAGTTGCATGCGATACGTATGTAAACGCATAATGATTATTGACAGGGTCAATAGTAATAAAGTCATCAGCAATTTATTAACTTTTGTCATCTCGGTGGTTATTTCTCAAACGATTTCTACCAGGAACGTCAAAACTAGATTTTGTTTGACAAAGGATTAAACACGCAATAAAAATTCTCTGTGAATGCTTCAAAAGTTTAGCTCATTTTACCCTTTCCAAAACGACAGGAAATTTTACTTGTTCAATTTAATAACTGCTACAGACGACAAGTTTCTCTCAACTTTTTTAGCCTGGAGAATCAAAACAAGAGGCGCGTTCTTTAGAGCGACATTTCTTGAGATATCTTGAGATTTCTTAAGATATTTAAGGATAAAGCGTTCTCTAGAGCAAGACTTGTAAGACGCTCAATGGGAGGCGCTATTACCCTATACTTCGTGAAAAATCCCTTGGTCAACTCTGTACAAACAATATGAAAGAAATTTGATCGAGTTGTTCCGAACACTCCATAATTCATAAACCGCGCTGTTCCGAATGTTCCATACCTTATACAAATGACGTCATGATGACGTCATTTGTATAGATATGGAGCATCCGGAACAGCTCGGTCAAAGTCTCGGTCTTACAAAAAACGCTTTATTCAGAACACCTTAAGAAATCTTTAAAAAATCTCGCTCTAAAGAACGCGCCTAAGGTCTTGTTTGTGAGTGTTTAACCCTTTCCCAAACAACAATATTTCAGGGTGGTCTGATTTGAAAGACACTGCAGCCAACAAAATTAAAATTGAAAAAGAAAGGATTTTTGTATGATATAGCAAAGAAAATAATGAGACAAAAGAGAAAATGCTGATTATCAGCAGTTTCTTCTTTTGTCTCAATGTTTTCCCAAGTCTTATTTTTAGGGTCGTCACAACCAGGGGCCCGTATTACTAACGATCGTACGTCTGATTTTTGCATAATAACATGTAACAAAAGCCCCGATTGGCCCAGTCGGATTTCTCGTGCAATCAGATGTCTTGTTACACAGTTTACACAAAAACTTGATCGTAAGATGTTTAGTAATACGGGGCCCAGGGGCCTGTTTCATCAAAACATTAAAGACGTATTTTTGACTTACCGGTGTCTTAAATGTCGCTTAAAACAACAATCGCATTACATAGCTTTTGGTTGATCAGCGATACGTGATTCTTCCTCTAAACGTGTGGTAAGACATCGGTAAGTCAAAAATACGTCTTAAATAGTTTGATGAAACAGGCCCCTGGTCTTGGATGGGATAAAGCCATTTACATTGTCTTGCATTTCCGAGCGGGAATTAAAACCTGTGTATATGTCTCAATGAATGACCTGGCAGAGCACATCTAGCTTTTAGCTAGAGATGTCCTCTCAGTTCATTAAGCGGGATTAATAGTTATCATGGTGATTTGACAACCATCTTCATTTGCCGAAATTTTTCCTGAAGCCTTGATTATTGAGTGTGGCTTCAAAAAGCATCATTATGCGGTCATAGGTCAACCAATAGGTCAACCAATAGGTCAACCAATAGGTCAACCAATAGGTCAAACAATAGGTCAAACAATAGGTCAAACAATAGGTCAAACAATAGGTCAACCAATTCCATTCATAAGAATGTCGTGTTTTCACCTCCATGCATGAGAAAGCATTGAAAATGTACGCCGTAAGCAAAATAATTCTTAGAAACATTCAATCCCGCTGCTTTCTAACAAAAATCTCGTAACTACAGATTAAAGCAAGCTGCAGAGCGACGAAATTCTACAATAAGTGGTTCGTAAATCGACATAAATCGCATACCGATTACATCTCCTATATAAATCACAGCGTAATTGAAAATCGATGACCTATCAGAGATATCGAGAACAAACATGCAATTAAAACAGATAACAACAATTCCTAACAATAAGATTAACCCTTTCCCAAACGACAAAAAATAGGATGGTCCAATTTGAAAGTTGCAGACGACAAAATGGACACTGAAAAAGAAAGGATTTCTGTACAATAACCATTGTAACTAAAAAAATATTGAGACAAATGGAGAAACTGCTGGTTATCAGCAGTTTCTTCTTTTGTTTCAATGTTTTCTCAAGCCATTCTTTATAGGGGACGTCAGAACCAGGTCTCGTTTGGGAAAGGGCTAACCATTTCCTTCAGAATGTCGTCGCCTTTCAACGAAAACCACGTAACTGCAGCTTGTTTAAAGCTGCAGTTACGAGGTTTTCGTTGAAAAGCGACGATGTCGTGTTTTCCCGTCTACGCACGTTGAAAGCAAAATAAGTCTAGAAATAGTGTCTCCATGTACAGATTGTCCATCCCTAATGAAATTCACGCGACTTTGAAATTTTTCGTACGACGTCGCAGACATTTGGCGATTGAATGTGGCGATTTTTCTAACGCGTATAACGTCACAAACGTTATATCGTTACATACTTCACGATTGTTAACGGCGACGCGCGAATCTCATTATGGGTGGACTACCTTAAGTATTTCGTAAAAAAAGAACATAAAAATGTCATGTTGGTTACATGGTTATAAATCACAGCACAACTGAAAATCGATGACCTATTGAGTAAAGTGGAGAAAACCTAGTAATTAAAACACGCAACAACAATTCTCTTCAATGTGTCTGCGATTTAAACGAGGACATTAAGGTATACATCCCATCATTAGAAAAAACGTCACTCTATAGCCGTATGAAATGCACCAAATTACACATACTTGTAAATACCCTTCGCATAAGTTGATTCACCGTGCCGGATCTCAAGATTATGCTTCAAGAAGAAAATAATTTACAATTATTGGTTTACTCTATATTCATATGCAATTGAGGTAATTTTGAACAATTCTATCAAATATTTCCGTATGTATACATTAATTCAAAATTCTAAACCGTATTGTCCAGCAAGATTAACCCGAGACATCTGCATGACCCAATTTCGGCAATGCTTTGTTAAGGCACTCAACTAACGGACTTTGCACACGAAAATTAAGTTGTCCCGGGTTAATTTGGGTGGACAATACACCCCGCTTATGTTTATACTGTATTTGGAATGGAAATGTATAATCCAATTTTTTTCACCTGAAAGGGTGTGTCTAAGCAAAGAGGTTATTCGACGAGTTTACTGCTCGATATTTTGGTTAAGATAAGAGAAAAACGTGCGGCACGAGCATGAACACATTTCGAAATTGAAAGATTGTTCAATTGTAAAATGTGTTGTTATAAAACCTTGTAACTACAGCCTTATACACACTGTAGTTATAATGTCTTGCAATAATACCGACGATTTACCGCTAAGCGGTAAGGCTGTTTCTCCTCAAGCTAAATGTAATGAACCGTTTATTTGGCTCCGCCCTGTCTCCCGAATAAAAACAGAATATAACATAGTTTAGGAATTATTCACACTCTCCAAATTTCGTCTCTGGCTTTTTAGTGCTATTAATGGGTTGCATACCTTAAAATACGTAACAATAATTCTCTTCAATGTGTCAGCAATTTAAACGAGGACATTAACCCTTTCCCAAACAAGACCTGGTTTTGACGTCTTTTATAGAAAAGGCTTGGGAAAACATTGAAACAAAAGAAGAAACTGCTGATAACCAGCAGTTTCTCCTTTTGTCTCAATATTTTCTATGCCATATTTTACACAAATTCTAACTTTAATAATCTTCCATTTTGTCTTTGTGGCAGTTTTTGAAGTGGATCACCCTAAGATTTTACCGTTTGGGAAAGGGTTAACATTGTCTTACCTTCCACGAGGGAGTTCCATGGAACATAAATCTGGTGGCATTGACACGCTATGGTTTAATGTGTCACGTAAAACAGAATTAGTCGCTTTTAAACGAAAACCTCGTAACTGCAGCTTGTTTGAAGCTGCAGTTACGAGATTTTCGTTGAAAAGCAGCGATTAGTTTAATGTCCTTTATGCTTAAACAGTGGGTATTACAACAAAATACCAGAAAAAAAACGAAAAAAAAATCAAAGAACTGAAAGTACTGTTGTGAAGCAAATTTGTTAATAATGTAGGCCTGTCCAGAAGATGAGTACTTTTATTATCCATTTGAATACCTTGAATACTTTGATTCCATGCTGGAGTTGTACATCTATTTTTAGCACAACCTTCATGCATATTTATCGTTTGTGTAAGCTTTGAATATATTTCATAGTTCAGTAAACTTGACTGACCTATTTACAAGGAAAGCCATTGGACTGATCTTTGAACCATAAAAAAGCAAATTAGTACGTCGGTCTTTTCTTCTCTTATAGCGGACGAGAAGTGAACTGGCAGAGCAGCCCATGCTAATCGAATGGAATGCTCTGCCAGGTCAATTCTCGTCCGCTATAGAGACTTGATTAATTGAATGTTTCATTTTCAGTCACACAATTCAATATCTACACATAAATCTTCAGACTTACAGATAGAATATTCGATTGACTGTTACCTCATTATTCTTTGCTATTCTTTGATAGAACTATTTATAGTGAGAAGGAACGGAAGATGTTGTGTGGTATGCAGAGAATGGTAAAGTGCAGAGAGAGGTGACTGCATAGAGAAGCAAATGTTGCAAAATTTGCCTCCCAAAAACACAGTAACAATTTACCAATTTGTCTCACAATTTGTAGGACCTCTGATTTGTCGAGCCAAAAGTCTAAAATGTCTACATTTTACACGGCACATAATCACGTGACAAAAGACCAGCAACAATTACAGAAAATCTTCAATGATTCTGGACTATTCAATTAACACATTCTAAAAGCCTGCACTGCTTCAATTTGAAAGCTTAAACAGACGAGAATATTGTTGTTGATAACAAAGGATATGTCGATGGCTTAGCGCGAAATTATTTTAACTTTATTTTGTAAGATTTTACAGGGAAGGGGAAAACCTAATAACTTTCTTGTACACTTTATTTTTAAAAAAAATCTCTAAGTATCTTATTAATCGTATAGAATTGATACCAAATATTAGAACGCATGGTGTATTCTTTCCAATAGACTCAGAAAATATAAAAAAAATGAATTTCTGAAAAAAATATGTATGTGCTGAGCCCTTAATGTGTACAAATCTCGTAGCTCAGAACATAAAAGCCTACAAGGGAGAAAATGCTTGCCATCAGAATTTTCACCTTTTTTCTTTGTTTTGAACATTTCTCTGATTGACACGCAAAATCCGCCATCGTGTCATATTTGGGAAAATGCAAAATCGATTCTCGGGTAATCTGATTTGACAAGCCCATGAATTTCATACCACTTTGTTTATCGCCGTCAATTACAGACAAATATTCATTCATAATAAATGACGTCTAACGTACTTGCAAATGATGCACTTTTTGCTTGTGTAACATTATATGACCCGTCACACTAAAAGGGTCGTTCAAAGAAGTATTCACATTGTATATATTAACATTATTTCTCAAACAATCGTAATTACTGGCGTCTTTAACAGAAACAGCCTCTAAAAACATCGAGGGAATGGAACATATTCTCTTTGCATTCCTCGCTACATCATGAATTTTTATTACTGATTTCATTTGACACGGCGCAGTTTATGATTGTATTATCATACATCAAACGCTCGAGTTTTTTCCTGAAAACAGTACAATCATGTTTTCTTGCATTCCTTTTATGTCCGTGCTCTATGATCTTAGTCCCTTAAGGTATATGACCCATCATTAATTTCAAGATTATACTTAAAAAAGAAAATATTTTACATTTTAATATTATTTTACTCTATATTCGTATGCAAGGGAGGTAATTTTAAACATTTTTGTCAAATATTTCCACAAGTATGCATTAATTCAAAATTCTAAACCGTTTAAAATGCTCATGTTTGTATTTGGAATGGAAATGTAACACAATTTCGGATTTACTTGCAGTTTTTTTTTTTTTTTTTTGTTTTTTTTTTTCAAATTTCACCTCTGACACTTTAGTGCTTATGATGGGTTGTATTTTAATGTATGTTGGGCTATTGACAAAATAGGAACAGTTTACTTGTATTTCCCAGTGGCCAGTGCCGCCATATCAAAAGAAGTCAGCTTTAGATAATCTTACGCGACAAACTAATGAATTATACATATCCACGTAATCGCTTATAATTGACGGAAGTTGTTTGGTTTATTACTAGTAAACAAATATTCATTAATTATAAATGAGTTTTATGCGATGCATTAATAAAATGGCTTTCAGCGGGCTCATGGGGGTTTTCGTACTTCGTTTGCCCTATCAAGAATTGTGGCTTAGGACGTATGAACCCAGATCATTACCTTTTAACCCTTTACCAAACATAAAGAAACATGATGGTTTAAAAGGAAAGCTAGTATAGACAACACAATTTATGATGAAATAGATAGTTTTCATGTGCATTATAACACAGGAACTATTGAGACAAAAGAAGAAAATGCTGATTATCAGCATTTTCTTCTTCTTTCTTTATGTTTTCCCAAGCCTTTTTAATTAGAAACGTCTAAACAAGTTGTTGTTTTGGGAAAGGATTAATTTAAACAATAAATCATTGAAAATATAAAAAAAACTTCCTGTAGGCTCACCAAACGAATGCGTATTTCATTTAAACCATGTTTCACTTTTTACGTCGACGAGGAGCCTATTGTAATATTGTAATGGGGTTATTTTTCAACAAAGACCTCGCTACAGCTTAAAACAAACTGCAGTTACAAGGTTTTTAGTTGAAATGCGACGATTTACTTTGACGATGAATGCTGGCGCATGCTTGCGGGCGATGACGTTTTTTGTACCTCATGTTTTCATGAACCGGCAATCATAACCTAGAAGCAATGGACCCAATTTGCTTCTTGTAGATTAATACATTTTCTTGCATAAAATGTTTGTCTCCGGGCCATTATTTATAAAAGTATGCATTAGCAAACAGATACCGTGTGGTTATCGCAGAACACGTGTATTTATCATTAAATTCGCCCCTTTCGAAACTTTAACTCATCAAATTGAGACGGCTTTTAGATGCTTCTAGGGAAAGGAAGAATATGAAATGCTAAAACAAAATACTGAAACCCATCATTGTCATCCTATTGTTCATGTCCGCAATGGTTTTCATACCAGATCATCGATTTGTGGCTAATCTGATTTGACAAACCGATAAATACCAGAACATCTCTACTTTATTACCGACAATTTGACGCATTATCACTCGTAGACCAATGCTCATTAATTATAAATGACTTCTAACATGCTTGCAGGCGATATTTTGTTATGCCGTATCGAATATAAACAGTTTTGTGCCCACATGGGAAACCTGGTCAGTTTGGGTATATCATTTTATTGAACCGGGATCTGAAAGGTATCCCTCGTGGCAATTTCAGTGACATTTCACAAATGTTTTTTCGTAAATTTTAATTCTATTTTTATCTGAGAGGGCACAATAATGTGCTTGAAATGTTCAAAATTTTCATTTTCTTGTGAAAATTTTGAACATTTCAAGCACATTATTGCGCCGTTTAGGAGAAATATATATTATGGTATTAAAAATAAACAAATTGATGTATACAACAGTTCACATATATAATGGAATTTGTCATTTCTGTCAAAACTTTAAATGCGTATTTTACGATAACAACTTCGACAACTACTTCAAATCAAAGTGCTGAGAGCACTGTAATTGGACGTCTCTGATTGATTGAGCGGATCGTACATGAACGATAGATATTTTATTCATTCTTCTGTTAGGTGTTTAACGTTTAATGCTATAAGATCGGTTTCGGACATACGAAATCGGCTTTATTTCCAAACAACTCCTCTAAGACTTCAAATTGATTTGATTGCCGCTTCAAGACAACTGATTTGTCTCTATGAATAATTATAATTAATTTGATTATCCAATTCAATTAAGTCCATATGATTAGTAATTTGTCTTCTTGTTTCGGTTTAACTATGAGTATTGACGTCAATTACACCTTTCGTTGATTTTATAAAGGACGATACAAAGCAATGTTTAAATGTAAGCCAACGCGCTACATGAATGAAAGCCGTGATGGCTCACTTTGCATCCTTACATCTACAGATGTGCACACAAAGAAGAAATTGGGATCGTGCCGTCGGGAAAATGGCAGTGGAGTAAAATACGCAATTTAAATCTTCATATCATTATAAACGAACATTTAAGAATAGCAATGTCCCTATCTGTAAACATATTCGCCCGATCATCCTGGTACCATTGTCACTGTTGCTGATCAATTGCTTCATCTTCTTAGCACAATACACGTAAACGGGTCACGTAAACGTAACAAGAGGGCCAAGATGGCCCTATATCGCTCACCTTAGAGATCATCAAGATGAAAATTTTTGTCTCATCTCACATACATGTACACAACTTCTAGACAACGTTTATTAAAGGAAACAATGCTGGTATAAGAGAGTTATACTACCATGGGAAGTGCAAAATTTACCTTTAGGATCTCTCATAAACAGAATTGGAGAAAATTGTATCATAATGAGACAATTCTACATACAATATGTCAAAAGCCTTACGTCAAACAGTTTAAGAGAAAAAGATTGTACAATATTTCCTTATTTGTCTCTATATGAAATTCGATACCCACATCAAAGGGTCAATTTTCCTTGTATCACAATAATATGAAGTATTTTGGTAGAGGGCCTTGCAATTATTCTACACACAAAATTTCAAAGCTCTAGGCCTAACGGTTCAGGAGAAAAAGATTGTACAAGATTTCCTTCTTTGTCTCTATATGAAATTCGATACCCACAACATAGGGTAAATTTTCCTTGTATCATAATAATTTGAGGTATTTTGGTAGAGGGCCTTGACATGATTCCACAAACAAAATTTCAAAGCTCTAGGCCAAACGGTTCAGGAGAAGAAGATTATACAAGATTTCCTTATTTGTATCTATATGAAATTCGATACCCACAACATATGGCCAATTTTCCTTGTATCACAATAATTTGAAGTATTTTGGTAGAGGGCCTTGAGATGATTCTACACACAAAATTTCAAAGCTCTAGGCCAAACGGTTCAGGAGGAGAAGGTTGTACAAGATTTCCTTTTTTGTTTCTATATGAAATTTGATACCCACAACATAGGGCCAATTTTCCTTGTATCACAATAATTTAAAGTATTTTGGTAGAGGGCCTTGACTTGATTCCACAAACAAAATTTCAAAGCTCTAGACCAAACGGTTCAGGAGGAGAAGATTATACAAGATTTCCTTCTTTGTTTCTATATGAAATTCGATACCCACAACATAGGGTCAATTTTCCCTGTTTCAGAATAATTTAAAGTAGTTTGTTAGAGGGCCTTGAGATGATTCTACACACAAAATTTCAAAGCTTTGGGCCAAACGGTTCAGGAGGAGAAGGTGGATATCACTAGCGTCTCATCTGAGACTATTCAGATGGAACCCTGATTTGGCAGAACCCGAGTTGCTAACTGAACTCACTCCCTGATAATCCATTTAAAATTCATGTTTCCAAAATACGTCACGTGGAAACACCGTTTCTTTAAATATGTCAAAGACTTAAACAACAATGATCAAAGAAAAATAATTTATCATACACAATACGTGCATTAAATTGAGTAATCATCCTAAAATGTCTGCTTTCAGTAAACACATCAAGAAAACCAAACGTTTTAACAAACGTTATACAGAAGAAATGGTCCGAACTGGTTACGAACCAACGGCGTTCCAAATTTCATACTGTTAACAGGTTGCGATGTTAATCCTTTCCCGTTTGATCTATCGCTGCTGTTGATGATAAAGGACATTTGTTGACTTTATTAATTAATATAGCGTATGCGTGTATCGCTTTCTAAAGATCTTGCCCTTTACACAATATCATGAAAGTCAAATCACTACAAGAAAATTGTTAAATCGAAAAAAGATCGTAAAGTTGGTAAAGACGTGGCATGAATTGAATCGGGCAATGAATCTTTTAGTGTTTGTCAGAGAACACAGATAAAGCAGGAAAAGATGTGACAGTTTTCCTGTATGGTCGCAAAATCTATTTTGAATTTCGGTCAACTGGCAATTGAGTCCGAGAAGGGTTTTTAGCTCACCTGAGCAACATGCTCAAGGTGAGCTTTTGTGATCACCCTGTGTCCGGCGTGCGTCGTGCGTCGTGCGTCGTGCGTTGTGCGTCGGAAGTCGTCAACAATTTCTTTAAACATCTTCTCCTCCTTAACCACTGGGCCAATCCTAACCAAACTTGGCAGGCATGTTCCCTGGGTGACCCTTTTCAAAACTTGTTTTCAGATTTTTGATTCGTCAAAAAATGTGGGCGTGGCAGGGCGGGGCTTATCAGACTTAGAGAAATTGTTAAATAATTCTTCAAAAATCTTCTTTTCCTTAACCATTGAGTCAATTTCTACCAAAGTTAGCAGAAATGTTCCTTGGGTTACCCTTTTCAAAACTTGTTTTCAGATTTTTGATTCGTCAAAAAATGTGGGCGTGGCAGGGCGGGGCTTATCAGACTTAGAGAAATTGTTAAATAATTCTTCAAAAATCTTCTTCTCCTTAACCATTGAGTCAATTTCTACCAAAGTTGGCAGAAATGTTCCTTGGGTGACCCTTTTCAAAACTTGTTTTCAAATTTTTGATTCGTCAAAAAATGTGGGCGTGGCAGGGCGGGGCTTATCAGACTTAGAGAAATTGTTAAATAATTCTTCAAAAATCTTCTTTTCCTTAACCATTGAGTCAATTTCTACCAAAGTTGGCAGAAATGTTCCTTGGGTTACCCTTTTCAAAGCTTGTTTTCAAATTTTTGATTCGTCAAAAAATGTGGGTGTGGCATGGCGGGGCTTATCAGACTTAGAGAAATTATTAAATAATTCTTCAAAAATCTTCTTCTCCTTAACCATCATGTCAATTTTTACAAAAGTTGGCAGAAATGTTCCTTGGGTGACCCCTTTCAAAACTTGTTTTCAAATTTTTGATTCGTCAAAAAATGCGGGCGTGGCAGAGCGGGGCTTATCAGAATTTGAGAAATTGTTAAATAATTCTTTAAAAATCAAATGTTTATCCAATTTGTACCAATATTGGCTGGAATGTTTCTTGAGTGACTGTCTTCACTGTGTGTCGAGAAATTTTTGATTCGTCAAAAAATGAGGGCATGGCAGGGCGGGGCTTATCAGACTTAGAGAAATTGTTACATAATTCTTCAAAAATCTTCTTTTCCTTAACCAATGAGTCAATTTTTACCAAACTTGGCAGAAATGTTCCTTTGGTGACCCTTTGCAAAACTTGTTTTCAAATTTTTGATTCGTCAAAAAATGTGGGCGTGGCAGGGCGGGGCTTATTAGACTTAGAGAAATCATGAAAAAAATCTTTAAAAATCAACCATTGGTCAAATTTGAAGTAAACTTGGCAGATCTGTTTCTTGAGTGACTGTTTTCAATGTGTGTTCATGAATATTTTTATTTGTCAAAAAATGTAGGCATGGCAGGGCAGGGCTTATCAGACTTGGAGAAATCATTAAACAATTATTTGAAAATTTTCTTCTCCTTAACCGTTGGACCAAATTATACCAAATTATTCAGGAATGTTCCTTAAGTACCCCTTTTTATGCTCCCCGAAGGGAGAGCATATAGTCGCCGCTTCGTCTGTCCGTCCGTCCGTCCGTCCGTCCGTCATTCCGTCCGTCCGTCCATCCATCCATCCGTCCGAAGCGATTTCTCTATAACCCTTGGGCCAAATCAAATGAAACTTACCATGTGAACTCCCTATGACATAATGCCGATGTACTTTTCCCAGTTTTTTGGATTTGAGGCCTTGTCATGGGAAAAGGGGACTTAAGGTCAAATACACTTTTTCTCTAATTTCTCGTAGTCTAATGGTCAGAATTTGATGAAATTTCATATTTGAGTAGCAAATCAGATGCCCTTGACAATAAACTACTTTAAATTTGCGTTTAAAAAGTATGTCATGGAAAAAGGGGGCTTAACGTTTGTCAGCTTAATCTTATTGGCATACATTTATTGTGACAATGCCTTAATCGGGGAGCATTGTCCGTCTCTGACGGCTCTTGTTATTTTTATTACAAATTTCTGATTCGTAAAAAATGTGGACATGGCAGGGTGGGACTTATTCGACTAGGAGAAATGATAAGAAAAATCAACTGTTGGGCCAATTTGTACCAGGGATGTTGCTTGAGTGACTCTTTGTAACAATAATATTGTTTGTGAATTTTTGATTTGAAAAAATGAGTGTGGCAGGGTAGGGCTTATCAGACTTCAAAAAGTCGTACAGAAATTCTTCAAAAATCAATTATGGGGCCAATTTAAACCAAGTATAGCAAAATGCTCATTGAGTTACTCTTTTCAAACACTTGGTTGTAAATTTTTGACAGGTTAATAAAAAAAAATTAATGTTGATGAGGCAAGGAGGGGCTTAAAATATTAAGCATATTAATGCTTGCAATGTATCATTCTGACGTTTCAAAAATTGTAAAAGTTAAATCTTGGTTATAAAAATCAAATTGGAACAGCACATGATATTCAATATTTAAGATGTTACTACATGCAATATGATTGAATACTAATGTGACTTCATTGCATTCATTGGAAATTATGAAACTTTATTAACAATAATTTGATACGACTTATATATTTGTTCACAACAAAATTTATATCATACACAATCAAATACAGGAAGAACTCAGGTGAGCGATATCAGTGCCTTTCAGGCACTCTTGTTTGATAATGAAAACCCAATTCGACTGTCGAAAGGTGGTTATAAGAATTGTACGTCCTTTCGGACGTCCAATTAAAAACTGATAGCATTTATATGCTTTAAAATAGCCAATCTTGGCATCAAAACATACCTCTAAAATGAAAAGGGAATGTGATTTTTTTAGGAAAAGTACAAAGCTTTTTAAATTACACACTAAATCCCCTTTTGGCTGTTATGGGACAATATTTCGAATTCACATAATTGTGCAATCATTAAAACATCGAACTTAAAACAACTGTAAATTTCGGATGCAATGGTTTGCATCTTGCAGGTGTCTCACACCTGTAAGATTCGATACAACGCATGCGAAATTGTACTGAAAGAACTATTTCAAGAGTGTTTATATATTTAGTTTTAAACATGTGCATTACTGTTGGAACCGTACTACGAGGGTTGTTTGATAAATTCGCGGAATTTGTTTCTCATTGCTTTATTTTGTGTTCAAATATAATGAAATTACACGCACGTACAGAAAATCATGTCATACATTTAAGGGTATAACGACAATAAAATGTACCCACTCTTATGAACTTTTTTCGGTCTCCATAGCATCCTATAAACGCGATGTCGCCTTTGGTCAGTTTTGAAATAATTGTGTGAATGAAAATCGTGCCGGTGCGCCATAACCGTGCGCACCCGATCCATGGAAATTAAGCTTTAATTTGGTTGACAATGAGTAGTCATTTTCTGAAAATTTGCCAATTTTATTTTAAAAGTTGACATGTATACAGCGTTTTCAAGATCATGTCGTAAGCGAATCGTCGAAGAAAACTGACGTCATCTGATAACCTAACGGCGCGCCGTCGTGATGTTTTAAGTTTGGTAAGAGTTTTCGCATACAGAATACATTGAGAGAAATGGACAAGTCGATGAATTTGTCTGGAAAGCATTTGCATTGAAGTGGCATGGACGCTTTAAGACAGACAAAACATCGGTACATGATGATGGCTAGCAAGGTAGACCAAACCATTCGGCCAGTCAGGGTACAAGTGCTTTTCAAGGACAGCTTGTCGTGGCGGACAGGCGCTTGACTGTACGGGTTGTTGTTGTGAAGATGTCTCTTTTGAAATAATTAGCTCGTTTTTGTACTTTTACAGGGATTATAATATTATATATTATATCCATGTCAAAAGTTTCCAGTAGTTTGGCTCCTCGTCTTCTACGAGACGTCGACCCGCAGAATCATGTTTAGTCTTCTAACTCTTCTTGTGATCTAATGCAGTATGAGTCTGGTTGCGACACTTCCTTACATTAAATTGTAACGAGTTGCGAAATGCGGCTTCGTTACCATGATCCCGAAACAAAGAAAGAAACATGTTTATGTACGTTAACTCTAGGCACACCCCATCCCTAAACAGTACGACAGTAATATCATAATTCATTGGTCAGCATATCGAAATTTCTGACGAACTAAAGAAAATCGCTAGAAGTTTATCACGTCATTAATCATTCAGCAGTGACTGAGTAAAGGAAACATTTAATCAAAGTTAAACCGCACACACAGCATCTTTAAAGCTGCTGCTGGAGACTAAATTGAAAGAGTCAACTGGTCGCTCAATTCTGATTTTCACAGACCTGACGTCACTTACGGCAGCGTGACGTTACGTGACACTCTGGCGTAAGGCAACCGGCAAGACATGACCCTATTAAATGGTATCTGTAGAAATTATTTGTAAACGCATGATAATGATACTTTGCGTTCTTACTTACGAATAGTTAAGATTTATCACGAAACAAAATTAGTTTTGATATTCAATCATAATTTTGAATTACAGAGTAATTCCGCGAATTTATCAAACAACCCTCGTACAGTCGATTTATTGCAGGGGAGGGGGATTTACCGGCACATGCATACATACATATGGTGGCATCAAAAGCAAAATGGCCTTTTATCAACTTTTTAGTTTAATAAACTACTTTACTCGACTTCTGTTTTATTAAAAAAAAAAACGCTTTTTTTAAAAAGTACTTCACCGAGTTTTGGGGCCAAATAAAACATCAAAACGATTGCAACAATAAATGTCTATCAAAAGCGAATTACTGTAGATTATGAATTTAAAGAATATTGCACCATTACAACATTTATGTGTGAACACTTTCTTAACCACATATTCCAGATAATGCCTAGTTTTGACGAACTTAATAGTAAAGGCTTAAGTAAACAAAGGTACAAAAGACGAGAGTGTTGATAATGATCAGTGCCTTCTCATTTTGTCTCAATATCATCGGTGCTACATTGTACCATAAGACCTTTTTCGTTTCAGCTTATTTTGTTGTCTGTTTCAGCTTTCAAATTGGAACAATCTCAACTTTTGCCACATTTGAAAGACCCAGACTGCAAAATTACTTACATCGAAATTTTATATAAACACTAAATAGGTACAAATTTAAAATGTTGAAAGATAGGAAACAAATTCTATTAATTCATTAAAATCGTCTTCATTTCTATCAATATTTCAACACATATTTCTCTATTACCAGCAGAAAATACCAGTTGATGTTTTGAAAAGTGTTAATTGCGTCTGAACCGTAGGCTGCTGATTATAGAATAATTTACGGGTATTTAAGTGTAAATGATCTTTAATTTTACTGCTTTATCCTTACTAAAACGTTCACGGATATAGCGTTCCTGAATAAAAGGAAGCATTATGTTGTTTATTCCGCTAAGACATGCAAAACATTTTCACCAATATGTTACTGTACAAGCCAAGATTTTCTAAATCGGTTTACTAAAGCAAAAAAACAACAACAAAAAAACAACAACAAAAAAACAAAAAAACAACAAAAAAACAACAGAAAACACACACACACACACACACACACACACACAACATAACAAGCCATCGGATTGGACGAGGCGTACTGTATGTCTCGGCCTATTGGATTGATTGTTATGTAATTTGAAAGATACAAAATGAAATAAGACTTGTTTGTGAATATCGGTATAACCGAAAAGTATGACCCCTCCCCCCTTCACACACACAAACAAACTAACCCAACTATTAATTGAATTGGTCAGGACTTGCGCTTTGTGTTTTTATAAAAAAAATCGGTGGAGCATATAGTCGCCACGCTGTCCGTCCGTGTGTCCGTCCGTTCGTGTGTCCGTTCACAGCCAGATCTCTGCAACCCTTGGACCAAGTTCGATGAAACTTCACATGTGAACTCCCTATGATAATCTCTAGGGACCGTTTTCTCCGTTTATTAATTTCAGGGTGCGCCATGGAAAAAGGGGCCTTCATGTAAAATAGTTTTTTTTCTAATTCCTCTTCATTTAATTGGAATAATTTAATGAAATTTTGTACTTATTTGATACATGTAAATGAGATGTTCTAAACCATATTCTATAAATAATGTGTGTACAAAAATTGCATCATAAGAAAAGGGGGCTTAATGAATGATAGTTTTTATTTTTTGACAAATACTTATTCGGGGAGCATAATCCGTCGATGACGGCTCCTGTTTTCCTGGTAATAATGCCCGTTTAGACGCCTATTAATTTGAAAAAAGCTGAAAACCATCTACAGAAATAGAGAAAATACATGTCCTCCGTTTCACTCAATCGTTTCTGAGCTCTTTCAAAACAATCGTAGTATTGACGTTTCCGTTTTAAAGCGGCATTTGAACTGCACAAGTTCACAATTTCGAGGTTTGGAAAGGGTTAAAACAATGGACGAAAACAAATTTAACTTTGCCAAATCGGTCAATGCCTAAAGGAATTTGAAATTGTGCAGCATATTTTGGCTTATCTAAACCGGTTAAAACCCTAATAAAACTTAGGCTAAATTGCACCTTTCAATTGCTTATTAAATTTACGATCGCAGTCGGTCGTAAAATATTAATTATGATTTCTGTTCAAGGCTGGAATATTTCTCTTTCAAATCGAAGAACCGCATGTGTTACTGCGAACCCTCGCAACTGAAGCTGTAGTTTCGAGTTTTTGCAATAACACAAAGAAATTGTATTATATCACTGGAAATCCATTGTAGCCTGGGTAGAAAAAATAGCATGCTGTTCACCGATTTCGCGGCGGGGAATCACGTGACTCAACGATTACCTAATATTTTCAATGGTATTGTCAAGATATGGTCGTTTTGAATTGGATTTGAAGCAGAGAAGGTCGAAATACGTCAGGCCTAAGATGGGCGTGGTAGATGAATTAAATAATAAGGTCGTATTTTAATCATGTATAATTAATGTTTCAAAAGTAGATTACTCCTCAAAATGGTTAAGAATGCACTTCTTAGCTTTCAAACGTCAAAATGTGGGGTAAAATGTTAGTTTATAATGCCTTCTAAAGCTTTGTTCGTACCAGGAATATGACGTAAACAGCATGTCGTCGCTTTTCAACGTAAACCTCGTAACTTCAGCTTGTTTAAACGTGCAGTTACGAGGTTTTCGTTGAAAAATAGCGATGTGAAGAGTTAAGACACGGTCACATACACGGCTCTGCGTCCACTTCGCGACCATACCACGGCCAAAAATGTCCATTTGTACGCATGCATCTCTTGGTTTACGTTGTAAAGGGCAATAACCATGCATACCGTTGTAACTTTCCAAATATTTGGTCTTAAAGCTACCATTTAACTAAACGATACCTAAAATTGCATTACAATGCATTCCAATTTTTATTTTGTATTTTAGGCCGGTGGCCTCTTGTAGAATGTTCAATAAGCTTGAAACTTAAAATACAGGTATTTTAGGACTCGATCTAGGCGTGTTGTGGGTGAGAAATTGTGTGTGACCAGGCCTTTTTGATAATTACCTAACCATCATACTTTACACGATAAACGATTTAAGAATGATAAATGCGTTTTCGTAATCAAAATGTTTCTGTATGTGCATTTTCGTAATTAACAAATGCACATTTCTCCACTAAAATACTTCATTTTTATCCGTTTTATTTTATGTTTTCAAATTAATCAGTCATCGGAATTTATCAGTTTGTAAATCGGAGGTGCTATTGCAAAACCTCTTAACTACAGCTTCATTTAAGCTGTAGTTACGAGGTTTTGCAATAACACCGACGAAATTTTATGAAATATAGATGCACAGAGCCTTATCACATTTTAACTGTCAAGCCCGATTAAAATTAATGATAATGTGCAAAAACAGATGGAAAAACAATTTCTGCATATTACAGAGGATTAAAATCGTTATCGTGAAGCTCTTCCACAAGAAAACTTTTTAGACATGTAACACTATGGTCGCAGGTTCGATTCCCTGCCTCTCCCGTCTTTCGGATGAGACTGAAAATCGAGGTTCCGTCTCCGTCTGACCTTAGCTGTAGGACGTAAAACTCCTTTCAATTCAATCCAATTCAAAAATGTTTTAAAGGGGCATATGTTAGGTTTTTGAGGGATAAGAACAACATGGGGACAGTCAGAGTTTGCATTGTTGTGTGGTGGATTTCATTATCTAGGGCTAAAAAGAAAGAATTTTTAGCGAACCAAGTTTTCACTATCTATCAGGGTCAAATTTTCCGTAAATCTTACTATGAATATAAAGTGCGGGTAGGGTAATTATATACAGACTTGATTCAGGACGGAAAATAAACTTGATTTGATAAAAAATAATAATGAAGTTTTTATTGTAATTTTTTGCTTGCTACTTTTTGGAGACAAAAGATTTTAGTTATGCGCGCTGCGAAGTAATTGGCAAAACTTGGAAAAATTGGTGCGTGAAAATAGACAGATGATTACGGAGGTATAGACTGGAAACCGTAGGGTTAGACTGGCGATGAAACAATCGCGTTAATGAATCAATAGCTAAAAGTACATGCTCATCTAAATGTTTGCGGTAGCCCAGTACATTTGAATTGATAGTTTGGTTCCGTTTCTTTCAGTACGAAAAGTAAATTAATCGGCTAAATAATCAAGCGTGTAATCATTATGCTGAATGTGGAATAATAAGCGGCATCGTATCTAGATAATAAGCAAGGTGAAATTTCATAAGGTTTCTTGCGTGCTATTATGTCTTTGATCACAAATGTCCTGTGAAAACTTTCTGGAATTCATGCACTCATTTAACCCTTACCGAATGCAGCCAAAAGAAGGGGCTTAGGGAAGAAATTGTGAAATTCTCATAATCTATTGCCTCAATACTTTTTGTGCTACATAGTGTACGAATCATTATTTCATAACCATCCATTTTTCTTGTCTGGGGGTTTCTTTTTAAATTCAAACAGTATAATAATTTTGCGTTAGGGAAAGGGTTGGTGCCTCGTTAAAAAGGCTGATAATAGTCTTAAACTAGGAAACATGCGTACATTTTTCAGGCTAATTAGTTAAAAATGCAGACATGTATGGGATAAAAGAACAATTATCATTACAAATGTATATTATGTGCGCTGGACATATCGGGCATAATAATTTGGAGTATATAGCTAAAGATAAGATGGGGTTTTGGCAATTCAAAATGATTCACAATGAACTATTTCTTTAATTACCAAACTCTATGTTGTGGGTTCTCATTGGAATCGTCTCATCGAGACGATTCCAATGAGTACCAACATCATAGGGTTTACTCTCTCAGAACGCCGTTCAAACGTTTATAGTACACATGTACTAAACGTTTTCACTGTGTTGTTTTTATAAGCGATCTCGTCTAATATCGCATCCTCCAAGAGATTTCGTTATCCAATCGCTTGCTTTAAAGGGCGACGGTAACAGATGGTCTAATTGCAAAAAATGATTTTTTTTGAAAAAATATGCAAAACTTTTGTGTTGACCACCTCGGGATGGTTAATAATATGCGATTCAGACAGAGAATGAGCCGAAATTACAAGACAGATGGCTGAATTTAGGGAGAGTCCAAACCTAAATTCAACCCCGTCTCAGATGGGGTTAGAATTATTTTTAAATTGTTGCGCATGCGCATACAGCGCGGACCATGATTCAAACGAGATTCATACTTGAATTTCAATATGACGTCATCATGTATGTTGTGACGTCATTTAAGAAAGTCGCAAGTCCTACTGTTTTGACCTACTTTCGACATCGCTTCATGAATTTGGTATCAAATTGCGAAAGAATGAGTCGTTGCTTCAATAGTTTGTCGTAATCATTTAATCAGGTCATATAAAGCTTAAAAAGTGTACATTTCGTTTGTATTTGACAATTTTTGGGTCCAAATCTGGGAAACAGTAGCTTTAAACTGGACAACATCAGAGAAAGCTGATACATTTTTTCATTGGCTGAAATTCAAAATTTCCGTCATTGGCCAAAAATAGAAATAACGTAATGGTGGCGAACATAAGGTACAATAATTTATAGTGGCGAATATTAAAGATTATTATTTTCCATCAATGTTTTCACAACACATTTTGTAATTGATCGTCAAAACCCAAGTCGTGATTTAATAAGAGGAAGATTCATGCAATGAATAAAAGTAGATCATTTTTCGATTACACCGATAAAGTGTTGAGTTGTGCATTAGATTTAGGTTAGATGGAAGTATTAGGTTTCCCATAGCCGACCATTATAACGTTTTGGCTTATAGCTCAGCCCATGAGTTTGCAACAATGTTATGGCTTACCTCAGATTCAAGAACAATCCTTCATACACCCAAAACAAGCAATTTGAATATGGCATGATTCCTTTTATCACTGACTTTTTGGCCCCTTTTTGACATGACCCTTCTCCAACAGTCATTTGGACTGGCCTTTTCACAATATGCACCTACATCTAAAAATAGCTCTTGGACTGCCAAAATGTACTAAATTCTTAATAAAAATTACTGCAATTGTTTGACAAAATATCAAATTTTATAAATAAGAAAAAATAATTCTAAATTATTACATTATTGACCAATCAGAGCTCACCTTGATCCTTGTTTATAGTGCGGACGTTCAGTGGACAAAATCTGACAGATGCCGGGAAAATGTAATACTTCCACCTAACCTAGACAATTTACACTCATGACCGCGAGTACGAAATCCAAAAGTTTTGGGTTTTCCCAGAGATTCAAATTTTGTGCTATAAATAGATATGACCAACAAATAGACGGAGAATGAAGTAAAAACGGCAGGGGTTAAATGATAAAGAATCATGACCCCTGCTTGGAGGGTACATAGGGTTTGGAATTAAGATAAAAAGTTGAACTGTCTTAACCCCTTATTATCTATAGCTGTTATTGGGGGCATGAGTTGAAAATGTTGTTTCCAGCATTCATGCAATCTTAAATCAAAGCCCAAATCATCTCTACCTACTCATGATTTTTGTGATTGTTGAAAAAACATCTTTTCAGTTCATATCCGATAAGGAGCATCGTAAAACTTTACTAAATTTCTGTACGTGCCAAATTGGACGATAATTTTAAGAGGTGCGTGTTCTCAAAAATGTTGTTAACTCTTTTCATACCTTGTAGAAATTCCGTTTTGACATTAAATTGCCATGAGTTACTAATTGTCTAATATATTGGGTTAGGGTACCGCTACTTTAACCATTTTATGACTTGCCTGGCGGTTGCAATGCAGAAAGCTTTCAAAAATTTAAGTTATATAGAAAATTAGTTCTTTGTTTTCAGTGTTCCTTATAATTATGTTTAACTTAAAAAGTAGAACTTTTTACTTATAAAAGACAAAAATGTTAATTTTAACGCCTGCAGCATATTTTGAATTAAAGGCCAGAGTAAACTATGGTAGTTTGGGAAAGGGATAAATTTGCTTTTGAATAGCCTGTAAAAGATTCGCATAATTTACTGTGTACTTTGTTCATCTGTTTACTTTTACAAAATCATCATCCAATTATTATTTGGTTTTGTTCACTTAAATGTTAGTATAACATCAACATAAAACCAAATTTAAAAAGGATAAACTATGCTTATTATAGCGAATGTAAAAAAGAAATAAATAAAACTGTCCCCCGTTCGTTGTTAATTGGTAATTGTTTTGGTCTCATAGCTAAGAAAATTGATTCATATGCTTTTATGACTTACCGAAGAATATTAAGTTTGTCATGACTGTCATAAACAATAATTTTGGTGACTGATTAATCCTTTTCTAAACAAGACCTGGTTTGGCCTTCCCAGCGGAGAAGAATTTAGCAAAAACAATGAGGGAAATGAATAGAAGAATTATCCCGAAATTGATTTAAGGAGCAATTTCCCCTTTTCTCTAAATATTTTCGGTTCCATTAGATTTTCAAATGAACAAGTTTTCTACCTTTGACATCAAGTATTATAAAGGTTTGTTTTATTATAGTGTCACCCCTATTTGAAAGGGCCAGCCAGTTTTGGCTTATGAGACACTCTCTTTCTCAATACACAGTACCTCCCGATTCCCCACTCATGATGCCGGGCGCCTGGCAGAGATGGGTCTACGGTAACCATTAGTTTAACTAGCTGGCGGCTCACCAACCGGTCTCATCAGTTCTAACCCGCCAGGCCGGCTTCCACCGGGATTCGAACCTTCGACCTCCCGCTTCCAAGGCGGACGCCCTAACCATTAGACCACGGAAGCGGTTATTATATGTACTCGTATGACACTTTTTTAAAACTGAAGATAGCATTTTTTTTGTCGTTTTGGAAAGGATTAACGTTGGGGAAAAAAGAAACAGGAAAAAATATCGAGTTTCATTTTTCTGAAAACAATGAAAAAAACTACTTAAAGTGTCCGATGATTGGCAAAATTAAAGTCTTGTGCCGAAAGAACACCTTACTATTAACCAAATATCAAAGTTTCTACAATTTCCCAACATTAGAAGTGTTTTTATTTTGTCTTTTAAATTGGATATTTTGGTCTTTTCCGATCTTTGCCGAAGAAAACACGCTAAACTTCCGACTGGAAATTATGACGTCATACTGGCCACTGAATGACGTCATGGCGGGAAAAACGGGCAGTCATAGGTCATTTCCCGGAAAGTTTGAAATTTCTGAAAAAGTTAATTGTCCGACTTTTCTGTCATAAAGCGACTTCCCCAATTGATACTTAAAACACGGAATTCGTCCTCAGTAAATGTTGGAAAAAATGTTAAAACAGTCAAAGGATAGGTCGTAAGTTGTTTAGGAATGTGCCAAAGATCGGTTTAAGTTTGTCTGTATTACTCTTACGATCGAGAAATGGATGAAAACTGAGACTTCGCTATATGACAGAAAAGTCGAACACATTATCTTTGTCAGACACCTCATGCTCTAGATTGGGGGCGGAGTCAAGCCATTGATGACGTCAATCCGTGGCAATTTTACGGAAATTGCCGATCTTAATTTTCTCGAAAATCAGTTTTTCAACGATGTAAAGAAAAGCAAATAAAACTTTTAAAACAACCGAGTTTGGTGGATCTTTTATAAAACACGTTAATTTAATGATTTTCTTCCAATATACGGTGCAATAAACTGCCACGCTTGGTAGCATTTAAAGGTGAATTAAACGTCAGTAACTAACGGTAAATAGATGATAATGTTTGTTTTAAAACAAGAAAAAATGAATTAGTTTTTTTTCCTTTATTTTGGACCATATTCAGTATTATTACCTTTCCTATATAGTAATTACGAAATTTACTAAAAATTAAAATGACGTCAGTACCCAAGGACAAGAAATCGTTAATTGAATAATAATATTTAAAGAAAACCCGAATTGGTGCTGAAACAAACAAACCCTGGTTTTGACGTCCTTATAGAAAAATTTTGGAGAAGCGTTGAAATAAAAGAATACAACGCTAATAATCGGCATTTCTCCCATTCCACGATTGTAAACAAATTCTTCCTGTATCCACGGTGAATAATCACGTGATACAACATTTTCAAAAATTTTTCAATAAATTTGTAAATACTGAACCGATTTGAATTCGGTTTAGAGCAGAGAATGTGGACAGACGTCTCGCATTAGATGGACGTGGTTGACCTTTGAAAAAATTGGTTTATCTTTTATAACTTTTTGATCATTTGATTTTTCAAAAGTCCAACACGTCTAGCTTATTCCTGGCATTTTCCCACCTTCTCTGCTTCAAGCCGAATTCAAATTGGTCAAGTATTAAAATAGATAGGCCTATTGAAGATTATCGGAATTTCTGAGTCACGTGATTATACACCATGTGTATCTTCCACACTATGGCAAACAAATAAGACTGTTTCAATTTGGAAGCTGCTGCAGATGGCAAATAATCCGGTTCTAACAACCAAAATAGAAGAGCATATTTTGGCCAATGATTACTTATTTTACCTTAACAAAACAAGGAAAAATGGTGTTCTTAGATTTCAATACAGTCTTGAATGCATTAACGCGATTCTTGCTTGTGAAACAAAATCAGATGTGGTATGAAAAGTGTCAGAGGTTCGTTTTACATTTGTCATCCTGTCACCATATCATAACACAATTTATCTTTGTAAACAGCACACTATCGAACTCCAAACTGCTTTAATTTTGCATGTAATTGATTGAATCTTACAGGTGTTCGAACCAACACACGCAAAAGAGTAATACAAATAAGGAACGCTTATCCCTATGTTTACACAGGAAACGTTTGTAAACATGTATCATTAAATCGTGACTGGACTATATTATAAGATGAGAAACTTGTTTTTGTTGTTTATGTATGCCGATTTCATTTTTTGCAACTTTTTTCACGGCTTCTCTTATAACTGACAAACATGAACTTAGCCGATTTATTCCAGTTGCATTGTGATCATTGCATGATGGTGCACCTTTTTGCGTCTATTGAATTAGATATTGTTGTTGTTTTCCTTTATTTCTTCTTAGTACTTTTACATTCATTTACATTTAAGGACATAAAATAGCATGCCTTGGTTGGGAAATGGTTGATGTCGATGCCTAATGTCCAATAATGCAGTCTGGTTTCCCAAAATGGTTCTTATAATTGCTCTGCAACGTATGATATAGGTGCAGTATTGCTATAATAAGTACATTATTGAACCTTGATCTGGAATTGGTGTCCTTTACCGTTCCCCCATATGGTAACAATTGGATTGTTAAAATTTGAAAGCTGCTACGGTCGACAATATATATATTTGTGACGTAGAATTTATTTGTGTATAATACAGCGTAAAGATATTTAGGCAAAAGAAGAAAATGTTGATTATCAGCATTTTCTTCTTTTGTATTTCTCGCGGAGAGAGTTTTAGTATATCGTAGCTTTCATTGTTATTGATTTTCTTTTCGTGTGAATTATACATTGTACTCGTACAGACAGGTCAAATAAATTATATAAAACAAACAGCTGCATGGTACATTCTGCTTTACAAGTATACCATTTGGAATGTCAAACTCACCACTCGGGTTGTGTTAAGGATTTATTATAAACATCATAAATTACACTCAATTACACTTCGGGCAATTTCGGGCATCATCCTTAGTCACGGAAATTGAAGAGAACATCCCTCGTCAATATCCGTTGTGGCGGATTATGCCCGAAGATGCACGAGCTGTTTGGTATCTTAGCAGTAGCTGCAGTGACAAGATTGTTGTTGAAAAAGCATCAATAAATTGTTTCTGTATGAGTCAATTGTAAAAAAAAATATGGTAAACGACTCGACAGCGCTTTCTCCCGTTCTTCAATATTGTCTAGGCTATAGTGTTCATATTGGTTCGTCTTTCGATTTTGACCTCAAAAATAGAAAAATACTTGGGAAAAAATGAGGTAAAATACGAAAATAATTGTGACAAACATTTTCTCCATTTGTCTCATAAATTCATGTGTTATATTTTACACGTATATAAAGATGTGTCTTGACTTATATCTATTTGGTATGCCACAGCAGATTTCATATTAGAACAGTCAACAGCTTTCCGTTTGAGAAAACGTTAATTCTCGTAACAACGAGGACACTTCGCGACAATACATGTCGAATACAATCAGAAAAGCTATAATCCTCGAGATCAATAAGACCACAAAAGAATTTTATCATAAACCTTTTCCCGAATCTTATTTTTACGTTCCCTATAGGGTATTAGTCTCAATACTTTCTACTATAATGTGCATGAATACAATTCATTGTCATCATCCATTTTATTATCAATAGCAGGTTTCAATTGGTACACTCTAAATTCAGCCGAAATGGAAACGTGCCACACCTCATAAGAACTGCACTAAATTTGTCCAACCATTTCCTAAACTCAAGCAAAGCATGTTCGTCTAAAAAGAGAGCTTAAACATTCCCGTGAAAGGCCTTACTTTGACGTCGATGATAGAAAATGCTTTAATAAGTGAAGCATACGAAGAAATTGCTGATAACGAGCATTTTTTTTGTCTGAATATTTTCTGTACGGTACATTTACACAAAATGTGACATTTTCTCATTATCAACAATCGCTGTGTCGTTGCTTTCTATTTGGAACAGTCTTTTTTGTCGTCAGTAAGATTTAACCTTTTCCTAAACGGCATTTTGCAAAACATCCGATTCCAGAGCGGCTGCGGACGAAAGATGGATGTCTAAAAAAGAAATACATTCATGATATTTCGCTAAAACATTGAGAAATAATAACATTTTAATATTTCGCCTCAGCATTTTCCTAAACCTTCCATCTATTGGCTTCAAAACTAGGTCTTGTTTGGGAAAGAGTCTTGTTATTTAACCAGTAAGTTTAATTGCCAGGGGAATAAAAGAAAACAGCTTTTAGTCGTCTGATCTGATTGTTCGTTAAGCTATAAATACTCACATTAACCCTCTACCAAACGACAAATTCTAGACTGGTCCAAATTCAAAGAAGTTGCAGACAGCAATTTCAAGCGCATGAAATTTGACAATTTTGGGGGTTATCGTGTAGTAATCATTGTGGGAAATGAAGAAATTGCTTGTCACAAGCAATTTCTTCATTTTCCACAATGTTTCACTTGTCGGTATCTTTTGGGGAGTCAAAAAGAGCCACTGTATGGTAATTGAATAACAATCTACCAAACAAGCAATTTGTTGTTGAAAATGGCTTATGTAAATAATTGAGGTAAAAAAACAAAAGGCTGATAACTAGCATTTTCATTGATATTTTGTGCACAAATGTTATCTAATAAACATCCATTTTCTCGTCTGCATCGACTTTAAACGTGAAAGGGTTTATCTTTTGTCGTTTGGGATAGCGTTAAGCTCATAATGTTCTTGTTAAGTGACGTTTTATTCGATTCTAGGCTCACAAAAGTGGGTCATTCACTTGCTTCCATTAAAAATGGTACAATCACATAAAAAAGTGGCATATTTAACTTTTCCCAAAACAGAATCAGGCAAAAACGTTCTTAAAAGAAATAATTTGAGAATCACCAAGAGAAAATGAGAAATTTCTGATGATTGGCAATTTCTTTTTTTTTTTCCTCAATAGTTTTCTAAGATTTTACACACACGTTCTCTGCTTTTGACATTTTATGCTTAAATACTGCCTGCCTGTGCTATATTGTACACAAATCAAATATTAATCGCCAACCATTTCGTCATCTGCATCAACTTTCAAATTAGATCACCATAAAAATCTGTCTTTTGGGAAAGCGTTACATGTAAATGTAATCATGCTGAATATTGCATGCATTAACCCTTTCCCAAATGGCAAAATTTTGGGGTTATCCACTTCAAAAACTGCCGCAAATGACAAAGTGGATGTTATTAAAGATATGATTTGTGTAAAATATGGCACAGAAAATATTGAGACAAAAGGAGAAACTGCTGGTTATCAGCAGTTTCTTCTTTTGTTTCAATGTTTTCCAAAGCCTTTTCTATTAGGGACGTCAAAACCAGGTCTTGTTTGGGTAAGGGTTTTAAGGATCAAACATGATTGAGGTAAGTGTTTGGATTAGTGACTGTTGTGTGCTGCATACATTATCTCGGATCAAAATGAAGGAAGCGTAAGTGTTGATTTTAAAGCTTTTCTATCGACGTTTCTTTTGCACTTCATAAGAACCAAATCATAATAAAACGTGTCGATTTGACCGGGCCTTAGAAAAACAATATAATTATGGAGACATACAAAGTCATTAATCACGTCTTAACTGGTGTAAAAATGCACTGATTAAACACAAAACGTCTTTTATTTGTTGGAGTGTTTTTGTGACTGAGCCTTAGAAAAACAAAACAAGCATGGAGATAACGTACACTCTTAAGAACAGAGCACATTATCTCTTCATTCCATTTCGATAGAATGAGCTCTGTTCTCGCGGGGTCATTTCACGTCTAATCTCGGGGCCTTGGCGGGATTTCGGTATCCAATCGTTGCCAATAAACTGATAAACAATTGAAATTTCTGATACAAGTTTTCATTGGCTGACGCTTCAAATTACCGGCTTCATCCAAAAATAGAAGCGACGTAATGTATACGTAATCAAACAAGATAAAACTGAATGAGTTTGATTCGATAATTCAAATGTTACCGGCTTCAGCTAAAAATAGAAGCGACGTAATGTATACGTAATGATCATGCAAGATAAAACTGATTGATTTTGATTCGATAATTCAAATGATGTGCTATAATTAGATTATGACGACCAAATAGGCTGTTGGTGTACCAAAAACGGCAGAGGTCATATTTGATGGTTAATCAATAGACCTCGGCTTTGGAGAGTAGGAGATAACGATGCGTTTCGACAAAAACCTCGTATCTGCAGCTTGCTTTAAGCTGCAAATACGAGGTTTTCGTAGAAAAGCGACGATTAAGTCGTTGATCGCGCAGTAACTGGTGGAAAGATGCACTGACTGAAAAGAAGATGACTCTTTACTGTTTGATTCATGTTTAGATTAAACATCGAATCTAATGTTTTCCTATTGTTATGTGCTGCATAAGGCTAAAAAACTTACTGAAACATTTTGTGTGGTCAGACCTTAGAAAAAAAACAATATGAGGAGACAAAGTCGTTAATCGCACCGTAGCTGGTGGAAAGATGTCCTGATTAAAGACAAAAACATTATTTGATTTATAAAAAGATTAAACATCGAATCTAATGATTTCCCATCCACGTTTGTTTTGTACTGCATAAGGAAAAAACATTTTGTGTGGTCGGGCCTTAGAAAAAACAATTATATAAGGAGACAAAGTCGTTAATCGCGCCGTAGCCGATGAAAAGATGTCCTGATTAACCCTTTCCCAAACGACAAAATTTTAGGCAGATCCAATTCGAAAGCCGCTGCAGACGACAAAATAGGTGTTAACCCTTTCCCAACCGACAAAATTTTGGACTGTTCTAATTTGAAAGATGTTGCAGACGATAAATTCAAGGTGATGAAATTTTAAAAAATATTTCCATTTTGGGTTAGAAAACATTGTGGGAAATGACAAAATTGCTTGTCACAAGCAATTTCTTCATTTTCCATAATGTTTTCCTACGCCTTTCTTTGTGAGGGAGTCAATAGGCGTCACTGTGCAGTAATGGGTTAATAAAGATTGAAAGTGTATGTGATATAGCCAAGAAAACATTGAGACCAAAGGAGAAACTGCTGGTTATCAGCAGTTTCTTCTTTTGTATCAGTGTTTTCCCTAGTGATTTCTTTTAGGAACGCCAAAACAGGCCTTGTTTTGGAAAGGGTCAATTGTTTGATTTATAATTATATTAAACATCGATTCCAATGCTTTCCTATCGCGTTTGTTTTGTACTGCATAAGGATAAAAACTTTTTAAACATTTTGTGTTCCCGAGCCTTAGAAAAAAAACAATATAAGGAGACAAAGTCGTTAATCGCGCCGTAGCCGATGAAAAGATGTCCTGATTAACCCTTTCCCAAACGACAAAATTTAAGGCAGGTCCAATTCAAAAGCCGCTGCAGACGACAAAAAGGGTGTTAATAAAACTTGAAATTGTATGTGATATAGCCAAAAAAACATTGAGGCAAAAGGAGAAACTGCTGGTTATCAGCAGTTTCTTCTTTTGCCTCAATGTTTTCCCAAGCTTTTTTTCTATTAGGGACGTCAAAATCAGGTCTTGTTTGGTAAAGGGTTAAAGACTAAACGTCTCTTTACCCTTTCCACAACATGACCTGTTTTAAACGGCACAAGTAGAAACGGCTTGGGAAAACATTGTGGCAAAAGACGAAATTGCTTTTTATCAGCATTTTTCTTCGTTGGCCTCGATATTTTCTGTTCTTCAATTTACACAAAACATATCTTTATCAACACAAACATTTGGTCGTTTGCAGCTTTCAAATTGGACAACCCATAATTGTTTTTGCTTGAAAAGGGGTTAATTGCTGTATTTTTGTATCGATTATACATTAAGCCTAATGTTTTCCTATCAACGAACGCCTATGTTGCATAACTATGCCAAATATGGAAGTCCTCGAGTACTTGATTATCTAAGGAGCAATTATGTAAAACTGTCTTATAAAAAGAGCAATATTTCGGCAAGTCTAGAAATTTTGCTCGTGCAATATGTTAAAGAGATATTTCATGAATATGTCCTCATAAGTTTTCTTTTTATTTCTATCGGAAAGACACTATTTTCTAGTGAGGAATCTGAAAATTTCAAGCCAAAATAGCCTATTGCATCGAAGAATATAATTGATCCGTTCTCCAGGAAAACCTGCCTAAATGACGTTGCTGATGACGTTGGGAAAACCGGTATTTTCATTACGTCATAGAAAAACATGGCATGTTTACATTGACTTTATTAAATAAGCAAAATTTGGACAATTTGGAAAGTGTTCAGGATATGTAATGGCTCGTAATGTAGAGGTATGACTTTTGTTTTTGTTTCATTGTCAATTCTGCTACGATATGCATTTTATCGCTGTAAAAATTGAAGCAGAAAAAGTGAACCGGGTGACAGGGATTCCTGTCACATGTTTTATCTTGTCGTTCGAGTCCAGTGGTTTATAAATAAATAAAGAGTGGTATGCATCCTGTTTAATTGTTAAGATCAAATGTGAAACTTTGGGATTTCATTATACATTATGTATCACTCTATAAACCTGACAGATAGCGATGTTCTAGTTTAAAATCTTGCCAAACAGGCACCCCACCCATGTCCTGTACATAGTATAATTTTGCTTTCTTTTTATCTCGGAAAATCAGATTAAACCATTACCGATTAAAATTGTGATGATGTTGACGCTTAAAAATACAAATTCAATAGATTACCGAGAGAGAAAAAAATCGAAATATCAGGGTTTAAAGTGTTGCGCAAACAGCTCTTACAAATGATAAAGATAAGTACAAAACGTACGTCACTTGTTATTTGCGTGACGCGATGGGCGAGTGGGTTAAGACGTTCTCTTCAAAAGTTTTTTTTACCTGATTGTGCGGGTTCGAATCCTCGCTTAGGAAAACAATTTTTATAAATTATTATGCCTCTTTGTAACACAAATGGAACTTTTCCCTACAATACGAACGTATCAAATTGTATTACGGATTTTATTTGACCTGACACTGACCTTTATTAAAAATATGTACATATATCGCATATAGCGTAACATTCTTCAAAAACACATGTATCATAATGCACTGATATAACAGGTTTACAAGAAAATATTACTGAAAATTGTTAATGTAAAAAAGCCGAGACGTTTAATTTATGAAAATAAAAGCTAAAACTGTGACGTCATGTGAAACGAAATCTGTAATAATAAAAGTTACTGCTTCGTTGTAGGCAAACACTCAGAGATGCCATAAAATATCGGTGATTCAGGTGACTTTGACATAAGAATTGAGTCAGTAGGTTGGAAAACCCACTTTTTTTAATGAGATACCCCTACCTCCCTAGTAAAATTCGGAATCCTGAATCTAGCCCCAATAAAACATTGAATGCAAGATCTAACATCTTTTCCTGCTTTGTGATCAACAAAGAACATTTAGATGCACAAGTCTAGTTGTTAAATCGCTATTTACAGTTAATCCAGTGTTTGACACCCGACATACTTATATTGAGTTGCCAAGTCTAGTTAGCATCGTATTTGTAAGGTGTGCGTTTATCTCCATAAGTACAGATAGCACTGCAAAACAGGTGAAAATTTAGGAAAAATAACCCATTTGATCAATTTCAGGCATTGGCGTGCATCGCGATCTTACGATCGTATGTACATACAGGCCTGTAGGAACAGGGGGCTGGGGCCCCAAAGTTGGCCAAAAATGCTGATTTTTTTTATTCTACAATGAAAATTTAAGCAAAATTCAATTTAGCCCTCCCTTTCAGGCAAAGGGGCTTTAGTCTATACCTAATATGAAATTACTTCCTACGGGCCTGACATAGATCTACATCTACGTTGATCCAACATAAATGCATGGATGCACAAAAGAAGCATTTTCTGGATGATTCTTTGCCATGGTTTTTGTGTACGAAATTAACGCTGATAAGAGGTACCTTCTTTGCAAATTCCGACCTCGATCTTAATAAATATGCCAACTTCAAGCTTCGATTAATTCCCGTTCTTATCAATTATATTGTAGGCCTAACTGCAATCATGGAATGATGTTGTTACGTCGCTTTCATTATTACTAGGTTCCCAATGCCAATCTTTTCAACTCGATCAACACGACGTTTTAGTTTCCCCGACCTAGTGCGACCAAATGTATGCACACGACTTCTTCTCGATCTCTAGTCGATCAAACCAGACCCCCGCACAAGCACTCCCCATTGTTTCCCGATTGCATCCCGATCATCTTACCGATTTCAACCCGATCTCACAGACCTGTATTCGAGCCCTACACAATGAAGACCCGACCACCTCGATCTATACACGACCAGGTCGAGCTGATTTTATTTTAGTCGTAGATGATTGGGAAATATCGTGTACTGAATGAAAATCTTTTTGCATTGTCTGTGACTATCAGTCATATTCATAATAACTTCATAATATTGTCGGTTTAAACATATAAATAATTTAAATGTGACCGTCATGACGTAAATGTACTTTTAGCTATTTGCTCACCATTTACTGCATTTTTAAGCAATTGGATACCATTACTTCAATCACATGTGTTATGTCTCAGAGCGGGGAATCATATATCCGACTATTTCCGATAGTTTTCAATATTTCTGTATATATAATCTGCGCGGGATCACGTTATGTTTGTATACATTTATCACCGCATGACCTAGTGTTCCCTCAGCCGATCAGAACACATCGACCAAGCGATCAAATACAGATCGAGCTCAGTCTGCACAGGTGATTGGGAACGGTCGGACTGATCGAAATTAATCTGCATCGCTCGGGCTTCCTACTCTATATATTTTGACATGCAAAATACTCAAGTGCGATCGTGTACAAAAATGATCAAAAAGTGATTGTGTATTGATCGGGTAGTAGATCGACGTTATCGAGAATCAATCATGTCTGGAGATCGAGTATGATCTAGTTGATATATCCCGACCTGTACCGCATGTGCACTTGATAACCCCGTGTTTTACTCGAGTAATTTCCTACCAAGCCCCGATCAACTCGACCTCTGCTTCATCTGTGTACCCAATCAAAACCGGTATAGAGGTCGGATTCGATCGACTATAGATAGAGAAGAAGTAAGTTGGTTGGGTTCGGTCGAGGGAATTTAAGCGATCGAGTAGATCGAGTTGAGCCACTGCAGTTTGAAGCACTCGACCACCTCGACTTCTATGAGATATTTCTGAACGCATCCCAATTAAGTCGACTTATGCCCCACCTTTTCATCTAATCAAATCCCTATTAAAGTGACCTACTCGATCACACCCAATGATTGCATGATTGATTCCCGATCAGCTCGATCTTCTTCATGAGTATACTCGATTACTTCCCGATGTCTTTTCTACTCGATCGCTACACGAGGGTTTTTTTGACATGTCAAAACAAATTGATAAGAGTACCGATCGATGCAGACCAAACTCGATCATCTCGACTAATCCCATTCACACATGCTGAGCGACATCGATTGGCACTCAATCGCTTGATCGAGTTTGATCGAGTTGATTTGATCGGCGGTGGGGACCTAGCATAAAGTTATGGATTATGCGAAAGCATTACTCCTAATTGATTGACAGGGAATCTTATCACATTAAAGCCAAAAGCGCATAGAAATGCGTTTGTTCCGCCCTCAAACTGCGCCCGAAAGAGTGATTGACATGCTCACGCGAAATTTCGAATCGTCCGATATCTAATGACACAAGCAAAGGTCGTCCATAGAGGTCGCGCATCTAACACCAAACACGCCGCCTGTCAAAGCAATAAACGCCTAACTACTTATCATTTATAGCGTAGATAAACCCTATCTATTTTCCGCTCTCTGCAAATCATTTTGACTGCCGATGTTGAAAGATCAGTGAAGATTTTTTTTACTTGCAAAATTTGTGCCTGGTTGCCATGGCAACCTTTTTTTTTTTTTTTTTTTTTTGATTATGAGAGATAAATAAATGAAACATAAACAGAACAAATAGTTTATTTTGATACTGTCCAAGATGTAGTAAACTAGAATTATTTTCCCTACGGCACAAATTCTTCTTGTAATACATTATTATTAGGCATTTGACGTCAATTTGTAACCACCGACACCCATTGTACAAAAATAGCTGTAAATTCGTCATTTTTTAAGACAGAGTCATAATTTTTTCGATTTTGTAAATCTAAAAGATAGCACTTTCTAAAAATGGAAAAATCTTAAAATCGAAAATTTTGTTATTTAGGCAGGTTTTCCTGCATAACGGCTCAATTGTATTTTTTGTTAAAGTACTACAGATCAGATGTAAATAGAATTTGTCATTTTTTGGCGTTTTGTGAGCTAATCAGCAGCATCATTTGAAAAGAAAAAAGCTAGCATTTGTGCGCATTAGAATAAACAGACTTAGCATCAAGAAACACTTTAAAAATAATATGGGAGTTTAACGATACTTTAAAAAAGCTAGAGCAAGAACATCAGAAGAAGTGATGAGTTTGATCACAAATTTATGATAAAACCGCATGAAAATGAGCCGATTATGAAACGTCAATGATACACGTTTCTCACATTTTAAGTAATATTTAAGTCATGAAAAAAATGGAATATCATATTACTGACAAAATGGAAGTTCTTTTAACTAAACGCTTTAAAAAACTAAAGAGTTTACCGGCATTTGAGACCAACATTGATCCAGATCAGACTGTGCATATGCATATGCACAGTCTGATCTGGACCCATGGTTTTACTTAGATCTCCATCTATGCCTATAGAAAGCCTTGGTGAAAATCTTAACGTAACGTAACGGCCTGCATCATATAACTGACTTTGTGAAAGTTTGTGAACATTCTCATCGTGAAAGTAACAACATATCATATTACTGCCAGTATGAAACTTATATTTGAGCTATAATCTAGAAGTAAAGGCTGTTTTGACATTTGAGACAAACATGGATCCAGATCAGCCTGCGCCTACGCACAGTCTGATCTGGATCCGTGTTGTTCTCTGAAACCTCCTTTGTGAAAATTGTGGTCAGGAAAGTAACGTACTATCATATAACTGACACGATTCTCACATTCTAAATAATGTGCTAGTTATGAAAACAACGGACTATCGTATTACTGACAATATTAAAGTTATTTTGAGCCAGAATCGGGATCAAATGTTCTAATAGCATTCGAAACCGACATCAAACTAGATCAAATTGTGCATACGCACAGTCTGAACTGGGTCCATGTTGTTCTCCAAAAGCTCATTTGAGAAATTCATGGTTATGAAAATAACAGACTATCATGTAACTGAAAATATTAAAGTTATATTTGAACCAGAATCTGAACAAAATGTTCTTATGGCCTATGAGACCAACATGGATCCAGAAAGAAAAGATTTATAAGTTTAAAGAGACAGTTCATAGATATTTTTTTCTATTTTTTAATTAACTATTATCTAAAAGAGAAATGTTTTACGAAAATTCCGAAAATTGCAAGTCAAAGTATCGCGCCGTTTAAAAGGAATATACTTTCTCCTTAGAATTAGAATGATTTTAGTAGACCACAGTTCGCATTAACATGGAATTTGTCGTTTCCGTCTCAACTTTAAAAGGCTTATCAGCAACAATTTAGAAAAAAACTGATATTATTGAAACGCATTAGAATAACCAATCTTTGCATCAAAACATACTTTTAAAAAAATGAAATGGGAAAGGAATGTCTCTTTGAAATGCTAATACATGTATATGAGCCAGGATCTGGAAAAACGTCCCTTAAGGCTTTTGAGCCCAACATAGATCCAGATCAGCCTGCGCATACGCACAGTCTGATCAGGATCCATGTTGTTCTCTAGTAGCTTCTTCGTGACCTGTAGTAGCTTAAAGAGAGCAGCATGGATGCATATTGGACTGCATTTGACAACAGGCTGATCTTCAAACTCAATTTTTGAAAATACTATAAGGGACGTTTTTCCAGATCCTGGCTGAATTATAGATTCATGAGGTCGTTCATTTGCATAAACAACATAGTTATCTAGACTCAAACCTCAAGGTTCTTTGAATAAATATGTGACCTGTCACGCTATATTGAGCCCTCTGAATAGTCCGCAAAAATACATTTCGAGAAAAGATGATACTTAGTGTACGTCCTAGTTTTTGGACCAATGAAATTGCAGTATATTTGAAAATATCAACGCTATATTTCACATAAACGCACTGCCGGTCAGTTAATGTCACGGATATACATAGCCACGCCCCCGTTTCCTGCGCAGTTATGAAAAATGATGTAATTTTTTGGGAAAATGATGTAATTTTGGGAAAATGATGTAATTCCAGTAAGATCCGCTCGATAGTAGCTCCGGTCGGAGGCGTGGTTTTAAGAATGACAGTAGAAGCGTATGTTTTCATTGGTTGACGAACACTAAGTCAGATAGAGTCTGTATAGAAGATTCTACGCGACATAAACGTTCAAAGGCTGCGCCTTTTGAACGTTTATATATCGCGTAGAATCTACTACACAGCCTCTATCTAATACGTAGCAGGCGTAAATCACATGTCGCATAGAGAAAATGCAGTTTAGTTAAACAGGGAGTACTCATTTAGTTTCGTAAAAAATTGCCTTAGAGTGAAAAGTTTTAATCCCACTTCTTATATAGAAAACTGTCAGGAATATGTGGTAGATCCTTCAAGGAATTTAACTGATAAAAAGTTCTTTACGATAAATTAGAATTTTACTTGGTCGTCAATAACTTTTTATTGGCTGATTTCAAAAAAGGTTACGGTATCTTCATAATTATGTCGATACATATAAAGGAGGTCCCTTTTCCCTTTGAATAACAGCGAATAATGACGCATTTTGCACGCTGTCAGTAATAGCTGTGACAGTACAGTAGCTGTCTCCAGATACTACTAGATCGATTTATTACAGGGTGGTGGGTTCGAGCCACATATTTTCATAATTCGAAATCTTCCGTCAATTTGCACCTGCTGATTTTTTTGGCCATTTATAATATTCTTAGTCTACTGAGTGTTGTTCGGAAATATGGAAGAAAGCGTCGTTTCGAAATGCGGTTTTATTAACAATAAGTAAACAGTTTCGCATCCAAATTTAAAAGCCAAGGGTTTCTCTGAAATAATTGGTTTATCATGCAAAGATCAAAGCATTGTTGTCATGCAATAAAACCTGGTATTCCCAAGTGAGTTGTGATAAAAGCCATCTATGACCAAGCCTCTTATATATCGTAGGCATTGCGGGAATCATGTAACACAACCTTTTAAATAGTTTTCAAAAATTCTCTTTAACCGTTCCCAAACAGTGACATCCTGCATATGGGTTTACAAAACCGTGCAGCAAAAGAAAAAATGTTGATGGTCAGCATATTCTCCTTTTCATTCAAGGTTTTCTGTGCTGTAGCATGGATATATTCTTCATGAGCTTGCATTAATTATATCACCTTAAACTACTCTCAATTTGGACATTTCTTAACTGTTGTCATTCGTTAAAGGGGAACCTGCTGGGCTGTCAAAAATGCAAATGGCACAATAATTACAAACCAGAAATAACGTATGAAATTAATTTAACAACCTGAACGGGTAGATCATTTATGTCCATTGATAGCACTCATCGAGCTTTATTAAGTATTAAAATCCAAGTCAATGAATAACGTACGGGTTGGTTCATATTGTCTTTGTTTTTTTGTAACGGTTACACATGCCCAACCTTCAAAAAGCAATCACGTCAGAGGTACGTCATTTGTGCTCGGCGAGATTCAAAACACCGTACAACCGACTGCGTCCAAAGTCAGCGAAGACAGATTCGGCATCTGAAGTCATGTGCATGGTAGGTCAAATGAATTTGCTTTTATAGATAAACGAACGGATCTTTAATATTCCATAGTTGATAAATACGCGTGTAAATGTTCAGTGCTTGTACAAAATAAACCTTTTCACGGATCCCTCGCAAATAAGGTCACAGTCATCGACGCAGCCGTTTGTACGGTGTGATAATACCGCGGGATGGTTATTCGCCGTGATTTAGGTTTTTATGCATTTCAAATTGTTTTTCCATGCACAAATATGAATTACCGAACTGTTCGGAAGCATAAAAACCTAGCATGGGCCACATTGAGGGGTTAATTTAGCCTACGATAAATTTGTAATAAGTTGTGAAGCAGAGAAGGCGGGAAAACGCCTTGGATATGCTGAAAGAGCAAAGTTGTCGTTTGGCAAAAGGGCTAATAGAACCTTTAAACATCGCCAAATGTTATTCATAAAAAATATCGTAAATTTACAGCTGGTTTTAAGCTGTGGTAACGAGTTTTTTTTAATGGAAGCCGAAGATGTTTAGTTAGAACAAGTCCCCAGAGCGTCGGCAAAATTGTCTTTCAAAGTCTTTTACGAGAGTTGTCCTTTTTAACTCTTTTCCAAGCAAGACCATGTTTTGACCTATCTAATACTAAAGGCTTGGGAAAACATTGAAACAGAAGAAGGAACTGCTGATAACCAGCAGTTTCTCCTTTTGCCTCAATATTTTCAATGTCATAGTTTACAAAATTCTATCTTCAATAACTTCAATTTTTGTCATTTCTGGCAGTATTTGAAGTGGATCGCCCTAAAAATTTCTTGTTTGGTAACGAGGCTTTTACGACTGTTGTGCTTTTTTAAATTTGAAATTATTTCGAGAAAAATAGACCCCCAGAGGGCTATGTAACATTTAAATGTCTAATTAGAGGGAGGACTTTAGGAAACATATAACATTCAGCCTTTCCCAAATACGCCATGTTAAGAGATCTACAAAATTTGGCTTTGGTAGAATATTGAGAGAAAAATAGGGGAATATAGGCAGTTTTGTCTGAACATTTTCTATGAAATGATTTTTAAAAAAGTCTGATTTCAATAGCATGTACTTTGCCCATTTTGTCTTGTGCATTGCATTTCAATATGGTACAGTCTAGTTTTTTGGTTTTTTAAATGGTATAGATTGAGCGTTGAATTGTAAACAAGAGAAAGATATATAAATCTATATAGAAAGTGTTGACAAAGGAATAGAAAGGGAATAATAACCCATTATCAGACGTCAACACTTTGGATATGCCCAAATTCAGAGACGTTGCAAATGACAAATTTAAGTAGACGAAATTGTTATATTTTGTGGTCTTCTTGAGTAGAAAACATTTTTTTTGTTTTCTTGAAAATGAAGATATTGCCTGTCACAAGGCCACTATCTTGTGGGGAGTCAAAAACAGTGAAAAGAATAAGAATTGCGAGGATTTTTGAGAAACAAATACACGGTCAAAGAAAATGAGACGAAGTTATAGTCGTAAACATTCACAAACCCAGAAAATACGTTAATCCTTTTCCAAACAAGATCTGGTTTTGACGTACCTTTTGGAAGAGACTTTGGAAAACATTAAGACAAAAGAACGAATTACTGATAATCAGCATTTTCTCCTTTTGTTTAAATAATTTCTATGCAGTTTTGATGAATCCTATCTTTGTCATCATCTATTTCTTTTCTCTGACAGCTTTTGGATAAGACAAACCTAAACGTTTGCGTTTTGGAAAGGTTTAACGCCCGAGTGCGGGCACCTATCTCATATACGAAAATTGACACTTCTATCATATTATGTCATAATATATTACACTTTTGAGGTGATAAGATATAGACATGTAATAAAAATGACTCAATATCTCGAACTATATACCGACATAACCAGAAAAGCTACCGAATGTTTACGCCATTCAGCCTAGTATTCACAAGAAATTTTGGGACCGTCATCGACTCTTCAACTTTCAATATTATATTTAAAAAATGCGCAGTTTAACGGTTAAGGGTTCGACCTACTTTTGGGTCAATGAACTTGCAGTGAATTATAAATTTTCGCCGCTATATTTCACATAAACGAGACTGTCGGTTAGTTTATGTGACGTCTATACATAACCACGCCCCTTCTTCAATAAACCGCTAGCGAACACTAAGCCAGATAGAGTCTATATGTAGTAGATTCTACGAAATACAAACATTCAAATGAGCTACATCAACATATCAAAGAGCGAATTTCATCAGAGAAAACTCGGATTAGAGTAGTTCTAATCTATTATACAGCCTCTATTCAATACTTAGATGGCAAGGAATGTAGACCAGTGTGCGAATCACTGAGAGTTGTTGTACTTCACTCTAATGAAGAAGCTATTACTCAATTCCAACAAGGAGTTTACCTGAATCAACGATACTTTGTAGGCGTAAAGCAAAAATCAAAAACAAATTTATCAAATAAAAAATCACAAATTTATCCTATCGGATGAATTCATCATCATGCAGTAGGTAGATAGCTTCTGTCATGCACGAATTCACATCAAGATCATTTAGGACGTAAATCAAGTCTGGATCTTTTTTAAGTACTCACTAATTTCATTTCTAAGAAACATTTCTGGGAAACCGATCCTCGATAGAAAGTTCAAAACTTGCTTCGAACGCTATAATTCTAAGAATTGGTCACGTATCTTGATCGAGCGTATGCGATGTCTTGTTTCAATTTATTCTTTTTCAATAATCTCGTCTAAGAAAAGTACATCGTGCAATTGTGATATACATTATCATTTAATGGATATTACATGCAAACATAAACAATACAGTGTCTGGCATAAAACCTGGGGTTGTGAGATAATAAAATTATATACTGACGGCCAAAAGAAACGCTCCCGTGAAATTGCTCGTTATTTTCGTTATGACTATTGCATTATTGGAGAAATGTATGCTGTATATAAATTATGATTATTTTGACCGACAATTACGTAAAGTAAAGAAATAGTACGTTTCCATTCATAAAGATATCGCAGCTTTTCAACGAAAAGCTTCTAGCTGCAGCTTAAAACAAGCTGCAGTTACAAGGTTTTCGTTGAAAAGCGACGATATGCATTTCCGGTGACTGGTCACGTTATCAACGTGCGCCTCGTCTTTGTATACCACGTGATGAAATAACAGTAACATGTGTTAGTCAATAGGCAAACAGGACCTTTAAGGTAAGAAGGGCCTAATAAGCACCAAAGATCCAGCGGCGAAATTTGAAAAGTTCAGTAATTCCTAAACTGTGTTACATTTCCATTCCAAATATAAACATAAGCATTTTGTACGGATTAGAATTTTGAATTAATGCATATTTAGGAAAATATTAGACAAAAATGTTCAAAATTACCTCCCTTACATATGAATATAGAGTAAAATAATATTTGTAAATTATTTTCCTCTTGAAACATAATCTTGAAATCCGCCACGGTGAATCAACTTATATGAAGTGTATTTACAAGTGTGTGTAATTTGATGCATTTTGTATGGCTAGAAAGTGTTGTTTTTAATTAGGCCCTAAATACCTTAAGATTTGTCTGAAAAGAAAATTCTTAAATTGGCAATTTTCAAAGACAAGGAATGCAAAAACAAGTCACCAGACAGTTAAAGGTAGATTACCGGTAATGTGGCCATTTTAAGATTCATTAAACATCGGCTTTTTTTCGAGCGGTGTCATTACGTATCCGAACCTATTCGGTTGCGGTCGTAAATATTCGGCAGTTGAAAGTTCCACCTCCGAATGTTTTCGAATTTGTCCTAGTAATTCCGACGTCGTACAAGTTTCATTAGGGATGGACTTCTTAAACTCCTTGTGTTTGGCGATTCGTCTTTATCGATGTGTTCCGCAAACGTTTCCAGATCGGCCACTCTTTGCTATACCTCATGTAACGCCTGTTTTTAGAAAGATAATTCCTCACGTCAACGTCATGTGTGTTTCAGGTTTGTAACGTTGCGATCAAGGCTGTGTCTTGTAGTCGGTTACTGTGGTAGCCACATAAGTTTTTTATGGTAACTTTTGTTGCAAGTAAATTTGGAAACACATACACGAAAAGGGCTCGTAAATTGACCTTTTTTTTGAATACGGGAAACTCACATTTAACGATAAAGCATCTTAGTAGACAAGTTAGAGTTATGGGAACATTTGCCGATCGGCCGTAGTCAGATAGACCTCGTGTAACGCGTGTTGGTGACATATGGTCGCTAAATAAGACATTTACGGTATCTGTTGTTGTCGAAAGTAAAGTTTGAATCACTCGCTACCGTTTTTTAAATGGACATTCTGCGTCCGGTCTGTTTAACTGTGCTATTTTTCTAAACTGTATTAAATTTGAGATTTTTATCATCATTTGTCAACAACAGACTATCAAATTTACAGATAGAAATATGTTTGTGTAATAATGATATCAGATTTACTGAAAAATCGGACATCAATCAAGAATGATGCGTTTCTTTTGGTCGTCAGTATATATTATGAAATAGTTCAAACACGCGAATGAAATGAAATACGAGTACCGGTACTTGCTATAAAACAAGACCAACATTATGCTATTTTGAATCATTATACGATAAAGGTTAAAAAACATTTTGGGGAATAAAAAAATGCTTGCTACAAGCATTTTCTTCATTTTGCATAATGTTTTCTACCCATACAGAGCAAAAAATATAAATTTGCTTTCATTTGAAATTTTCACCTGCTGCAACATCTTTGAATTTGGATTTAAAAAATGCCTTTTAGGAAAGTGAAAAGTGCATTATACGATAGTGATATCTGTTATCTTAATATTTATATAATGGATATAAAACACGAATAAAATCACTTCATTGTCTTGTATAAGCCCTGGATTTGTAGGATTATCAAAAAAATAAAAAATACTCATTAACGAAATTATAAAGACTTTTGAAAACATTGCGGAAAATGACTACATTTGCATTTTACAAGCAAATTTCATCATTTCCCATAATGTTTTCTATCAAGACAGACCAAGAAATAAGAATTTTTCTTTCACTTGAAATCTCACCTGAAACATCTTTGAGTTTGGACAGTAACTGATTTTATTTAAATACCGTCTGGCAAAGGTAAAAGTGCATTATACAATTGGGATATCTGTTATCATATATCCATTATATAATGGATATAAAACACGAATAAAATAACTTCATTGTCTTGCATAAACCCTGAGTTTGTAAGATAATCCAAACTATTTTATAAGTACTCGTGAACGAATTTATTTGTTTGTCAGAATTAAGTTAAAGGGGCCTCTGCCAGTTTTTCGAATAAACAAAGGCATGATGGTTTATTACGTGTCTCAGAATTTAAAAAAAATCATCAATATTTTTGTTAATACTTGGCCAAATTGAATTCGGTTTAAAGCTGAGGGGGGGAAATGCCAGGAATAAATTGGACGTGGAAGATATTTGAAAAATCAACGGACAAAAAAACTTATTAAAGATCAACAAAAATTTTGGTTGATCTTAAATAACTTTTTTTCACCTGATACACGTCAAGTCATACTAATGAGTGATGTCTGTCCACCATCTCTGCTTCAAACCGACTTCAAATTGGTTCCGTTTTTTAACAAAATAATTGAAGATTTTCTGAATTTGTATCACGTGGTTATCCACCGTGTAAAATGCAAATAGTATATTTACGAAATACCACGTATAGATTTGTCAACATGAATTAGAAGATCGTTCCTCTCAGGCGGATTTCGCATTATGTTTATTTAGTCCTTCTAAATCAAGTCTATTGAGCTCAATAGCCTTAAAGGATCCTTTTTCCAGATTCTGGCTCAAATGACTCTTTCAAAAGACAACCCCTCTCAGAAAAACAATGATAGGTATCGAAAATGAAACGGCACGTAGGCCATCTAATAAACCCATTACTAAATGGCAAATAAATAGACTATTCTATTTTGAATAAAATTGCATATGAGAGTTTCATGTCATTCAAATATAAGGTTTTTGTCAATCTTGATGGAAAACGTCGTGGAAAATGAATCAAATGCAATTTCTTCATTTTCCACGATATAGGCTATTCCCTATTATATAACCTGGGACTGGCAGAATTCACCAAGTTATGTAAATGGGTTAAGACCAGACTGCCACGCGCTTTCCAAAGGTCAATCATATCCTTTTTTTAATTTTAACCTTTACGATTTTCCTTATTTTTTCCTCCTTTGAAATTGAGACTGCTTCCATGTAATATCCGCCTTTTGTATTGAAAAGTTATTGAAAATTTCTAAAAGTACAAATCATTTAACCCTTTTCAAAACGAGTCCTGAAAATGGCTAGCATGCCAGTTATAGGTTTAGATATATGTGAGTAAAACGCAAAAAAGGCTGATACCACTGTTTCATTATTTTCCGTAAATGATTTCTATGACATATTTTACGTATATTTAATTTTAAACCCAGACCATTTGATTTGTTATCTGCAATAAATTACAGTTTAAAGTTGTCGAAGATTTTATTGTTTTCAAGAAAATTAAATGTATTTGCTCTTTTAAGCCGGTTGTTTTACATTTTGTGGTTGTATTATTTAAAAAAGATGACTGTTTTGTAATAAAAATGAAACGAGTGCTCGAGTACTCTCGAGGGCAGAGTACAACACCTACATTCCCCGGGTACATTTGTTACTTGTTATAGGCCAGTCACAATATCATTGCACATATTTACTAATTTTACCATAGTACACAACGCATCCTAGTGTTCGACCTACTTTTTGGACCAATTTAAATTGCAATATATGTTTAAATTTCGTCGCTATATTTCGCATAAACGAGACTACCGGCTTGTTTATGTGACGTCTAGACATAGCCACGCCCCCGTCTCCACTGAACCGGTAGCGAACACTAAGTCAGATAGAGCCTGTATAGTAGATTCTACGCTAAATATTCAATGCGCTGCCCGCTGGAATATCTAGAAAGTATTAAGAATTAGATAGAGGCTGTATGGTAGATTCTATGGCGCGCGAACATATGGCGCGCGAATAGGGTCTAAAGTCAATAAAGCGCTAGACCGATAATTAAAATAGGGGTAGACCGGTAAAAATAGCGGTCTACCCTTATATTTTTACCGGTCTACCGATAAAAATATCGGTCTACCCTTAAAATAAGGGTAGACCCCTATTTCAAATAACGGTCTAGCGATAAATTACCGGTAGACCGATAGTTATTTTTGACCCTTCTGCTCGAAATCTCATTAGCCAATCAAATGACTCGTTACATCCTCAACCCACCGGGAATATCAACGACCGTATAATAAAAGCTCTGTGATTGGCTATCGAAAAAAATAGGGGTCTACCGATAAAAATAGCGGTCTACCGGTAATTTTATCGCTAGACCGTTATTTTGAATAGCGGCTTACCCTTATTTTATGGGTAGACCGATATTTTTATCGGTAGACCGGTAAAAATATAAGGGTAGACCGCTATTTTTAAGGGTCTACCCCTATTTTAATTATCGGTCTAGCGCTATATTGACTTTAGACCCTATTCGCGCGCCATATTAGTGTTCGCTAGCGGTTCATTGGAGACTGGGCGTGGCTATCTATAGACGTCATATAAACTAGCCGGCAGCCCGTTTATGCGAAATAGAAAATATACTGCAATTTCATTGGTCAAAATGTAGGTCGAACACTAAGAAAAATGAAGACAATGTTTGTTATCAGGCTTCAGCATTTGCGAATCCGTTTTCTATTAGGGGCGTCGACAACCAAGTATTCTAAGGGCAGGAATTGAAACATACATTATGGGTAAACTGCTTACAAGATTCAAGATTCAACGTTTTATTGTTATATGGCCACCGGCCTTTACAATCGTTACAATACATAACATTATAAAGGTAGTACAGGGTAAACTGCTTACCAAACATTCAGAAAATCTACAAATATAGAATCGGGTGCATATTAGTACTTTCTATATAATGGGAAAGCACTTTGATTCGTGAATAACAACGAAGGTCGAGACAACAATTATGTATTTATATAACCTATCTATGATTATCCATCCCTATGGACCTACATTATTCATAAAGACGAGAATTAGGCTAGACGGATATTTGAATATTTCATTCATTGGTCCATAATTTATAACAAAGAAGCGATCTTATTTAAATTAGTGGTAAACCTATATCGACGATGGGGACAGTCGAAAAAGCCATTGCTTATAGCTACATCACGGCGGGAAATCGCGCGACACAATAATTGCAAGAAAACCTCGTTAACTCTGTGAATATACGGTCGATTTGAAAACTATTTGAAGAAGAAAATGCGGAATGGCCAGATATTTGCTAAATGTGAAGAACATTTTAACAGCACCTGATAAAAACAATTATTGACGACAAACAATCTGTTTTATCTGCTATATTCTGTTTTTATTCGGGAGAAAGGGCGGAGCCAAATAAACGGTTCATTACATTTAGCTTGAGGAGAAACAGCCTTGCCGCTTGGCGGTAAATCGTCGGTATTATTGCAAAACATTATAACTACAGCGTGTATCAGGCTGTAGTTACGAGGTTTTATAACAACACATTTTACAATTGAACATTCTTTCAATTTCGAAATGTGTTCATGCTCGTGTCGCACGTTTTTCTCTTATCTCAACCAAAATATCGAGCAGTAAACTCGTCGAATAACCGCTTTGCTTAGACACGCCCTTTCTGGCGAAAAAAATTGGATTATACTGTTAAAAATGTCAACTAAATCTAGGAAATATCTGGGGTCAGTATTACTAACGATCGTACGTTTGATTTTTGCATAATTACTTGTAACAACGGCCCTGATTGGCTCAGTCGGATTTCTCGTGCAATCAAATGTCTTGTTACACAGTTTACACAAAAACTTGATCGTAAGATGTTTAGTAATACGGGGCCCTGGGCCGCGTTTTACTAACATATATTTGTGCAAAAACGTTGTAACAACACATATGATTGAACGAGGCATAATAACAGTAATTATTCGGGGCCCGTTTTACTAACAAACTTACGAACATTTTTAAAACAACAACACATCTGATTGGCCGAATAATTACTGTTATTATTTCTCTTTCAATCAGATGTGTTGCTACAAGGTTTTTGCAAAAATCTATGTTAGTAAAACGCGGCCCTGGTCTTTTCCCTCTTCTTTACTGCAAATCTGTTTCAAATCAGTCTTTATCATTAGAATATTTGAACAGTATAGAAAATGGCATGTCACGTGATTCCCCGCCGTGTACATACACAGATAAATTTACGGCTTGGTCACATGGATTTTCGCACCCATATCACGTGCACATTGCGTCCGTAAATTTGCTGTCCAATAGACCATTACGTCGCGCGTCAAATGTATTGAATGTAAGAATTGGTTTGAATCGTGTTATTTATTTATTTTAGTAATCATGTTGTTTTGAGAAAGCTTACTTTAATTCTAAGGTCATAAACGCCAACTGTATGCATTTTAGGGCGCTGACATTTTGAAAGTAATCCGATGTAAATATGCCCACAGCGCCGAAACGAGATAGGTTGGTAGAAATTTAGATGCCACCTAGTGGTAGATAATATTGTAAAACCAAAGTGACCGTGCGCTGTGAATATTTATAAACAAACGTAATCGTCTGCAATATTGATAATAATGAGCGCAAGTTTACTTTGGTTAAACAATACGTCTACTAATATATCAGCTTAATTATAAAAACAAAGTATGACGTGAGTTAGGGCCATCCTGGGATTGTTTCAATTATAAATGTCGCAAATGGTCTTTTTATTTGGTCATCCTGGCACTGTTTCATTTATAAATGTCGCAAGTGGTCTTCTTAATGGATATCCTACGAGATCAGTGCTTAGACAAACTCAGCTGAGAATACTTTGGCATGACATTTAACATTTGCGTAACTACAGTTTGTAAAGGCTGGAGTGTCACGTGATTATACACCGTGTAATATATATCAGCTTCATTTTAAAATAAAGAATGACGTGAGTTAGGGTCATCCTAGCACTGTTTCAATTATAAATGTCGCAAGTGGTATTCCTATTGGATATCCGACGAGGTCAGTGCTTAGACAAGCTCCTCTGAGAATACTTTGACTTTTAACTCTTTTCCGGACAATACCAAAACTTTGGTTGATCTTCATTATTTTATCAGCTGATTATTAAAAAAATCCACCACTCCCATCCAATGCGTGACGACTGTCCACTTTCTCTACTTGGAGCCGGATACGAATCGGTCCCGTATTAACAAAATTATTGAAGAATTTCTGAAATTGTCGTATCACATGATTACCCACCGTGATTTCAATAATTCAAGAAGAAGAGATAAAATTAGAAAGTCTGGCAAAAGAATGCCCTGTAGGCAAGCGACAAGGTCTAATTTAACCCTTTCCGCAAAATAAGACCTGGCCTTAACATATCTTTTAGAAAATGCATAGAAAAGGCATTCAGACAAAAGAAGAAAATGCTGACAAAAATGTCTAAATATTGAGGTGATATGTATACATGTAGTAAATAAATACATTGTACTACCATTTAATATAATTATAGTATCCACTCATCGTTTGTGGCAGTTTTCAAATTTGACTATTAATAATTTTCTGCTCTCTGGGAAAGGGTTAATAATACGTCGAGCTGTGTAATAAGAAAGGAACGATCTATCTTTCTTGACATTACAGAAAACGTTCGTGTAATTATAGAACACTGCTGAGAATGTACTTCACAAAAAGAGACAATGTTTTTTGGTTTTTTTTGCGTTCTTAACCCATTACCAACAGCAAAAATTTGGACACGTCCAAATTCAAAAATGTTGCAAACGACAATTAAAAATGAATGAAAGAGTACATTATCTAATTGTTTCATATGGAACGTATTATGGGAAATGAAGAAATTGCTTTTCACAAGCAATTTCTTCATTTTCCACAATGTTTTCCATAGCTAGTTTCTTGAAGGGAGTCAAAAAGATTCACTGTGTGGTAATGGGTTAAACGCCATAACTACGGCTTATTCAAGCTGCAGTTACGTCGTTTTCGAACATAGACAATGAAAGTATCATATTGATGACTTATGAGAAGCGTATGTCGATGACATTTAAAGCGCCGTATCTACATCAAATTCAATGTGTAGCTACGGCATTTTCGAATATAGTCGATTTTTGTTTTTTCTATTGGATTATCCAATGAATAGTATATCATCGATTGTGCTCATAAAACGTCGTAACTGGATCAAATCCAAGCTGAAGTTATGACATTTGCAAACATAGCATATGAAATTACTCTGTTGTTGTCTTGAAAACAGTATAATTCACCAATATAAACCCGGGACTGATTTATTTTCGTCAGCAAAGTTCATTAATTGAACATCTTAAAGAGAACATTGCAGAAACGGGGTCATTGCATGTTATATATGTATAAGCAGATGCCCCGAATTAATGTGAAGCATTTATACAGAAATGTGACCCGTCACGCTAAAAGAGACCTTGTCGGATGTGTGAAAAATATCGACCATAGTCTGCGCAGTCCGCGCAGTCCGCGCAGCCAGACTAGGGCTGATACTTTTCACTTTTATGTATTTTTCTGAATCTGGTTTGCTTTCCATATCTTACTATAAAGGAAAAACGATAATTTGATCATTTGTTTATTTGCATTGACCTGTCCATTGTTATTGAAAACAGCTCACTGGTTTCGATTTTAGAAAGTATTCGTTTATTATAAATTTATACAAACGTCAATGTGCAAGTCTGTCATAGTGCTGTGGAAAGACGTGGGACTTCTACTCGAACGGACCATGTTCGATTCCACTTCAAGACATGCAAAATCTGTATTTTACAAGGATTTCCATTTCTTTTTCTTTTTTTTTTCATTCCTTTGTTTAATGTTTGAAGTTTAACCTTTTTACAGATATCAATTATGTAGATATTCCCATTTTTAAGGTTATACAAGAAATGTGCTTGTGAAATTGAATAAGAAAAGGAGAAATATTTGGGGAAATAGAAGTGCTCGCTTTTTCATGCTTTTCTCTTGATGATTTCTGTGTGAAATGTCAAACTCAAACATTTGTGGCAAACTTAAATGACACATCTTCATAAACCAGATCAACTTTGTTTGCATATTTTTCATTTTCTCCAAACATTTGTTGATATATGAAAAATATATGATTTGTTATTTTTGTTGGAAGACCGTTTAAAATAAAACATAATATTATGCCTATAATCGCATATTATGTTCGTCGACCATAATGAAAAATAAAAAAGAAACAACTTTATTATCTTTGTGTGCACTAAAAAAGAAATAGAAATGAAACAAAATATAGCCGACTGTGAGTTTCGAACCCATACCAAAAGACAAATTGAGTTTCATGTCTTTGACCGCTACCATTTGACCACGTTGACTTCATACCTTGCGTGACAAAAAGTATTTTTGTACCCAATTAACATTAAATCAATCACCCATATCGGATAATTTACCTGGATTCCCGTACTTGACATCGACTCACCCGGGTCAGTGTAAAAATTATCGTTTTCAGTTTATATATGTTCATTGTTCATATATGGGATCTGGTCGACCTGTGCAGAATCTAATCAATTAGTACAAATTTGGATTTTTGGTCTCCTGATAAGGCCTCTTTTAGCCTGACGGGTTACATTAATACTTATTCCAGGAGTAAAGGCCCGTGTTCACATTTGTAAATAGAAAAAAACCCACCAATTTCTTAATGAATCAACCTCTTATCTAATTTGCCCTGATTTGTGTATGTTCTCAATTTTCTACTTCGTCAATTAAACCAGTTTTTCTTGACACTTTTTTCCGAGTTATTACAAGAATTACTCAATGTAGCGTTGAAAAAATGCCAAACAATGAATGTATCTTTTTCCCAAACAACTAGATGTTAAAGTGGTCCAATTTGAAAGATGCAGACAACCAAATGGCTACTGATAAAGATATGATTTCTCTGCAATATACCAATTTCGTGTAAAATGTCACCAACGACGTTTTCCTCAGTCCCTGCTCAACAAAAATCTTTAGAGTGACCGTTCAAGCGATGAATTACATGCCATTATCTGCAATTTGTATCGTAAACACTATTTCTGTTTTCATCAAGTATTTTCTCAGATCGTTGTTTGTCATTTTCCAATTAGCAAAACGTTAGAAACCAAAACAGCAGAAGAAAATTATTGTATGGGATTACCTTTACAATTTCACAGAGCCAATAAAACGCTGCTTTTCAAGAAAAACCTCGTAACTACAGCATTGAAAATTAAAATTATCTTGCAAGAGTGCATCTTTTAGATAAAAGAAAAAAGGAGAAAATTGCCCTCAAAGATGCTCTTTTCCGATTTTTTCTGATATCATCTGTAATATTAATACAGATCGATGCACAATTTCCTGACATTTTCCAAATCATTCATCAGTTCAAGGTCTTTAAAAGCAAGCTGTTACTTTTACAAACAATATGAAGTGGTGGGAAGAAGACAATAGGCACTTTTCTTAAAAAATCTTAAAGCAATCTGTAGATAGGGTGTTATGTTTTTAAGATAAAAGATTGATTGAAAATTGGTTCAACCTGCATTTATTTTCTTGCATTTAAGTTTCTTATCGATGATTTGCAGGGTGAACTTTGAAGCGATGAATTACATGTCATTATCTGCAATTTGTATAGTGAACGATATTTTTGTACTCATCAAGTATTTTTTCAGATCGTTGTTTGTCATTTGCCAATTAAGAAAAAAACGTTAGAAACCAAAACAGCGAAAGAAAATGATTGCATGGATTACCTTTACAATTTCACAGAGCCAAGAAACCGCTGTCTTTAAACAAAAACCTCGTAACTGCAGCTTGAGACAAGCTGTAGTTACGGGGTTTTTCTTGAAAAGCCACGAAAATTAAACGTGGTCTTTGCTGAAAAGCATTGAAAATTAAAATTATCTTGCAAGAATACATAATAAAGATGATAAGAAGAGGAGAAAATTTCCCTCAAAGATGCTCATTTCCGATTTTTTCTGATATCATCTGTAATATTAATACAGATCGATGCACAATTTCCTGACATTTTCCAAATCATTCATGAGTTCAAGGTCTTTAAAAGCAATCCGTGTACTTTTACAAACAATAAGAAGTGGTGGGAAGAAGACAATCGGCGCTTTTCTTAAAAAAAAATCTTAAAGTAATCTGTAGATAGGATGTATTTTTTTAAGATAAAATATTGATTGGAAATGGGTTCAACCTGCATTTATTTTCAAGAAGTTTCTTATCGATGATTTGCAGGGTGAACTTTGAAGCGATGAATTACATGTCATTATCTGCAATTTGTATCGTGAACGCTATTTTTGTACTCATCAAGTATTTTCTCAGATCGTTGTTTGTCAATTACTAATTAAGAAAAAACGTTAGAAACCAAAACAGCGAAAGAAAATGATTGCATGGATTACTTTTACAATTTCAAAGAGCCAACAAAATTCTGCTTTTCAAGAAAAAAACTCGTAACTGTAGCTTGAGACAAGCTGCAGTTACGAAGTTTTTCTTGAAAAGCGACGAAAATTAAACGTGGTCTTTGCTGAAAAGCATTGAAAATTAAAGTTATCTTGCAAGAGTGCATAATAAAGATGATAAGAAGAGGAGAAAATTTCCCTCAAAGATGCTCATTTCCGATGTTTTGTGATAATATCTGTGTCACATGTACAAATACAGATCGATGCACAATTTCCTGACTCTCTTCAAACTATTCAAGATTTCGACGTCTTCAAAAACAAGAGTTGTCCGCGGACAACGTAGCTCGCCTATACGGGAGCTTGTCACAAAAACAGCAATTTTTTTAAAAGTATGTCAAACTCCAAGGTCAAGGTTACAAGGTCAAGGAAAATGGTCCCCCAAATGAAAGGTCTTGTTCAGTTGTATCTATGTATGAAATATCAAGGCTGTATCTCTAATAGTGCCTGAGATATGGGCCAGGTTAAAATTTTTCAAAAGTATGTCAAACTCCAAGGTCAATGTCACTAGGTCAAAGGTCATGGTCCCAAATGAAAGGTCTTGTCGAGATGTATCTTTGTATGAAATATCAAGGCTATAATCTCTAATAGTGCCTGAGATATAGACCAGGTTAAAGTTTTTTCAAGTGAAGACGCGACGGGACGCGACGCGACGCCGACACTAGGGCTGTGACATTAGCTCCTCGGGCATAAAGTCCCGGCTCGCTAAAAAGAGTCTACTTTTGCAAACAATATGAAATGTAAGGAAGAAGAAAATGGGTGCTTATATTCGAAACGTTTAAAGGCAGTCCACCCCTAATGAGATTCGAGCGACGTAGGAATATCTTGCGACGTCGTTAGTTTCGCTGTACGCATTCGGGCAACGCCATAAACATTCGGCGGTGGAACGTTCCATCGCCGAACGTTTACGACGTCATCCGAATTATTCCAACGCCGCTTGAATCTCATTTAGGATAGAGCAACTTAAGCACTACCTTAAGTAATATGTATATCGCTGCTTTTCAACAAATGCCTCGTAAGTACACATTAAAACAAGCTGAAACGACGAGGCGATACATGATTTTTTTAAGAAAATGCATCGATTGGTTCAACCTGCACCTATTTGAAAAAACTATCTTTTTAGATAATTTTCAGAGCGAAATTTCAAGCGATAAATTGCATGTCATTATCTCCAATCTGTATCTTTTACGCCGTGTTTGTATTCACCAATTATTCTCTCTCTGAACTATGTATCTAATTTACCATCAAAAAGAAATATTTCGAAAACAAAACAACGAAGAAGTATTTTGTAACTATACACAGTCCATATCATAAGCTTTCAATCACGCTCTTTTGCTGATACGTGAGCTTTAGTGATTATCTGCACGTTTTTCTAACATATTCATATTCATTATTTTAAGTTACGGCATTTACACAAAGTATTCCATTTCAAAGTAGAAGATCGCAAATATTGATAATTATACAATACGAGAGAAATATTTCTTAAACAATTAGAAATATGTCAAAATTCGTTCTAATATACCAATTCAAAATTGAAATACAAAGCTATTCTCGGAATCTAATATCAAGCTTTATTGAAATATGATATTCTATTATGTCACTATGAATGAACATGAAACTTTAATAGTAATATTGAATGAAAAGTCAGAAGATCGTAATGGAATGGGATGGCAGCTTTGTCCTAGTTTCTCCTTAATCTCGTAAATCTTTCTGATACCATGAATTTCTTATCATTTTTTTACGATAGAAAATCTAATAGCGACAATATAACAAGTAATTGAAACAGCCTGGACTGAAAAGGGTCTTTTATCTGCGATTGAAAGTGAAAACAATTGATTGTAGTAACCTTTCTAGATCGTAGTTTCGACTTGAAATGTATCATAAAAGATATTATAGTTGCGCATACTGCTACATACACGGTAGGTAACCCACGTGACTTTTGGAAAGCGTCCACACGGAAAAATCGTCCGCTTCAAGGTATGTTTTGTTTTAATTTCTCAGCTTATACTCTATTGATTTTGATGCGATAAAGTGCACGGAACGCGCCTTTGAGAGGGCTATTCCCGGCTCTAACTCACTCTGCTCGAAATCCAGTGGTTTCTTCAAACATTCGAGCCAAAGTTTTCGTAAGTGCAAGAAGAAAGTGGGAAGCGTTCACGTGCACCGAACAAAACTTTCGCTTGAATGTTTGAAGAAACCACGGGATTCGGAGCAGAGTGAGTTACAAACGGGGATAGTCCTCTCAAATGCGCATTACGTGCACTTTATCTCGTCAAAATCAATAGAGTATAAGCTGAGAAATTAAAAAAAACACACCTTGAAGCGGACGATTTTTTCGGTGTTAACGCTTCCTAAAAGTCACGTGGGTTATCCACCTTGTACATAGCAACTGTAAGAAAAAAGAAAGATCTTGATTAGACTACCAATTAGGTACAAACTGACTTGAAAATAGTTTCGTGTAAAATGCCCTTGCAAGGACGTCTTCCTAAGTCCCGGCTCAAATAATCTTCGTGGTGACACGTAAAGCGACGAACTTGATGTCATTTTCTGCAATTTGTATCGTTGGCGCGACATGTGTATTTTTGTATTCATAAAGTATTTTTTCAGATAGTTCTTTGTGATTTTCAAATTAACAAAAAACGTTTGAAACCAAAACAACAGAAGAAAATGATTGCAGGAATTATACCTTAATAATTTCACAGAGCCAATAAAACGCTGCTTTTCAAGAAAAATCTCGTAACTGCAGCATTGAAAATTAAAATTATCTTGCAAGAGTGCATCTTAAACATAAAAAAGGAGAAAACCCCCCTCAAAGATGCTCATTTCCGATTTTTTCTGATATCATCTGTAATAATAATACAGATCGATGCACAATTTCCTGACATTTTCCAAATCATTCATGAGTTCAAGGTCTTTAACATCTTCGCAAGCCAAGGGTTCTACCTCCACTTTGTTCCTTACGTTCGTAAGGAACAAAGTGGAGGTAGAACCCTTGGCTTGCGAAGATGGGTCTTTAAAAGCAAGCCGTGTACTTTTACAAACAATAAGAAGTGGTGGGAAGAAGACAATCGGCACTTTTCTTTAAAAAATCTTTAAGCAATCTGTAGATAGGGTGTGTTTTTTTAAGATAAAAGATTGATCGGAAATGGGTTCAACCTGCGTTTATTTTCACGAAGTATGTTTATCAATACTTTGCACGTTAAACTTTGAAGCGATGAATTACATGCCGTTATCTGCAATTTGAATCGTTAACGCTATTTTCGTACTCATTAAGTATTTTCTCAGATCGTTGTTTGTCAATTACCAATTAAGAAAAAAACGTTAGAAACCAAGACAGCAAAAGAAAGTCATTGCATGGGGTACCTTTACAATTTCACAGAGCCAAGAACCCGCTGTCTTTAAACAAAAACCTCGTAACTGCAGCTTGAGACAAGCTGCAGTTACGAGGTCTTTGCTGAAAAGCATTGAAAATTAAAATTATCTAGAAAGAGTGCATAATAAAGATGATAAGAAGAGGAGAGAATTTCCCTCAAAGATGCTCATTTCAGATGTTTTGTGATAATATCTGTGTTACTAATACAGATCGATGCACAATTTCCTGACTCTCTTCAAACTTTTCAAGATTTCGACGTCTTAAAAAAGAGTCTACTTTTGCAAACAATATAAAATGCAAGGAAGAAGAAAATGGGTGCTTATCTTCGAAACGTTTAAAGTAACATTTCACATTTATTTTATTTTTTAAAAATATGTCTTGATGCAAAGATTGTTTATTCTAATGCGTAGAAATGATATCAGTTTTTTTTTTCAAAGTTGTTACTTTTAAGCGAAAAATACGCATTCAAAGTTGAGACAGAAATGACAAATTCTACATAAATCTGAACTGTTGTCCACAACAATTTGTTTAATTTTAGCACAAAATTATATATGAGCCAGGATCTGGAAAACGTCCCTTAAGGCTTTTGAGCCCAACATCGATCCAGATCAGCCTGTGCATATGCACAGTCTGATCAGGATCAATGTTGTTCTCTAATAGCTTCTGCGTGACCTGTAGTAACTTAAAAAGAGCAGCATAGATGCATAGTGGACCCCATTTGACAACAGGCTGCTCTTTAAACTCAATTTTGAAAAATACTATAAGGGACGTTTTTCCAGATCCCGACTCATATTTCTCGTAAACGGTTCAATATTTTGGATTGAAATTTTCAGAATCATCATAAGAAAACATGCTCTTTCAGAAAGATTAAAAGTAAAGTTTATGTAAAAATAATTCTGAAATGTCACTTTGAAGGCAGTCCACCCCTAATGAGATTCGCGCGACGTAGGCATATATCTTGCGACGTCGTTAGTTTCGCTACGTACTAGTAAGTAGAAATAATTCCTAAACTGTGTTATATTTCCATTCCAAATACAAACATAAGTATTTTGTACGGTTTGGAATTTTGAATTAATGTATACTTCTCAAAATATTTCACAAAAATGTCCAAAATTACCTCCCTTGCATAAAAATATAGAGTAAAAAAATATTTGTAAATTATTTTCTTCTTTAAGCATAATCTTGAAATCCGGCACGGTGAATCAACTTATTTGAAGTGTATTTACAACTTTGTATAGTTTGGTGCATTTCGTATGGCTGGAAAGTGGTGATTTTTTCAGGGTCTGTAGACCTTAAAACAAGCTGTAATGACGTGGCGATACATGTTTTTTTAAGAAAATGCATCGATTGGTTCAACCTGCACCGATTTGAAAAACTATCTTTATAGATAATTTTCAGGGTGACATTTCAAGCGATAAATTGCATGTCATTATCTCCAATCTGTATCTTTTATGCCGTGTTTGTATTCACCAATTATTCTCTGAACTATGTATCTCATATACTATAAAAAAAAAGAGATGTTTCGAAAACAAAACAACGAAGAAGTGTTTTTTTAACTATACACAGTCCTTAGCACAAGCTTTCAAGCATGCTCTCTTTGCTAATACGTTAGCTTTAGTGATTACCCTGTGCCCTTTGTCATTTGTGCAGAGTGTGTCACAACTCCGCAACAATTACTTTTTCAAAAAGCCTTCTCCTACCGAAACATTGGGTCAATTTTACCAATCTTTACAGATAATTTAATTCTATGATAGTTTTTAAGTCTTTTTCGTAACCTTGATTTAGACAAAAAAAAAGGGGGAATGACAGTGCGTGGCTTATCTGACTAAGAAAATTGATAGATTGTTTTCAAAAAAAAAACAATTACAAAATTTGGTCAACCTTTGCAGGAATGCTTCTAATGTGACCATTTTGAAAGCAGCTTTGTATTTTTAACGAAGTGTCTATTCGTCCGGTACTGGAAACAGATATACCACATATAGACAAAGTACCGGGTGAATAGCCTGTGAAGCAGATTACTATTCGCACAGTACCGGATGATTAGCCATTTACAATATATTTAGTGTTCGACCTACTATTTGGACCAATGAAATTGAAGTATATTTTGAAATTCCACCGCTATATTTCGCATCAACAGGCTTTCGGCTAGTTTATGTGACGTCTATACATAACCACGCCCCCGTCTTTGATGAACCTCTAGCGAACACTAAGTCAGATAGAATCTGTATAGTAGATTCTACGCGGCATAAACATTCAATGCGCTGCGCGCATTTGAATGTTTATTTCGCGTAGAACCTACTATACAGTCTCTATCTAATACATATAGTCCGTGGGCTGGCTACACCCTAGGTCCCCCCCTACCGGGATTTTATGACACCTATATCATTGTAAAGCTTGATAAATTCCCTTTCAAATGCAACTTGTTGTTTGATATATAATTGCTGGATAAGCATATGCGGAACGATTGATTATCTCCCCTTGAATTACAAAAAATACTTGTTAATAACTCACCATATACACATTCATGGGATCCAAAATAACCCAAATTTAACCAAATTTAAGCGCAAATGACCAAAATGCTTATAGATTTTATCAATTCATATCGTTAAATAGTAAAAGATAATTTCACACCAAAATTAGCACGAATTATGCCCCTTGAATATGTAAAACGAGAGAAAAATAGTATAGATATTGCCTTTGTTTATATTTACTTTGCATTTGGAAATCATTTCCAAAGCGAATAATTGCTAGAATTTGTATTAAAGTGTTTATTAGATGCCTTGTAATAAAAGTCAAAGTGTTGACTGTCAACATTTTAGGATATATTCGACATTCCAAATGATTTTCAAGATGGCCGCCGCAAAATGACCACTTGACTAAATATCGAAATATCACTGCCCTATAATTTGTAATTATGTTCTGTATGTTAATGAGATCATTTCTTAGGAAAATTGAGTATATTAAATCTAAAAGTGTTGCCATGCTTAAAATAAACTTTTTTCAATTTTTTTTTTATTTTTCAAAATGGCCGCCAAAATCGCAAAAAATATGTATTTTTTTTTTTTCATTTCTGCAAATCTTCTGCACTTAATATTGTATTTTCAAATGTATTTCAACTTCTTATTAAAACTTATTAAAACTACATGATTCAACAAGTAAATAAATGACATAACCTTGAAAATATATATTTCCAAAACGGTCCTAATTACCGTATAATTGGTAATAAATCCCCAATCCCATAAATTAAGTACTGAAGAAAATCCAAATTGATCATTTTCTAGGAGAGATAAGCATTTTCCCTCTTTGACAGAAACCATGTACCCGATTCTTTGATAATGAGTCCACATTGGAGTACGTCATTGGTATCTTTTTGCATGAAGGTTTTAGGTCTTACATGGACAAGGGATGCTTTGGATAATATGTGTTATAGAGGGTATAAAGACACTAAGGCTTATTTTGGTCATAAAGCGTTTAAGCTCCTTTTTGTGGGGTGGATATGTTTAATACAAACCACCAATATCAACACTTTTGCAACACTAAAATGGCTTCTTCACTGTTAATTTACATGACATATAATACAATACAATAATATGTATTTTATGAAATCTGCCTAAATGCTCAAATACGAGCATGGATCAATGAATAACTGACCTAACCTTTTTATGTTTAGATCGACATCTTTTCTCTTGAAATGCTTTCCATCCAGGCCTATGCGGTTTAACCAAACGATATGACCATAGCAGTTGAAAAAGAAGTTAAACTCAAATTAATCAACGTTAAAGGTGGTCAAGTGACATCAGTCCAGAAGTAAAGAAGTCCGAGAACTTTTCAAAGAACCACACCTAAACTGCATCAATAACTTTTTTTCATGAGACTTAAAATTACAACCATTCGTGTCCCTTTTAGGAAAGAAGTCGATAGCAGCAAGGTCATGTGGATTGGAAGGGTGTGATCTAAATTGATACCCATTTTTCTCGACAGCATCCATTGTACTTCGGCAATTGTGTACTACTGTAATTTCCAGTTGCAAGCAACGGTCACATTTTGAGCGTTTGCCGCTACGTTTCTCACATTAGGTCTGCTTCAGATTGTCTAGCAATTTGGCATAGTATGCTTCGTTAATTGTACCTTTCTTGTGTAATATGTCCAACAAAATTTTTTATTGCAACCCCCAGTTGTCCCAAAACATTAAATACTGAACCTTGTCTGTAAAATATTGAATAATTTTCTTGGCCCTTGGGATTCCATACCAACGTACCTAGGACTCTGGACCTTTTTTTTCGTTCATGAGAATGCAACAAGTACTCTTTGTCAATCTCTTTGTCATTTGCTTATCGTTGGGGAATTTTAGACCAACAGTCTGTAAGTTTGTGCATCCTTTTGCGATCAAGCAATATCTTGAAAAAGATAATGCATGGACAATTTCTTACTTTAATTCGCTCAGCAAGTATATCAGATCTGTGAATTTATGACACATACCGTCGACAGTGGTTGCAACTTTGCCTTCAGACTGAGCATCATCTTCTTAAGTTTCTCTGTCGCGTTACAACCCTCGCTCTCCCCCCCAACCACGATATTTTACTTGAGAATAACATGTATACAGAAGACCAGTAAACTCATCATGCATGTTTTACCCTCAGTCCCTTTTCAATACAAGTGTCGAACCATAACAGGCTCTCCCTTTTTGGTGAAAAGGCTTTCTTATAACCGTATATTTAGACAATATTGTGCACATATAATGACATATATAAATCGCGGATTCCTTGGTTGATTGCCAGCGACATATTACAACACTAGAAGTTGGAATATGATGTGTTTCCCTCTCATCATAATCAACAGAAATTGTGTTTGCTATTTAAACTAAATCTTTCAAAACAACATTTTGTTACACGAATACGAGGATTCCTCACAAATCAAGTGTCTTCGAAGTACTGGTATCCAATAAGGTACATATGTACAATTTATAACTGTTTATATTATCACATATAAGTATTCTGAATTATAAAGGTGTAAAACGGTGTCACTCGAACGCAATTTGATAAAGAAATGAATAATTCAGTGGCTATTATAGGCAATTTTAAATCATCAATTAATGCACATGACAGTGCAAATATGAAATTGTCCAGTTTCAACTATCGCTTATTAGAATATATTTGGTAAACTGTGTTCCTGTAACATAGCATTCCAATCAATAGAAGTGGTTGGGATGATTTCTCTACTGCACAGCATGTTTCCAATAGTATTGTTAAGTTTAAACTTGGAGCAAAATGTAAAAAAAAGCATGCATTACAAGGCAAAAATGGTATAAATCAAAGGTGACCACACATGTACTCCAATGGGAATTCATTATTAAAACCCCTTTTTTTAGTACTTAACTTTTACAAAATAAAGTTTCTTGTATAATAGAAAACTGTATTTCACATAGAAAAAAATCAAAGAAAGCAGGTTAAAGTTTTCAGCATGTCATTTGCGCGAAATGGAATTTTATTGCCATTTATACGGTAATTTTTCAGAGCATATATTGTTAAGATTCTCCCTTTAAATGGGTAAATCATGAAATTTTAGCTTTAAAACACAACAAGTAAACAATTTAGGGAAAAAGATGCATAAATGAAAGTCATTAACATTATTAGAGAATATTTGAGATTTTATTTGCCATTTAGAGAAAAGTATGCAAATAATTGTGAATGCGAATAAGCCTGTATTCGCTTGTTCTGTGTAGCTGATGAATGGTTTATGAACTTATTATTGATCTATTAGTGTTCTTATTCATTTGAAACATTAAGCATTATAAAAACGTATCGCCCCAGCATATTTATTCCCTAGAAAAGCCTTGTTTTAGCTAATTAAACACATATTTCTACTTTCTCATTAATATTCATGAATATGCAAATTAGCTAAATAAAAGCGATTTCAAGAAAAATGTCTATTTAGAATGTTATAATTAGTCTTATGTTTTATTACCAAAATAAGTATATATCTTAAATAAGTATTTTAAAATATTGTATTGCAATTAATTGATCCAAGTACTGAAACGTAGGAAAATGAGCAGTTACCATGGTAACAGGCTTACCATTTTCTTATCCAGCACTTTTAAATCAAACAAGAACCTGAATTCATTAATATGTTTCCTGCGCTTCAAGAAAATATAGGTCTTAAAAAATCCCACATGGTGGGGAGGGTTTCTATGCACTAGTAAACTAGTAAAGTCGTCTTTTTGCAAATTAAACACATATTTTCCACAATCTCATTAATATTCATGAATATGCAAATTAGCAAATTTTCTGAAAAATATTTTGGTTGTGAGAGAAATGTAATGACAACATTTTAAAACTAGCCTCAATGTTTTCTGCCCAAAATAAGTAATTTTATTGCAATTAATTGATCCAAGCGCCGGAACGAATGAAAATGGGTGGTTACCATGGTAACAAGCCAACTACTTGCTTATCTAGCATTTTTGAATAAAAAAACAAAGTGAATGTATTAAAATACATCATAAGCTTCCAGAAAATATAGATCTTCAAAAATCCTACCAGGTAGGGAGGTTTAAATTCACTAGTAAAGCCTTGTTTTTAGCAAATTAAACACATTTTCTTACTTTCTCATTAATATTCACGAATATGCAAATTAGCAAATTTTCTAAAAAATATTTATATTGTGAGAGAAATATCTTGGTAATAATTTAAAACTATTTTGAAAGATTTATGACAAAAATAAGTAATTTTATTGCAATTAATTGATCCAAGCGCTGGATTGTAGAAAAATGGACGGTTGCCATGGTAACGAGCCCGCCATTTGCTTATCCAGCACTTTTAAATTGAACAACAACCTGAATTCGTTACTATACATCATAAGCTTCAAGAAAATATAGGTCTTCAAAAATCCCACTAGGGGGGGAGGGTTTCGGTTATGGGCCCATGGACTAATAGTTCGGTACCGGTCGAATAGTAATCTGCTACACACAGGCTATTCGTCTGGATAGTTGTCGTTATAGTATATAATTTCTAACATTTTCATATTCATTATTTTAAGCTACGGCATTTACACAAAGTATTCCATTTCAAAGTAGACGATCACAAATATTGGTAATTATACAATACGAGAGAAATATTTCTAAAAAAAATAGAAATATGTCAAAAATCGTTGTAATATACCAATTCAAAATTGAAATACAAAGCTATTCTCGGAATCTAATATCAAGCTTTATTGAAATATGATATTCTATTATGTCAACATGAATGTACATGAAACTTAAATAGTGATATTGGATGAAAAATCTGAAAAATCTTAATGGAAAGAGATGACAGCTTCGTCCTAGTTTCTCTTTAATCTCGTAAATTTTTTTGATACCATGAATTTCTTATTATTTTTTTACCATAGAAAATCTAATAGCGACCATATAACAAGTAATTGAAACAGCCTGGACTGAAAAGGGTCTTGTATCTGCGATTGAAAGTGAAAACAATTGACCAAACGCCAATCGACAGATCGCTCCGCCCAACATAGAATTTAAGACAAACAATGGGGATGTGATCGTTAATAGGGAACGATTTTATCCAGTTAATCGTGACGTAAATTCGGACAAACAAAATAGTATTTCGTAGGTGTTGATATAAAATCTCGTAACTACGGCTTGATTTAAGCCGTAGTTACGAGATTTTATAACAACACCGACGGTTTATCAAAATATAACGGCAAACCTAGTCTATTGTTAGCACAAAATTCTTTGTCATTGGCATATCGATTGTTTTGATTGTCAGCCGATAAATCGATAAATTAACACGTGCAACGAAGAACAATTGGGGCATGACATTTTTTCTGATCATCCATTGGCTAATCGATGTTTCTGATTGACAGTCGGTGTTTGGCCAATTGATTTGTCGTTGTAATAACCTTTCTAGATCGTAGTTTCGATTTGAAATGTATGAAAAAAGATGTCATAGTCGCGCAAACTGCTACATAGCAACTCTAAGAAACTAGAACTGTTTTCTCAAGCGGATTGATTATTGGTTTTTGGTGTTGTGAAGTAATCGTCGAAAAACTTGAACAATTTGTATATTATATTCTGTGTACTAAAGCCAGCAAGGCTGACAGCCTCGCTGACTAAAAAGAAAGAGCTTGATCAGACTACCAATTAGGTACAGACTGACTTGGAAACAGTTTCGTGTAAAAAGCTACCAAGGACGCTTTCCTAAATCCCGGCTCAAATAATCTTCAGGGTGACCCGTAAAGCGATGAACTTCGTGTAATTTTCTGCAATTTGTATCTTTGACGCTATTTTTGTATTCATAAAGTAGTTTCTCAGATCGTTCTTTGTCAGTTTCCAATTAACAAAAACGTTGGAAACAAACACATCAGAAGAAAATAATTTGCAGGTATTACCTTAACAATTTCACAGAACCAACAAAACATCACTATTCAACATAAATAAACTCATAAATGCAGCTTATTTTAAGCCGCAATTAACAGGTTTTTGTTTCAAATCAGTGACATTTGAAATAATTCTGCAAGAGTGCATCTCATACATGATAAGAGGAGAAGAAAATGTCCTTCAAAGATGCTCATTTCCGATTTTATCTGTTGCTATCTGTATTTTCATACTGACCGATTCACAATTTCCTGACTGTTTCCAAACTATTCCAGATTTCGAGGTCTTTAAAAGAAAACAGCCTACTTTTTCACACAATAGGAAGTGGTAGGAAGAAAGAAACCGGTGAATATCTGCAAAAATATTTAAGGTAGTCATCCCCTAATGAACATTTAGCGCGACGTCGTTAACATTTACTATGTATCCGTACCTATTCGGACAACGTTGTGGTTGAACGTTTCACCGCCGAATGTTTACGACATCACCCGATTTTTGTTGAAAACATATTTTTTTCAAAGAAAAATTTCAAAGAAAAGGCATTGCTTAAAAATGGGTTCAACCTGCATAGATTTAAAAAAAAACATCTTTGTAGGTGATTTTCAGAATGAAATATCAAGGAAAAAATTGCATGTCATTATCTTCATTATGTATCGTTCATGCCGTGTTTGTATTAATCAATTATTCTCTGAACTACATGTATGTATCCATTTTGCTATAAAAAAAAACTTACGAAAACAAAACATCGCTGATGCTGTAACTAGGCTACATGTTATATGTCGATGCTTCTCTTCGAAAATCTTGTAACTGTAGCTTAGAATAAGCTGCAGTTACGAGGTTTTCGAAGATAATCGACCATGCATTCCATCCATCATAAGATACCAAACACTTAGCGCGTCATTCGTTATAACGGACATTGGCAATGGTATACCCTCGCGAATTTCAGTGCATGATCCGGTGCAACCGAAATTCACGAGGGATGTCCTCGTCAATTTCCGTTACCACGAATGACGCATGAAGTGCACGAAGTGTTTGGGACCTAGTCACGGTGGATAATCAATTGATGCAATAATTGCCGAATATCTTCAATAACTTTGTTAAAACGGGGCCGATTTGAATTCGGTTTGAAGCAGAGAATGTGGACAGACGTCACGCATTAGATGGACGTGGTTGATTTTTTTTTAAAAAAAAATCAACTGATAAAAAGTTATTGAAGATAAACCATTTTTTGTTTATCTTCAATAACTTAATTATCCGTTGATTTTTTTAAAAAATCTAACACGTCCATGGTATTCCTGATTTTTTTTCCACATTCTCTGCTTCAAACCGAATTCAAATTGGTCAAGTATTGCCAAAGATATTGAAGATTATCGGAAATTCTAAGTCACGTGATTATACACCGAGCTAGTGATGGATTTGAATCATTTAAAGTCTTACAATCGTGCTATTTTAGTTCATATGTGAGCTTTCGTGGTCACCCTTTGTCCGACATCTGGCGTTATTTGTGCGTCGTGTTTCGCGACTCCTTAACAATTACTTTTTTAAAGAAAGTATTCTCCTCCTACACAATTAAACCCATTTAAACCGACACAACAGAAGTGTTATTTGCGTGATATTTTTCAACACGTTTTCATGACTTTGATTCGACGAAAATGGAAGAACCAATCACCAAGTAGGGCTTATCTGACTTTGAAAAGTCATGAAATACCAATCACAGATCAAAATTGGATCTAACTTCGCAGTTAACCCTTCCCCAAACAAGACCTGGTTTTGACGTCCCTGATAGATATGGCTTGGGAAAACATTGATACAAAAGAAGAAACTGCTTTTTTCTGAGACATATCATACACAAATCTTATCGTTATCAACATTCATTTTGTCGCCTGCACCAGCTTTGAAATTGGATCACCCTAAAATTGTGTTGTGTGGGAAAGGGTTAATTAATGTCTCTTAGTTAGGTGACCTTTTTGAAACGTGCTTGTATTTTTTTTAATTCAACAACATATTGAGCGAGGCAGAGCGAGAATTATCCTACCAATAGATTTTTTCGGTGCTAAGAAAAAAGTCCGTTGAGCCATCGAGAGCCATTCAGACCTTCTTGTATTACTGATAAATCCTTTTCAAAAGAATTCCTGGTTTGGATTATTTTAACAAAAATATGCTTGGGAAAAGAATATAGACAAACAAGAATCTGCTGGTGACCAGCATTTTTTGACACGACCTTTTCCACTGGTGGTGAACTCGGCGAAAGCATGGGACGTTTTTTCGCGATCGTAGTAATCCGTCGGTGTTGTTATAAAATATCGTAACTATGGCTTCGATAAAGCCGTAGTTACGAGATTTTATAACAACATAGACGGTTTGTCAATACATATCGGTAAATCTGGTCTATTTTTAGAACAATTCATTGTTATTAGAAAAACTATCCAATCAGATCTTTGAACTCACATTTAAACGCAAAATACATGTACCTTGTTGTAGCGAAAAACGTCCCTCGCTTTGGCCGAGTTCACCACCAGTGTTTTCTGTGCTATTGTGTACGAACATGTAGCAATGTAAGCCAATTATATCCGCAACATCTCGTAGCATGCAACAAAATAAGAAAAGGTTCTGTTGTTGTATGATAGAGCTGTATGCAATGTTACAACTCGATGCTTTTCAACAAAAAGCACGTAACTGCAGCTTGTTTAAAGCTGCAGTTACGGGGTTTTTGTTGAAAAGCGACGAACTGTTTCACATCGCTGTGATCTCGCTACCTTCTAGGAAAAAAAACTTCCAGATTTTCCCATTTTTCATTTTTTACTGATATTTTATACCACTGTAGTGTAACATAATATTACCACATAAGCTGTGAAATACAAAAGAAATTGACAGGCATTCTGGCTTGAAATTGGGTCAAAACTGAATTAATGGAAATTCTATACACTTTTTAACACCAAAATGTGCCAAAGTGTGCCGAAGACTTCAACATGCTTGCGGAATGGCGTCAACTTTAATCAAAAACCTTGTAACTTCAGCTTATTCCAAGCTGTAATTATGAGCTTTTAGAAGAAAAACAGCGACAAGTTGCAGTGTTAAACATCAACCATTTGAAAATATCTTTCTGGTTCAGGCACCCTTTTGTGGTTCAACCATTTCCTTAACTGCACAGCCAATATGTCCCACTAGCAATGAATTTTGTGCTAAAAATAAACTTGGTTTGTTGTTATGTTTTAACAAACCGTCGGTGTTGTTATAAAATCTCGTAACTACGGCTTGAATCAAACACTGTTTGATTCAAGACGTAGTGACGAGATTTTATAACAACACCTACGAAAATATTGTTTGTCCAAAATTACATCATGGTTAACTGGACAAAATTGATCTATTCGACAACTGCTGTTTGTGATAAGATATATGGAAACGCAAAAGAAGCTGCGCATATGGTTAGAGGGGAAATAGTTACAAAAATGTACCAACCACGTCGTACAACTTCGCCGAAACTCGGGACAACGGAAATTGACGAGGTTACCCGAAATCTTTGGAAGTTTTTGACTATCCAAAACATGCGGTCTGGATCGGAAATAAACGGTTTAGTATTGTTTCAATCCCCTCTCATCTGTCACTCGTATGAATTGCTTTGTATCCAAAAAGGATGTAAAGCGCCAAGTTATTCGATCCAACATTAAATAACCCCGTAAATGTCGGCCGCCATAGACGACGCCCAGACATTGGCATTGAAATTGGGTAAACCTCGTTATTTTCCGTTGCCACATATAGCACCCGAAGATGCACGATGTGTTTTATAGATATTTTTGGGTTGAAATCCTTAATCCTTTCCAAAACAACAAAACGTTAGAATTGATAATTCTAGAAAATGACAAAATGGATTAAAACAGTAAAATGTGTGTACAATATGGCACAGAAAATATTGTGTCAGACGGAGAAAATGCTGTTTATTAGCATGTTCTTCTTTTGCAGTAATGGTTTCCTCCAGCAAATTCTGAAAGGGGCGTCAAAATCAGGCATTCTTCGGAAAAGGCTTAATTAAAGACCAACCACGGTATAATATGGATTATTGCTTAAGTAAATGTAATGGTCTTATGATGCCGAGATTTATTTCTGAGAAAGGCGAAGTTGTTTAACCATTTCCCAAACAATGCCTTGTTTTGACGTCCCTAATAGAATGAGCTGGGACACATGTTGACAAAACTTTTTAAGAAGAAAAAAAATAACCAATATGGTGTCTTTTTTCCATCTAAATTGTCTGTGCTATAATTATAATACAGACCCATACAAAACAGATTTTATCAACATACATTTTAACGTTTGCAACATTGACCTTTCAATGTGGAAAACCCTTAATGTGTTCGCTTTGGAAAGGGTTATTAGGAAGGGGTTAGCCATTTTCCAAACAACAACATTTAAGGGCAGTTCAATTTGAAAGCTGCTACAGACTATAAACCTTATGCTGATAAAAAATGATTCGGGTACAATAATGCACAGAAGATATTTCGGCAATAGGAGAAAACGCTTCTTCTGCATTATCTTCTTTCGTCTCAATGTTTTCTCAATTTCTTTATAATAGGTACGTCAAAACCATTTCATGCTTTGGGAAAGGTTAAACTAATAAAACACGTAACAATGTCCTAGAAAATCATTTACCCTTTACCGCTCAATATCTCATTATCACATCCCTTTCATAGAAAGCATTTCGAATCATTGAATGAAAAGAAGAAAATGCTGATAACCAGCACTTTCTTCTCTTCTTTCATGCGTTATGTATGTGAAATACACATTCAAATACAGCGGGTTTTACAGCAAAAACAGTGACTGAATTTTATTTCCGCTTGGAAAAGAGTTAAAGATATAAATAATGGGTTTGCACTTTTCCGAGAAATTCGTTATGGATGACATCGATGCAAACGTGCTTGTTAATTAACACTTTCTCACGTGTCATTAAACGCAAAAGGTCCGTCCTTTAGAGCGAGTTTATTTAACCCTTTCCCAAACAAGACCTGGTTTTGACGTCCCAAATAGAAAATGCTTAAGAAAACATTGAGACAAAAGAAGAAACTGCTGATAACCAGCAGTTTCTTCTTTTGTCTCAATATTTTCTTTGCCATTTGTTACACCAATCATATCTTTAATAGCATCCATTTTGTCATTTGTGGCAGTTTTTGAAGTGGATCACCCTAAAATTTTGTCGTTTGGGAAAGGGTTAACACTTTATCACGTGTCATTAAACGCAAAAGGTCCGTCCTTTAGAGCGAGTTTATTTAAGATATCTTGAGATTTCTTAAGATGTTGAAGATAACGATAAAGGGTTCTTTAGAGCAATATTTCAAAGCCGCTCAATCATTGGGAGACGCCATTACCGTATAGTTTTTGCGGAATCCTCGGTCAATTCTGTAGAAACAATACGTGGGATAATTGACCAAATTGTTGCGAATAATGTGTAATTTCTAAACCTCAGTTGACCGAATGCTCAAAACTTTAAAGAAATGACGTCATGATGACGTCAAAAGAAGATATGCTTTTAATCAGCATTTCGCCTTTTGTCTCAATAATGTTCTTTGGTATATGATAAACAAGTCAGTTCTTTATCAATGTCCATTTTTTTCGTCTGCAGCTAATGGATTACCCGAAAGTTGTGCACTCATCCGAATTGCTGACGACAAAATAATTGTGGTACTTAATTGTGTAAAGAAAACGAATAGAATCAAAAAGGAAAAGAAAACACATAGAAAAAAAAATGTTACAAAGAACATAAACAAAAACAAAACATAAACATTTGAGCCAGGATCTGGTCCTTTATAACATTTGAGAACAACATGGTTCCAGATCAGCCTGTGTATACACGCAGTCTGACCAGGAACCATGTAGTTCTCAAATAGCTTCCTCATGATCTGTAGCAACCATTTGAGAGTAACATGAGAGCTGGCTAGACTGCATCTAGTCACAGATTGATCTTGAAACGTGGATGTCTCAAATGCTATAAGGGACGTTTTTCCAGATTCTGGCTCATTTATAGATATCAGTACAGCGCAATAAAAAACGAGGTGCATGTCTTTTTAGTTATTTTGAACAGTGTGTTTCATTCATTTTTTAAACTTTAATATGGCATTTTCACAAAGTATTCAATTTCAAAGTAGACGATTACAAAATATTAATAATTGTACAATACGAGAGAAATATAACTTAAACAATTAGAAATAATGTCACAAATCGTTGTAATATTTCAATTCCAAATTGAAATTCAGTCTTATTTTTGGAATTTAATACCAGGCTTTATTATAACCGAATATCGCTACAATGCTCTATTCATCGAAAACTACATAGGCCTAACTGCAACCTTAACCCTTTCCCACACATTTACGCTTTTGGACGCCCCACAAAATAAAGGCTTTGGAAAACAATGTGAAAAATGAAGAAATTGCTTGTGACAAGCAATTTCTTCATTTTCCACAATATTTTCTACACAAAAAGTCCAAAATAAAGTAAATTTTCATTCAGTTTTAATTGTCGCCTGCAACATCTTTGAATTTGGACAAGTCTAAAATTTTGTCGTTTGGTAATGGGTTAAACAGGCTGCAGTTACGACGTTTTCGAAGTAAACCACGATGTGTACTCTTATTATGTCACAATGAATGAACATGAAACTTTAATAGTAGTGTTGAATAAAATCTGGAAAATCTTAATGGAAACCGATGACAGCTCCGACCTAGTTCCTCTTTTATCTCGTAAATCTTTCTGACACAATAAATTCGTTATCTTTTTTACACAATAGAACATCTAATTGCGAGAATATTAAAAAATGAGTCTTGTTATAAAACAAAAAGCCCTTATAGTATTTAGTTTTATTCATTCACAGATAATGACATTTTTGTCGCCTCAGTAGATGAAAGCTTTTTCAGCACTGATTTAACGTTCGTCGATGTTATTGCAAAAACCCCATAACTCTAGCTTGAATTAACATAACATAATAGACACGTTTCCACTAAAACCCCTCCCACACACACTAAACAGCCACCCGAAGTCGTTCCTAGAGGCAAGAGGCGAAATTTTTAAACGGGGTACGCTTTATCGCTGTGTATTGAATGCACGTGCGCCGTCATTGTTTTGTCTGCATTTTTTGGAGCCTCGTTTTGATAATGTCCATTCGTTACTAGTTTTAGTAACAATTCTCAAATCTGTGTTTATTTTCCACAAACCCTTTGTTTGCCACCGAAAGTGTTCTGCGGGAACGGACTAAAACGATAATTGAAAGGACTCTATACCGACGCGTTGTAGCGTAAATATTCACGTGCCAGTCCCTTTAACGGCATCTTGTTAGTCGTTACGTCTTTTCGAAGTAGTAACCCTGCTTGTGGGGGTTTTACCCCGTTAAACTATAGAACTGAATTGGCTTCATGAATTTGGTATCAAATTGTGAAAATGGTGATGGTGCTTCAAAGCCTCTTTTCAATTATTTAATCAGTTTTTAGGAAGTTTGAAAATCATATATTTTGTTCTGACTTTCTTTTTGTCTTTTCTTTCGTTTTTAGCATTTTTGTCAAAAACCGTCAAATATAATACAATAAAAACTAAACGAGAATCGTAGAATCTTAACAATTGTTTTATTTTAGTTTAGGTAGGACAGTTGTATTGGAAAACTATCTGTTTCTACTAAAAAAACATCTTTACCTATCTGATCTGACTATTTCGGGTTATCGTTCTACCCCCTTATTAGTAAAATAATTTGAATCGTTTAACTATCTGTTGGACAAACACGCACAGTGATAAAACCTTAAGGTAAGTTTGGAGATTGTCCATGTGACTAGCAAATTGTGTGTTTATTCTGCGACACCAAATGCCAATTGATGTTACAATTTTCATCAAATTTTTAAAGCGAAACATTCCCCTTTTTGTGATGGTAATTGTCAAATGAATTATTTTATTCTTCTAAATGTGAACATATGCCAGAAAATTTTATTATTTTTTTTTTTTTGAAGATAGATATTTTTGTCACAATTATGCAAAAACAGGGTGGGTGGGGTAAGATAAAATCAAATATCTTTTTTATTTGCATGGAAAGATGTGGTGATTTTTTTTTTTGTATAAAAATAGCTCTTGGTTTTATCTTCTAAATATCCAAAAACAAAAACAAAAATATTCATTGGGTATTTCTTTTTTTTTTTTTTTTTTTTTTTTAGCAATTTTTGGCAAATTGAAAAAAAGTTTTCTCCAAAAAAATGTAATTTTTCAACTTTTCCCATATATTTTTCCAGAAAATGGGTTTAAAATATTTCTTTCAATCATTTCATCACATTTGTGCATATATAAAGTCTCTAAATTCATATAACAATCGAAATTATCCATTCAGAATAACTTGATATATGCCTTCAAAACATAAGGGTAATTTTGCGAAAATGGTCATTAATGGCCAAGGGCAGATAACTCTGACACGAAAACGAGTCAGGAAACTTACCCTGATTTTTTTCATATTTTGTTCAGGAAATGTTACTTTACAACAAATAAACAAAATTTATTGGGCGGATAAAAATTAGCCCCGAAGTCCAAACTTACCTTAATTCAAGGCTTCGAATTATCAAAGCGTGGGCATAAAAATGAAGAATAATTCTAGGAATCTATAGCAGCTGTTTATACAGCACACGCATTACTTAACTTTCTACTTGAAACCAAAGTTGATTTATGTAAATTTTATTCGACAATGATGTATAGCTGATCTGAGATATATATTTCTAAACCGTCGTCGCTTTTCAAAACGAAAACCTCGTAACTGCAGCTTTTTTCAAGCTGCAGTTACGAGGTTTTCGTTGAAAAGCATCGAATTACTTTCTTTCTGCGTTTTCAACACAAGTAGATAAAAAACCTTCCAGATGCATCTTGTTATTTTTGGGTGTTCGTTCGTTTGTTCACTCGCTCGCTCGCTTGTTCTTTCGTTCATCGTTCGACCGGTCGCTCGCTCTATCGTTCGTTCGTTCGTTCGACTGATCGCTGGTTCATTCGTTCATCGTTCGACATATCGCCGGTTCGTTCGTTCCTTCATCGTTCGTTAATCGTTCGTACGTTCTGTCATCGTTTGTTCAAAGGGACATTTCATTCCAATTTCAACTTTTTTAAGTAGATTTAGATGCCCAGATTTGTTATTCTAATGAGTATAAATACAATTATGTTTTAAGTTGTTGCCAATAAGCGAGAAACACGCATTTAAAGTTGAGATATAATCGATAAATTGCATATAAATCCGAACTGTTGTCCACAACAATTTGTTCAATTTTAACGCAAAAATATGAATTTCTCGTAAACGGCGCAATATTTTGGCTTGAAATTTTCAGAATTTTCATAAGAAAATATGTTCTTTCAGATAAAAATAAGAGTAAAATTTATGACAAAAAATTCTGAAATGTCACTCAACGCTCGCTCGTTCGCTTACGTTTGTGACGTCGCGCACGGTATTGGGGAACTTTTCAAAAAACGCTACCCTCTGCGATTCATAACTGAATTTTGTAAGAACCGTTTTCCTTCTCAAAACTTTGTTACATGTCAAAATTACCGTAAAATCATAATCTTTTTCAATGACATAGTCTTTTCAGGGTTTTTAGTTTATATAAATTTGCTAGAAAGACTTTTTGTTCGTAAATTCGGCGAAAAAAAAAACGCGTGTAACATGTTACATAAATTTTCAACGGCGAGGGATATTTATAAACTACTTTGCGATTAAGTAACATCAAACACATTGAAAAATATATTATATGTCAATGGAAATGCTCTAGAATGTTTTGCCGAACGGAAATCAAATTTCGATGTCGATTACGCAAATAAGCCCAATTTGTTCACAAAAAATCGGAGTGTAACAATTAGAATTACGTCGCAGAAAAAATGACAATTTTGTTTGATATTTTGTGAATTAATGACTGAAATGCAACAAAACTTGATACAAGTAATATTATTTTTCTCTATTTCTATAATATATACAAGAAAATTAGTTACCATAATAAACGAAGCATTAATGATATAAAATGCGTGTGGACACAAATTGTTTCAGGCCGTCGAAAACTCTACTTTTTACCCTTTAGAGTTTAAAAAATACCGGTTCCCTTAATCATACAGCGATTTGATTTCAATGTGGAAATATTATTTCTTTCTTGTTTGTTATGTCAAAATTTCAACGCAAAATAATGAAACGTAAAGAAGATATTCAAATTCGTTCGTGTGGACAGAATTTTTATAAACGTAAACTTTTTTTAATTAGCGTAGCCTTGAAAGTATCTATTTAGAGCATTTTAAAACGAAAATAAAACGAATCAAATTGGAGTTAAAGCTTAAGAAGTGCAAAAGACCGAAATATTGAAGTCTTTCTGAAAACAATGTCTTGTCTGTTTAAATCACATTAGTTTGTACAGAGAGTAAGCATTAAAAGGACAACGCAACCGTCTACGTAAAACTTCAACGTTACGCAATAATTAGAATAATGCCGTTCGCTAGTTTGACGTTACATTTAGTTCCCCAATACCGTGCGCGACGTCTTTTACGTTCGTTCGTTTGTTTGTTTGTTCACAGTTCTATAGATTATAGGACTAGACACTCATCGACAAACTGTCCATTTCCTTATCAACCAAGAATAAATTGTGATTCGTTCGTTTGGTGTTCGTTTGTTGTTCGTTCGTTCTCTCGCTTTTCCTTCGTTTGTCCGTCGGTTTGTTCGTTTGGTCGCTTGTTCGTGAAGAGTTCTGTATATTTAAGTAGTACCCGCTCCTCGACTAATTGTCCATTATTCCTTGTAAGACAGGGCTAAATAATTATTCCGATGTCGGATGATAAATTGGCTGTCTAGGATGTCCAGTTTTATTTACTTGGAAATCCAGACCGTCAATCGTGTAGGATACTTTAGATGTAACTCGAACAGTAAAACTGGGAAGATACCCCTGCTTTTCTTCTAAAACCTCGTAACTGCAGCTTTGAACAAGCTGCAGTTACGAGGTTTTTGAAGAAAAACAGCGAAATGTAATTCTTAAGGTCAACAGTTGTCTGGCTCAGAAATATAACGTAGATTACATTCGAAAATATCGTAATTATTACTTGAATAAGATGTAGTTAGGGAATTTTCGAGCGTTGCCGTCGAAAGTAAGCTTTGACGTCTACCGAAATCAGCATTTTTCCAGTTCGCTTTCAAATTTTCATCCCTTTTGTTATAAAAAAAGGGGATACGTCACATGTTTCATTTTTGCGTGTGTGTGTTTAGCATACCCTTTTGGGTCTTTCCCAAACGTCATCAAAATTAATGGCTGTTTTATCTTTCAAGCTACTGTACATAATAAAGATTTGTGTCTGCAATTTAGTACAGAAATTAATGAAGCAAAAATTGAAAAAAAAACTTTGTTTTGTTTTAAAAACCGCGATACCGCAGCCTGCTTAAAACAGCGAAATTGTAGTTACATGTACATGTATTAATAATTACCATTTCTTCTTTTATTTGAACATTTCACAAAGCTTTGAAATACACAGAAGTATCAAATTGCGTCGCTCTTTGGAAATGGTTTAAATTAACTTTACTGTCTCTATTTCTATAGTGTGTGATAGTATCAATTGAATTGATTAATTGATCTATATACATATTATTGAGAAAAAAGGACAAACTGCTGGTTACTCAATATATCAACATTTCCTACGCATTCCTCCTTTTCCCAAGCCTCTACTGTGAGGGACCTCAAAACAAGTTATTTTTTGAGGGGGGGAGGGGGTGGGGGGGGGGTTAAGGGTTGCTGTCACTCATAACCAATGCGCGTGCATTTGTATATTTATCTGAATATTTCTGTCATAAAATCTTGATCCCTGCAATAAAACACGGCTATAACGTAATATAAGCACGCCCTTAGGAGACATAATGCCCTGTTTGCATGCTATTGAGCATCGTCGGGGCTACAGCTAATTTAGAATTTCTAGTTTTGTTATACCAAGACAACACGTCTTGGTATAACAAAACTAAAAATTCTAAATTTCGTTGAATAAAACTTTTTTTGTCTTATAGACGATTCCAATGAGTACCCACAACATAGTTTTTGGATCATAAATAAGATATTTAGATTGTTATGACAAAGTCCTATCTAAGGCTTTGGTCATAATATCTTAAAAATATATTAATAATATCATTCTTGATGAGGGTAAATGCATTCATACTTCCGTAGTAAACCAGTTTTATGCCGTGAAATAGAGCAGTGATGAAATCGGATCAGTATTAAGCAACGCAATATTTCTATGTGATTAAGTGTACCAACATTAACTTAAATTGTGATATATGCAGGTATAATGACACATCTTCCGCAATTTTTTCTCCTCCGACGCTCAACTAGCGGACTTTGCCGACAAAGATGAAGATTTGTCGGTTTAATTTTTGGTAGAAAAGATCTATATAACTTCCTTTTCCTCATTTATAAATATTTACGTGTTTTCAATATTTTGATGAACATATACCATTTTGTAATTGTTCTTCTCTTAAATCACATTTTTTACTTTCTGCACAGGAATTTTCTGACGATAAAAAATCTAAACTGGATATTATTTTATTAATACGATATTAATATGATTTACTTATCGCCCATTCCAAAAGATGGACGTTTAAGGAAAGGATGGGTTGCAACAAGGGTTCAAAAAATAGATTTTCTTTAATTTTTGTGCTCACAGAATTTAAAAAAAATCTATTTTTTGAACCCTTGTTTCAACCCATCCTTTCCAACTTTTAGAAAAAAAATCAGATTTAAGGGGTGTTGCAGTCGAAAAGTGCAATATACATGTATACCTATATATTCTTATACCGGGATGGGACAAAATGTAAATTTACTTACAAAATGCCCAGAAAAATAGTATTGAACATGTTGCTTATCAGCATTTTCTTCTTTTCCCTTATTTGTTTCAAACGTATTCCGCCCCTCAATGTGTACCAAATAGTTTGTACAATTCCACCTTCAATTCAGACGATTTCCATGATAACGGGAATTGACCAAACGCCAATCGACAGATCGCTCCGCCCAACATGGAATTTAAGACAAACAATGGGGATGTGATTGTTAATAGGGAACGATTTTATCCAGTTAGTCGTGACATAAATTCCGACAAACAAAATAGTATTTCGTAGGTGCTGTTATAAAATCTCGTAACTACGGCTTGATTCAAGCCGTAGTTACGAGATTTTATAACAACACCGACGGTTTATCAAAACATAACAGAAAGCGTAGACTATTGTTAGCACAAAAAGCTTTGCCATTTGCGTGTCGATTGTTTTGATTGTCAGTCGATAAATCGATACAATAACACGTGCAACGATGAACAATTGGGGCATGACATTTTTCTGATCCTCCAGTGGCTAATCGATGTTTTTGATTGACAGTCAGCGTTTGGTCAATTGACGAGAGTGTCAGAATTTAAGAAATCTGGACCTCCTCAATTTACCTTGCCGTGGATGGTGCCGAAGTTCCACAGAGTGTTTTGAATGTTCTAATGATCACTGGTGGTGAACTCGGCCAAAGCGAGGGACGTTTTTTCGCGAACAATGTATTCCGTCGATGTTGTTATAAAATATAGTAACTACGGCTTTATCGAAGCCATAGTTACGAGATTTTATAACAACACCGACAGTTTGACAATACAAAACGGCAGACCTGGTCTGTTTTAGAACAAGTTCCTTGTCATTAAATATATATATATATATAAACTGACATTTAAACGCAAAATATCTATACCTTGTTGTAGCGAAAAACGTCTCTAGCTTTGGCCGAGATCACCACCAGTGATGATAGACGTAATACAGCAGGCTCGGCAATTTAATGGCCTTATATAAAAGGAAATATATACCAACTAGTGGGTAAATCCTAAAAAAAAACACAAATACTAGTAAATGAATCTGAAAAACGAGACAAAATAAAAACCAAACGCGTCTCTTATTGTTCATTAAAGGAAAATCCACACCTATCAAAATAATAATATCTTTGAAAAAACTATAAAGCACCCCATATTTTACAACAAATGCGTCTGAAAGAAACCCATTATTATCATTTAGAGACCTAGCCATCTTTTGAACATCCAATTCACTGACAGAAAGTCAACCACAAAGACGTTATGAATTTAACCCTTTCCCAAACGGCAAAATTTTAGGATGATCCACTTCAAAAACTGCTGCAAATGACAAAATGGATGTTATCAAAGATAGGATTTGTGTAAAATATGGCATAGAAAATATTGAGATAAAAGGAGAAACTGCTGGTTATCAGCAGTTTCTTCTTTTGTTTCAATGTTTTCCCTAGCCTTTTCTATAAGGGACGTCAAAACCAGGTCTTGTTTGGGAAAGGGTTAAGGAATCAATCACAGCTCGCGAAATCTAAAACGTATGCGATTCATTTGCTTAATAAATATCAGATATTACTGTTTCTTCAAACAATTTTCATCTCTTACAATTTAATAAAACTTTCCTAAAAGTACCGCGAGTACTACATAGTCTGTGATGGTATGTCCGGAAATCACGTCCCGTCTGCATTAGAGTATTAAGCATGCCAACAACTGCAGTTGTGTGCTCCAATATCTGAACTTTCATGATCCACTTGTTGGCATATCTGGAAACGCGTCATTACGTGGTATTCCGCCGTTTACGTAACGTTGTCAATTTGCTTAATTGCAAACCGAGTTTAGTGAAACATATGAAAATGATGTTGTTTTTGTTTATGTGTGTTTCTATTAAGAGATATCTGGAAATAGATATAAAATGCTTTGAAATGAATAATTCATATGATGCATAGATATGCCGTCGTTAACAATATTGAGACAAATACTGACGTATTCAACGTTCTTTACTTTTGCACTTCTTGACATCTATCTTGACATTTAAGTTTAATCGTGCGGGTGTTGTAGTGGTTATAACCTTATTGATCGGAAGTCTTCGACGATATATAGGGTACATAAATATCGATTTCATAGATTTCACGAGCCGTACATGCACTTGACCCACGTGTGTGTGTGCTATACTGATCGAAAGTTCTAAAGTGCCACATTACAAATGACTGTAACTATCTAAATAATTATGGTAGGCCTATCTTTATAAAATTTTATATGTGAATTAAAAAGTACCAATTAGATTAATTTGCACGATTTGTTGTCAGTTATTACTGAAAGTAAGGATGTCATATGAGTAAAGCTTAAAAAAGCTCTAAATCGTCGTAGAACTTCAGATAATGCATTTATTATTATTTTAAGTTACATGGTTTTTAAGCAGAACCCAGTCAATGGAGAAAAACAAAAAAATGAATTCTGCTTGTATTCTGATGAGTACAGCTTAAAGAGAAAAGTGGTGGGTGGGGTAAATCATGGTGTTTCAATTGTCCAAACAGTCTTCTTTTTATTGACAATTGGCACAATCCTTTTTACACAATTAATTAACACAATCAAACGAATTTCGAACATATTGTGTAATTTTGTTCCTCGGGAATCACGAGCGCATATTTCAAACATTTTTCTAAGAAAACCAGTATAATATGGTAATTTTGTCAGTCGAAACTGTCCTCATGCGAGCGTACATGTATTGAATCCCAAATATTGTGTATCTACGAGGGTTGTTTGATAAATTCGCGGAATTTCTTTCTTATTTTTTTATTTTTCGGCAAAAGATCACGAAATTTCATACAGATATAAAACAACATATTACAAATGGTGGTCTTTCATGATATTGAAATGCGCCCAACAGAAAGCCCTTTTTTCTGTCTCCATAGCAACAAAGGTAGGCGGGGTTGCCTTTGGTCAGTTTTTAATCATTTGGACTAATGATAATTGTACAAAAGCGCTATAACTATGTACGGCAAAACGGCAGGAATTCACACAACGTTTGGTTAACGTTGTGACGTCATTTCCTGAAAATTTGCCGTTTTTGTTTTGAAAGTTACCTTGTGCACAACGTTTTCATTTATATCATGTCGCAGGAAAATCGTCAAAGAAAACTGACGTCATCTGATGAGCTCGAGTTGCGTTCCGTCGTGAAGTTCTGTGTAGGACTAAAGTTATCACTCACAGAAACATTTAGACAGCTAGAAGAGTCAGATACTTTGCCGGTATGTGGAAAAACATTTGTATTTAAATGGCATGCACGATTTAAGAAAGGCAGGATGTCGATTCGTGATGATGACAGGCCAGGTAGACCGAAATCTTCTGTTACGCAGGGTACTACGGCACATGTAGAGCAACGTGTCAGGTCAGATCGGCGAATAACTGTGCGGGACTTTGCGGAGAAGTTGTCGCTTTCTAGTTATGCTGTTTACCATATATTAACGGAGAACAGGTCGCTCGAGTTTGGTTCCCGCTGAATGACCTGACGTCATCTATCTTGACGTGACGTTACGTGACGCTCTACCCAAAGGCAACTAGCCAGACACGGCCTTATTCAATGTAATCTGTAAACGTTATTTGTTAACATATCATTTTGAATATTTGACTGATATTCAAGGAATAGTAAAATTTTACCATAAAACAAAAATGATATTGGTATTTAATCTCAATTTTGAATTACAGAGTAATTCCGCGAATTTATCAAACAACCCTCGTAGATTATATTAATTTTTTGTACGTTTAATATTCAATTACATAAGTATTTAGTTAGTATATACCAAAGAATTTACAACTACATTGTTGTTGACAAAGACATGTATTGCGTACATTATTGTGGGTGATATTTATACCCGTGTGGATTAGGTTTTTTGGATTATACATATAATGCCGAGCAGATTATCTGTCGAAGAAGCCAATGATATCTACCCAATGGATTCATTGTATCATGCAAAATTCTTGATCAAACTCTAGTCAGTGATCCAACAAAAGATTCCTGTGAGATTTTACTTCAGGGTGTAGATATCATGTCCCAGTATGGGGACAAAACCTGAAATTGCTCAACGTTTCAGCATATTTGATGACAGCTATTTATGTCAAAAGAATAAAGCTTCTTGATAGAGACAGTAATACAGTGGTGCTGCAAAAAGACTGTGCAAGAACAAGCAAAGAAACGCCATGAAACACTACTCACGGCCATACTCAGAGAAAAGGCAATATCAAGCATTGCACTGGTGTCTTTTTTTACCTTGAAACAGAGAAATTACAGTTCTTGATGCAATGCTTTTGTTGCAGTGCCTTCAAAAAACTAGCATCATAAATCAGGCAGAGATCTACCTTAACACTTTGTATCTGTTACACAATCGGAATTTGAAGGTTACAAAGAGGTTCCTTGTAGGCTAAAACACATTTGACCGACATGCACTCTGGGAACGTGTAATGTGTCGCTGTATCAAGACAATGTGTCGGCCATCAAGGCGTACATTTTAAAAGTCAAACGGGCTGGTCTGTACTGGTAAAAAGGAGCTAACAAAGATGCTTGTTTGAATCCACAACAATTTACAGATTAATAAATGTTGTCAGTCATCTACCGTACTTCAGCTAATTATGGTGTGGCTATATAGAGATCTATTTTTTCGATTTTGTACACCGTATATTTTATCATACTTTAATTTCTTTCAAGAATCGTTGTCTAATCTCTTCTTAATCTATGAGTATTCTGTTTTTATTCATAGTATTCATAGTTGTACACTACAATACAATTATGTCAGAAAACTTAAAGTTCAACCTTGACATCTACTAGACTAGTATATAGTTTTAGGATAGTTCTTTTTTTTTTTTTTTTTTGAAAAGCACTAACAAGAAGAGAAACGGATCTTGAAATATAGTATATTACATTTTCCCACACAACTTTAAACTTATAAAGGAAAATCAAATAAAAAAATGAAATAGGGGTAAGTGGAATAAATATTCGACATTACGGTAAATATCTAAATCAAACTTGAAAAATGAATAACAAGCCTTATAAGTTTATTTTTTTTAATTTTCATGTACTGGTTTCACAAATATTAATCATCTGGATGTTTGGATGTAAAATTTATGATTATTAGTAACGACGTTACAATGACGTTTTTGACGTTAAGGCGTCAGAGCAAAAATATCGAAGGGAAATCACATAATGGAACATTAAAAAGTTAAAGTTTAAGGGTTTTTTCACTTTTCAATCGTAATACAGTGGATATATGTATTAAATAGAATTGACCTATCATCGACGTTATTTATCTTTTTACGTAAACAGAAGATGTGACTCTTGATATAATATTTTCATGATGTTACCTTTATTGTGTATGATTATGAACAAAAAAATTCTAAAACCATTCATGTAAGCAATAAGCATGCATGTTTGTAATTTGACGTCAGTGTGACGTCTGAATACTAAAACGCATTTAACAGGTTTCACAAACTGATGTGTTTTCTCTAAAACAATTATATCAAATGATTTGAGTTATCTTCTTGTACTTTTTCTGTATAATATCCCTGTAATCGACTGTTTATCTCAATTTTGTTGTTTATTATTGTTGTTTTTGACGTGACGTCACAGGAAAACGACTCGTCTACAGACATGCCAACAAGCAGTTTCATCATTACCAAGGAATTGTTTCTCTGATTTGCGTTGTTGGCATTCTTAATATTCAAATGCACACGGATTACCGATTATCACAGACTAACAAGTTCATCGTATACATAGGCGTAGCAACCCGTGCGCAAAAACGCAATTGCGTACACATTGCAAAAGTTTTTTAAAAAATGTTGACTTCTTGTTTCCCCTGAAATAGTGGTATATACTTCCAACGATTTAATTATTTTCCAAATGCTTTATTTCATCTCAAAATGTTTTAAGAAGTAATTCGTTTAATCCCATTCTAGATAACGAATCCAAAAAACGATTGTCCATTTTAAGTCACAATCAAATCATAAGAATTAAGTTATTTTTCGCGGTAAAAGAACCGTCCAATATGTGTCACGTCGTATCTCTTGAAATCCGTATCAATTAAATTTCCCAGAAACTAAAAGGTGTTACAATAACTTTGGCTTGATTTTTTTTTCTAATTTTCTCTTATTTCAGCTCACCTGAGCAAATAGTGCTTGAGGTGAGGTATTGTGATCGGTCTGTTGTCCGGCGTCTGCATATCTGTCAATCTGTCTATCTGTCCGTCCGTCAACTTTTCACAAAAAATCTTCTCCTCCTAAACTACTTGGCAAAATTCAATCATATTTCACACATATGATCTATGGGTCATGCTTTTTTAAAATACTTCAAAGAATTTGAATCGGGACCATAATTGGGTCAAAAAGTAGGTCACTAGGTCAAATCTTCTTTCTGTTCTATAGGCCACATTTGTTGCTCAATTGTTGTGAAAATTGATCAAAATATTTGTCTTGATGATATTTAGGTCATGATGAAAAATAGGTCAAGCCAGGTCAAAAACTTTGTCACTGGTCAAATATTGTAAAATCCATCTCTTTACACTAGAAGTGCCAATTTTTGTCCAATTTTTCTAGAAATTGTCATGAAATTTTATTTTGATAATATCAAGGTCAAGTAAGAAGTGGGTCATGCTAGGCCATTAACTAGGTAAAGAGGTCAAATCTTACAAAATCATTTCTTTTGCTCTGGAAGTGCCAATTCTTGTCCAAACTTTGTCAAAATTATCATCAACGTTTATCTTGATTATATCTATGAAATGATCAAAAATGGGTCATACAAGGTCAAAAACTAGCTCACAAGGCCAAATGTTTTAAAATCCTTCATTTTGTTCTGGACATGACAGTTTTGGCCTAAACTTTCTCAAAATTGTCCTGAATGTTTGTCTTGATGATATCTAGGTCATGTCAATAAATGGATCATGCCAGGTCATAAACTAGACCACGATTCCAAATCTTGTATTATCCCTCCTTTTGCTCTGGAAGTGCCAATTTTGGTTCAAACTTTGTCAAAATTGTCCTAAATCTTTATCTTGATGAAATCTTTGTCATGATCTGAGGTGGGTCATGCAAGGTCAAAAACTAGGTCCCAAGGTCAAATATTACAGAATTTGTCATTTCGCTCTAAAGATGCCAATTTTGCCCCAAAACTTTGTCAGAACTATCCTAAATACTTATCTTGATATCTAGGTTATGTACAAAGTGTGGATCATGTAAGGTCAAAAACTAGGTCATTGGGTCAAATCTTGGTTTTGCTTTAAGAACGGAAATATTTACTTAAACATTTTAAATTTGTTCAGAATGTTTATCTTGATGAAATCTGGTTCATTTTAAGAGTGGGTCATGTGAGGTGAGAAACTAGGTCAATAGGTCAAATCTTGTTTTTGCTCTAAGAATCAAAATATATACTCAATCATTGTGAAAATTCAGAATGTTTATCTTGATGGTATCTTGGTGATATGAATAGCAGGTCATTCGAGGTTAAAAACTAGGTCACTAGGTCAAATTTTGTTTTTGCTCTAAGAACCAAAATATTTACTTTATCATTGTGAAAATTGTTCAGAATGTTTATCTTGATAATATCTTGGTGATGTGAAAAGTAGGTCATGCGAGGTCTAAAACCAGGTCACTAGGTCAAATCTTGTTTTTGCTATAGAAACCAAAATATTTACTTTATCGTTGTGAAAATTGTTCAGAATATTTATCTTGATGACATCTGGTCAATGTAAAAAGGGGCCATGTGAGGTCAAAAACTAGGTCACAGGGTCAAATCTTGTTTCTGCATTTAGAACCATAATGATATCTGAATCATTGTGAAAATTGTTTAGAATGTTATTTTGACAATATCTGGAGCATGTATAAAGTGGGTCATGGAAGGTCAAATTTTGCTTTTGCTCTAAAAAATCAAAATATTTATTCTTCATTGTGAAAAAAGTTCAGAATTGCTTATCTTGATGATAAATGGGTCATGTAGAAAGTGGCTAATGTTGGGTCAAAAACAAGGTCAAAAGGTCAAATCTTGTTTTTATTCTAAGAACCTTGATATTTACTCATAATTGTGTAAATTGTTGAGAATGTTTATCTTGATGATATGTAGGTCATGTAAAAAGTGGGCCATGCGAGTTTGAAGTTTGAAAGCTGTTTGTCTAAAAGTCCTCTCAGGTGAGCGATGCAGGGCCATCTTGGCCCTCTTGTTTCCGTTCCGAGCGGCATTGACCCACATGTCCAGAATTATTCTGTCCCTGAAACTAGTTAAATACTGTAAGAAAACAAAAGAAAACAGATTAGGAGCAAAATGTCAAAAGCGGGAAATTCGGAAAATTCGGTCAGGACATTGCGTGTTAAGGAGCCCGCCTTCCTGATTATAATTTACAGTGCACGCTATAAAATCTTCCTTCTTTTGGATATACCTACAATTATTATCTATCGCTGCTTTTCAACAAAAAACTCGTAACTGCAGCTTGTTTAAGCTGCAGTTACGAGCTTTTTGTTGAAAAGCGACGCGATAGAACAATCAGACACGATAGGAAAATATTCGTATAATATACGATCCCAAATATGGCGCAATGTTTTGATGACGTCACGGATGTGAGACTCAGTCTGCCAAAAAAGGTTGAAGGTCGATTGCTTTCAGTTAAAGGTAGTCTTCCCTTATGAAGCTCACACGACGTCAGAATTATTCGGATGACGTCGTAAAATTCGGCGATGGAATGTTCCACTATCGCATGCTTTCGATTTCACACGAATAGTTTCTGATACGTAACAAATATTACCGGCGTCGCATGAAAACTTCTGACGTTGCGTGAATCTCATTGGGGTCGGGTATCAGTGATTAGCAAAATTTAATTAGATCTACATCGAATAAGTATACGGAGGGTTGAATTTGTAAGCCATGTTCTATCAAAATATCTGGTTCCTTCTCTGTGAGTCCCTAAACTTTTTGAAACCAACTTTTGTATGGTAAGTGGGAGGTCAGACCTCTTAACTACAGCTGGACAAAGTTTAAGTTACGAGGTTTTGACATCAAGCCGACCATACACATTTAAACAAAAAAGCATAATAACTAATGTGTACGATGATCAAATTTATGACTTAATTGAGAAAATTTCTACTGTTCAACAAAGACCGCGTAACTGCAGTTTGTCTTTTTGTTGAAAAACGAGCGAAAAAGTATCAATTCAAGGACTTGTGTGTGACTAGTGTGGTTCCCGCACCTGAAATTTACGGATTTATATCGTATAAAACGGGTACCAGTTTAATGTGTGACCCATTACACGGTGGATAACCCACGTGACAAAAATCTTCCGCTTCAAGGCATGTTTTATTTAATTTCTCAGCTTATACTCTATTGATTTTGACGAGATAAAGTGCCCGGAACGTGCATTTGAGAGGACTTTTCCCGTTCGTAACTCACTCTGCTCCGAATCCAGTGGTTTCTTTAAACATTCAAGCGAAAGTTTTTCTCAGTGCACGTGAACGCTTCCCACTTTCGTTTTGCACTTACAATTTTTTTGGCTCGAATGTTTGAAGAAACCACTGGATTTGGAGCAGAGTGAGTTAAAGCCGGGAATAGCCCCCTCAAAGGCGCGTTCCGTGCACTTTATCTCGTCAAAATCAATAGAGTATAAGCTGAGAAATTAAACAAAACATACATTAAAGCGGACGATTTTTCGGTGTTAACGCTTCCCAAAAGTCACGTGGGTTACCCAACGTGTATTATTTGTCTCAGAAATCTCAAGAGTATTGAAATGACGCAATTTTATGTTGTAAGATAATGGATGTCATTAAAGGGACATTTCATCCCAATTTCAATTTTTAAAGTATGTCTTGATGCCAAGATTGGTTATTCTAATGAGTATAAATAATATTTGTTTTTTGAAGTTGTTGCCAATAAGCGAGAAACACGCATTTGAAGTTCAGACATAATCGATAAATTGCATATAAAGCCGAACTGTTGTCCACAACAATTTGTTCAATTTTAACACAAAAATATTAAATTCTCGTAAACGGCATAATATTTTGGCTTGAAATTTTCAGAATTTTCATAAGGAAATATGTTCTTTCAGATAAAAATAAAAGTAAAATTTATGACAAAAAATTCTGAAATGTCACTTTAACTAATTCCAAAACAGACTTGGTTTTGACGTTCCTAAAATGAGAAAAAGATTAGGAAAATATTGAGACAAAAGAAGAAAATGCTGATCATCAGCATTTTCTTCTTTTGTCTCAATATTTTACATGCTATATTGTTCACAAATCATGTGTTTATCAATACCCATTTCGTCTTTTGTACCAGCTTTTAAATTGGACCTTCCAAAATTTTGCCTTTCGAGAAAGGATTGACAATTTTCTCGATGACATAATTGTCGACGTGTCCAATTAGAAAGATGTTGCAGACGACAAAATTGTTGTTTCTAGAGATATATTCTGTGTAGCTTAGAAAATATTAGCACGAAAGAACACGGTCGTTGTTATATAACATAGGGGGGGGGGGGGGGAGTAGACAGTATGCACATGTTGTTTTTTTATTATTATAGTATATTTATCTATTATCATTTTATTTTCCCCCACTATTTGTCCAATTCTTGAAAATGGAGACTAGCAAACCTTGGTTTGTTTAGTAATTTCAAATTCCTAAAGTCCCCCTTCCAAAAAACAAAAAAAAGAACAACTTTAAGACTGTTATAATTTAAAAGATGCTGCAGACTACTATTGTGTGTGTGCGTGTTTTTTTTTTGTTGTTGTTGTTGTTGTTGTTGTTGTTTTTTGTTGTGGTTTTTTTCTGTTGTGTTTTTTTGTTTTAATTTTGTTTTTGTTGTTGTTGTTGTTGTTTTTTGTTTGTTTGTTTGTTTGTTTTGTTTTTGTTTTGTTTTGTTTTGTTTTTTTGTGTTTTTTTTTTTTTTGGGGGGGGGGGGGGGGGGGGGGGGAGGGACGGGGTAGCATGTTCTCCATTTTTTTTTGTTTTTGTTTTTTTTAGAAATCGACGTGGGAGAATGTGTTGTTGTTTCTTTCCTTTTTTTTAAGAAAATCTATGTTTTCTTAATCATTTAATTTTGTGTGCGTAAAAAGCACCATTATGAGAAAATATATAGTTAAAAGAACGTGACTGTTATAACGATAATCGTTAATGGATGTTTTAATCTAAAAATTCTCCTGACATTTTAACAATATTCTTTAACCACGCATAATTCTTTATCCTATTCCAAACCAATCACGCCTCTGACGCACCAATAAACATCCATTAAGGTAGTTCATCCCTAATAAGATTAACGCGACGTGGTAATTTTCAATCCGACGTCGTTAACATTTGTTACATATTCGTATGTACGAATACCTTCTAGAGCGATGTCGCAGAACGTTCTACCGCCGAATATTTACGACGTCACCCGAATAATTCCGATGTCGCTTGAATCTAATTAATGGTAGACTACTTTAACGTCTATTTTGGCCTCTGCGTGATTTTCACATTACGTCAGTTTTACATTATATTTTGTAGGGAAAGGGTTTAACCCTTTACTAAACAAGACCTAGTTTTGACGTCCCTAATAGAAAGGGCTTGGGAAAACATTGAAACAAAAGAAGAAACTGCTGATAACCAGCAGTTTCTCCTTTTGTCTCAATATTTTCTATTACATATTTTACATATAAACCATCTTCAATAAATTCGACTTTGTCATTTGAGACAGTTTTTGAAGTGGATCACCCTAGAAATTAGCTGTTTGGGAAAGGGTAAAAATATTCTCAGTTAAGGCTCCGGAACTGTAATGGCAATTTTTGGTACACACACTTCTAGCGTATAGATCTCATTGAAAGTTGGATATGTTGTAGACATTGATAAATAAAAATATTTTACCATCTTACTTTTTGGAATTTGTAAATCCAAGGGGAGATAACTGGCTTTGAAGTTTGCATTGTAATCAATGAGAAAATATCTTTTTTGTCGATATTTTCAAAATCAGGCAATTTTTTTTAATTATTTAAATGGTAGAAAGTTGCCAATTATCATTTCGCTCCATAACATACAATAAAATAGTTTGTTTACCACACAAATTTTGTGAAAACTGACTTTTTCGTGAGTCAAGGGCAGATAATCAACGTAAATTTATATCAGAAGGGGAGATAATGCTTTGTTTTCAAGTCAGAATTTTCTACTGATTATTTACCATTCATATCATAACATTTCTATTTGAGTTTTGCCATACATATAATTGATACATGATATTATACACTATCATGCATATTTGTTGTGCAGCTTAATCCTTATAAAGTTACATCCATTACAGTTCCGGAACCTTAATGAAGAAAGAAATGTACTGCAATGTGAAATGTCAAATGTCCCACAAATCAACAAAGTTTCTAGGAAAGAAAATAAATCAAATTATTTTTCTTGCTTGAGAACGTAATGCGTTTCCTTTAAATATCTTGACACATACCATAAATTCTGTACGGAATACATGTAGTAACTTATGAATGTAGGTCTGCTTAAGACTTTCCCAAACAGTAAATAATGAGACGCCCTGAAGAAATCAAACAATCGACGCTGGGGTGAATACTCCAAAATGCACTATACAATTTCTCAAACTGTGAACATATGGCCTATTCCATTTCGAAAGCTGCTGTAGACGACAAAGTATGCATTATTCAGAAAGAAAGACTTTTTGTGAAATAAAGTGCTCAAGACATATTGAGGTAAAAGATGAAAATACCGGTTATCATTAATTATCCTTTGCCTCAAAATTGTCCCGATCATTTTATTTTGAAAACGTCACAGACCCTTTATTTACTAACAACCATTGCGTTGGCACAATTGACCAAACGCCGACTGTCAATCAAAAACATCGATTAGCCAATGGGCGATCAGAAAAATGTCATGCCCAAATTGTTCTTCGTTGCACGTGTTATTGCATCGATTTATCGACTGACAATCAAAACAATCGACATGCCAATGGCAAAGAATTTTGTGCCAACAATAGACTAGGTTTACCGTATGTTTTTATAAACCGTCGGCGTTGTTATAAAATCTCGTAACTACGGCTTAAATTAAGCCGTAGTTACGAGATTTTATAACAACTCCTACGAAATAATATTTTGTTTGCCCGAATTTACGTCACGATTATCCGGATAAAATTGTTCCCAATTAACGATCACATCCCCATTGTTTGTCTTAAATTCTATATTGGGCGGAGCGATCTGTCGATTGTCGTTTGGTCAATTGCTAATTCATTATATCACTTTGAATAGAAAGGACTTGGGATTACATTGAGGGAAACGGAAACAGTGCTGATGACCAGCATTTTCTCCTTTTCCCTCAATATTTGTTGAATTAAACCATACATCCTTTGTTTTTTTTTTTGTTATCATTTATTTTGATGTCTGCAGTTCCTTTTCAAAATGGACTGGGCTAAAATTTTGTTGTTTTGGAAAGGGTTGAAATTATTCTACAAGTAATAAACTTTCCATGCAATACGGCATTAATCTTAAATAATAGTTCCCCAAGAGCATAAATTGTAACGAGACACCTAGTGCATAAAGCAATAACCATTTACCAAAAAGTAACTACATCTGATGATCACATTGGATATGTTTTAGAAGACATTGCAGGAAAAGGAGAAAATTCAACAGCATTTTCTCCTTTTCCTACATCACGGTGGGGATTGTGCATGATGGGATGGATAACGAATATAGAGTATACGGACAAAATTTGCCTCGCTTCAGGTAAGAAATTGTGCAATAATTTTCTTATTTCTGCTCCAATTTTCAAGCGGTTTGTTGCATGTACCCCGCATTAGTGAGCTCTTTCCTCGGATATATGACTTGTTTGTAGAATCTTTGTACTTTGTCCAAAAATTGATCCCAACCGACCAGAAAAACGACAAAAAATTCAGACCCTTTTTCTAGTCGGTTGGGATCGGTTTTTGAGAAAAGTACAGGGAAGTTCCAGATAAATAATACATCTGAGAAAAGGGCTCAGTAAGACGGAGTACATGCAACAAACCGCATGAAAATTGACGAAGAAATAAGAAAGTTATTGCACAAATTCTTACCTGAAGCGTGGTTAATTTGGCCGTAGTCGTTACCATTTCGCTTTCTGGTCGGTTGGGACAATATTTCGGAAAAAGTATCATGAGTTATCTAATATGTCATACATCCGATGAAAGAGCTCGATAAGGCGGGGTACATGCAGCAAACCGCTTGAAAATTGATACAGAAATAACAGAGTTATTGCAAAATGTCTTACCTGAAGCGAGGCGAGTTGGCATCAAATTTTGTGCAAAAAATAGACTGAGTTTACCGTTATGTTTTGATAAACCGTCGGTGTTGTTATAATATCTCGTAACTACGGTTTGATTCAAGCCGTAGTTACGAGATTTTATTACAAAACCAACGAAATACTATTTATTTGTCCGAAATTACGTCACGGTTTACTTGATAAAATCGTTCCCTATTGTCGGTAGTCGTTATCCATCCCATCATGCACAATCCCCACCGTGTACATGTCTTCTCTACTGTTTTAACTAAATTTTCTACGTGAGTTGCTATTTATTGTTTTGTCTGTAAAGCATTTTAATTTGGACCAGTCTGTTATAATATTGTTAGCGAAAGCGTGTAATAATACAGGCAGTGTGATTTCTGATCTGAAAAGCGGGAATTGTTCTAAATTTGAAAATCTTACCAATAAATTCTCAGAAATTTATCAGAAATAAAATTTATTGACTGAAAAATAACAATGTGTGCTGCATTTAACCGACTTTTCGTGAAAAATGACGCCAGTGTGTGACAAATTGAATCTTAAAACGAGACAATGTGAGATTTTCAAAGATTTCCTCCCAAAATGACACAATTTTTTCGTCCTTAAGGGGGAATGCTCCAGTTTCCTAAATTTTTTCCCAATAATAGAATTTATTTATATTTTGTATGTTGAAATTACATGTTATTACCAATTGAAAAATAAAATAAAAATGGATGGTCAGCGCTCTTGTTTGAATTTTATAGGCATTCGTACCACATACCCCTACATAGAAAAAGAAATGCTTACTTTCTTGCACCTGTCCAAGGTCACTAAAATGCTAATAAAATGCTGTATATTCATCGTATAGTCCGGAAAATGGATTTTAAGTAACGTCTGACATTTAGTAAGAACAGAAAACTCAAAATATGTGCTTCTATAAACGCGTAAATGTATACAACAGCATGCTCACGTGTTCGGTTAGATCAACGAAGCTGGAGTGTTTTATGTCAAAATTTGCATATTTTTTGAAATATTTCAAGTTCTACATAATAGAATTTGGTGAAACTCACTCATTGTATTAAGCAACATGTCCTGGTAATAATTCAAAAGGAAAATGTATAGGTCAGCGCACTTATTGGCGAATTACAGGATTTTTTATCAGCTACACATGAATAAAATGACTCAAAACAGTGGTAACTGCATACACATTTACGACTGTCTTGCTCTAAATAATCGATTTCCATCTTGAGGAAATGAGTTTTGCATAATAAATACATTTTTACCGTCGAAAATGATAAATTGTAATGATGTATTATATTATTGAAAATATGGTAGCGAAACATATCGGTACGAAACATTTAATTTACTACAGTAAAGACAGAGTGTTCCGAAAAACTGGAGCATTCCCCCTTAATAACACAGCTTTGGAAACATTGAGAGGGAAAAATGACTATGTATCTGTCACTATGTCAAATCAAATCAAATAATTTTATTGTTCAAATCATATACAACATGATATACGGACAAATTACACATAAACAATACTCATACATTACAAACGGTGACGGTCATATTAATATTTCAGTTCTACACATCTATTTTAAAGAGATTCTAAAGACAAGGGTAAAATGACTACAAAAGGGGATGAGGGGGGCCATAACCATAAGGCTGCACATGATGAAAAAGACTTTAATACTATAATACTACGATAGTAATTAATCGGGTCAATGGGCATTGATTTCATTGGTCAACCATCTTTACACAATGACGTAATTTTCGTTCATAAATAAAGGTGTTCCAGTTAGGCAATATTTGAAAAGGCGGTCACATGTCCTCATAGAACACGCGATCAACTCTAAACAACATCAACGCTCAAATAGTGCATATCGTCCATTGATAGCCAAAAGGGCTTATCCGCACTTTTTCTAGTTTTGAGAAAAACAGGTTTAAAGTTTTGAGCCTTTATATTAAATCAGCTTTAATGACCTCATTTACTGAATGTCATTATTTCATTAAAATTATGTGCCAATTATTTGTCCTTCAATTATTGAGTGAATGCGTTAATAATTATTGCCATATTTGGCAACTTTTGCTGATAAGCCCTTTTTGCAGCCGAATTTAAGGTACCATTTTAGGGCCAAAAAGACTTATCAGTAAATAAGAGAAAGTGATACATTGTGTTTCAACCATTTATTTCACTTCAACCACGTTTATTTGGCATGTTTTCAGTAACTAATCAATATCTGATTGTGTTGTTATGTTTATGTTGAGGTTTAAATGTTTTACTCCTCGTCAGTGTCAACTTCTTCCTCTAGAGCATCTGGGCATGGCAGCTTGTCCTTGATCGCGTTGTTACTAGGAAGATTTTCATAAAAGGACCAGTAAATTTGCGGAATAATGTGTCCCTTACACAGGTCCAAAGGGTCTTTTTTCTTTGCTGAGGAAATTAGCAGCTTTTCGGTGTACTTTAGTGGCATTTTTTCCATCTGTCGTCCCCTCAATGCCTTTTTAACATTTATGTGCAGAAAATCCTCTTCCTGGTCAAAACTGTACCTCACCAGTATCTCGTCTGGATGTTTTTTGTCTACTTTCAGCACTTTAACTAGCAGCCAGTTGACTTTTGTGCCATCTATGGCAGTTTTGAAATTTTTGAAGTTGCTTTTTGCATAAGCTTTCAAATCGAAAAAATTATTATATCTCATTGGAATGACAGTATAAGGATTATAACGCCTTGCCATTTGAAGAATAGTATCCCACTGATCTGGCACAAACAGAGAAGTGCGTTTCCTTGCATGTTCAATAGCAGAATGCATTGAATCGCACTCCATCTGTGTGTGACCAGACTCAAGAAATTTTTGCTCAATGGTGTGAACATTTGGATGTTTGGTGACAGAGTACAATAAACCCGAAGCAAGATACTGGTTTCTGTTTTGACCAGAGCAACAATCTGAATAAAGAATTACATGCTTAACTGAGGGCGGGAGTGATTCAATATGAGTCAACACGCAAGTTCCTATTTCGGACGATCCCCTCTGTCCATGTGTTTCATCCCAGATGTAACATGTTCCTTTGCCATCTGACAGAGAATAAAACGTTAGGTTGTAACTATTTTACTTTCTTTTATAGTATGTCTGACTAACGTTTGAACACGGTGTTTGTAAAACAGCCTGCAAATCAAATGTAGCTGTATATATAGATTTGTCCAGCTTTGCCCGTTTTTTGTCATTTTCTTTCTCAATTCTGGCCATTTCCTTACGAAACTCATGTTCTTGAAATTGTTCTTCTGTCTCTTTTGAAATCTGACCTGCTTGTTTTTGTTCTTTGTATTTGTGACATGTCTGGCAAGCGTCTTTTTTTTGGTTTATGAAACGAGAGATTATATTCTTTACAAAACACATCTCTGTATACTTTCTCAGAAACGGATTGAACATCATCAACTTTGCATTTTTCTTGGTAAAGGTCATACATTTTTCTGACTGATAGTTGTTGAGCGAGAAATTGTCTAGATGTGCTTTTTCTTCTATAATGTGACTCCACCACTGGAAATGATTCTATGTGCTCCTTTACTAGTTTGTGTCTACTGAGTACTGTTTTGTTTACAGGTGTGTGTTTGCCTCTCTGATCAACTCCAGCATAAGTTCCATGCTGCTTCTTTTCCAATGTACATCTTATAAGTTTGTCTCCAATGTCAAGAGTTTGCAGAAAGAATTTCTTGCAAACACGAACCTTTATAGATTCAATAGGCAGAAAATAACGCCTTGATTCATGTTTTCTTGAACCTTTGAACCGCTTACTCACAGGTCCAACTTCAACATGCTGACAAATGAAGTCCCGCTTCCTTTCAAAGGTCATTGGTTCATTATAATAGGACTGAAATATCTTCTGCCTGTTCTCCTCATTTATATTTTCATTACATTTGAAAACACATTTTTGACAATCACACTGCTGAACCTTTTTTTCTGCTATCACTTTTTTGCTTTTTGAAGCTGAAATATAGGCTTTTCCTGTGTTTTTATTTTGCTTTCTTATTGTCTTTTTCCAGTTTTCAACATTACGGGTTCTTTTTCTAGTGGTTTTGACTTTTACAGGTGACGCATATTCAGCTTCCTTTCTTGGTGTTGCACATTGATCTGTAGCTGATGTTGGTTTATTTGGTGTTGTTGGTAATCTGTCATTTTTTCCAGAAGGTGTTTGACTTTGCTTTCTGATACATGCATCATAGTGTTCTGTTCCTGGAACAGCTAGGTACGCGATTTTAATCGTTTCAGTGTTGACAATTTCATCACTTTTACGAAGGTCAGGTGTGATGTTCAAAATTGGATCATGTAGTTTGCTTGTAAATATTGTTATATTTCGTTTCAACAAATTCGCCATTCCAAGGGGAAATAGATCTGCCATTTCAATATTCCACATTCCATCTTTCATCAGATTTAAAAGCATTTTGTCACATTTCTCTGACACCGATAATTCTTCCTGAACACGATTTGCTGGAAGGAATTGGATGTAATGTTCTTTGTGTTCTTTGAGGTGATCACACAAGTCAGATCTGAGCTTAGAAACAGTGAAGTCCTTGTTGCTCTGTTGAATGATGGCATTGAAAAAACAATTTCCATCTGGGTATATCGCTTTTCGCTGTAGTCCATTACTCGTTAGAAGATTGGTAATTCTAGCTTCTTCCAATTTCTTTATCATGGACTGGGCATTGTTTTCTGCCTTGCTTTTATTAATTACCTTTCTTAATTGATCGCTCTCATTTCTTTTTTCCTTTGGCTCTTTGCGTTTGAATGTATTCTTTCTTGAGCCGTCTTTATTTGCTGGCCTTATTCTTTTTCGAAACCATTTTCTCCGCCTTTTTTTTCCTATCAGGACTCGGACATCCGTCCGCAGAATCTTCTGAAGACGGTAGTTTGTAACTTTCATCCATATCATTACTAACCTCCCATGCAGATGAATCGATATCAAAATCGTCTACAGATTCTTTCGATGTTTATCTTTTTCGTGTCTCCCTTGCTATCGACTTTTGTTCTATCAGTGTAATCAAAGGTATGTCATCGTCACTGTCATCATTGGAGGAACTAGTTTCAACGTCCCCCTTTTCCTTGTTATGAGCGGTTGTTGATTTCGTTTCATAGTTGGCTTCTGATGTGTTCGGCACCGGAACTGTCTCTTTAGCATGCACAGACCCACCTTCTTCATTGCTCTGCATGCTTGTGCTTTCTGTAGTGAAAACATCAGGTTTTTTTCTTATCATTGACTGCTTGTTCATCAATCGAAGATTGTCCTGCAGATAAAACAAAAAAAATCATTTTAATGAACATGGTATGCAGTAAATACTGAGGTCAATTTAAAAACTTCAGTTCAATTGAAGTACGCAACAAAATCGTATGTTAAACATATTGATATGAATATGATAAAAGTACTTAACTCACATTACATGGATAATTTTTCAGTGCTATGAAGAATAGTATACATTAACATTGTTATTGTTAGAATCTAAGGATAGTTACAGAAAATGATATTACTATGATAAATGTATGAAACAAATTTACCAGATTCTAGAATGGTATCAGGCAAAATAATGTTCTCAAGTACAGTAGCTTCATACATCTCTTCATCTGACCAGTCTGAGTCCATAACTGTAATGGCAAAACAAATCATGTAAACAATGCAGCCAAAAGGGCTTATCTGTAAATCTAACGTTATAAAAAGCAGTTATACTGCAGATTTTACAGCACTAGCCATTCCAAATGGTGTCGTATGGTCAGTTTTATGCTACGTATTTTAAAAATAATATGATAGTACATTTAGAAATCTTTAATTTTTGGTACACTATAGTTCACTGCCAAAAGGGCTCGAGAACAAAAGAAGTGCATGCACTTTACCGAATTTATTTTTCGTAAATAGAATGCCAGTTTTGCTTTCATTCTGCATATAAATACTTGAACATTAATCAATAAATAAAACAAACAAAATGTTACTTACTTCTTAGTAAGATGTAGCTCCTTAACCATGTGTGGAATATCTATCAATGAATAACTTGACCTTTATTGTAGTGGTCAAAGTGAAAAATACAACAATAAGTCTACCTATGATGCACCAAATACATGCTTTATAATTCTTATATGGGTAATATGATATAAAGTCTTACTCCATTTACTACATTTCCTTCCTTTTAAGAACAAAGATTCGTTTAATACGATGTTTCAATATTCATGTTTCTGTTGAGAGCATTTAAAAAAACATAGTTACATTTTTGTCATGAGGGAAATGACTGATAACAAACGTGCCAACACCTTGATCTGTTTCATTGTTTCCCAAGTAATCAGAAACTATGTACAGAATTATCAGTACTTTAGGCTCAAATTACTAATAAACACCATCCAAATTATCTTCATAAAGAGACAACCGAGTCATGAAACAAATCAGACTGAAAGGGCTTATCCGTATGAATTTTCACGGATAAGCCCTTTTGGCAGTATCCATACTGAAAATAAGCCCTTTTGGCAGTAGTTGAAATTACAAATTGTCTAACAAGAATTTTAATGGTAACAATTTTTCATATATTTTTTGTTGGAATATAGTCTCAATATTTTTTTGGCAGCTAGATAACATTAAAATAAAGTGTTTTATGACAAAAAGTCATTTTTGGCCAAAATGTCGGATAAGCCCTTTTGGTTATCAATGGACGATATTTTGGATTATTTTCTTTCCTGTCGGATGATAAACTTCTAAATCGTGAGTATTGTATTGTAATCACATCTTCGCTTTTTAGATTGCAAATTTGTCAAGAAATGAAAAGCATGTTTTTCTTCATTTTAAGATGTTTCTGTGTTGAGAAAAGAAGCATCACCAGGTTTTGTGTCCCATCGTGCAATCAGCCTTGTCGAAACGAAACACAAAACTGACTTTAGGGATCTCCATGAAATTTTGCGTTGTACAAATCAGAAAAGGAACAGTGTGCCTTCGATGAGGCACAATGCGCCTTTCCTGCGTTGTCCAACAAGAAAACTATCCTAAATCATGCACGTTTGAGAGCTGAGGCGAGGAGTTCGGTAAAATTCATCGGCCAATAGAATGTAAAAATGCCGTATGTGTAAACAAAATGGATACACCTACGACATTTCCTCATTGTATTTTCATGTTTTGATTGATCAGATTTAGGTACCTTGATCTACCTGATTTCAATGCAATAATTATTGATTATTTAGAAGAAAACATTGCGAGAAGAGGAGAAGAGTGCTGTAATTTCACATTTCTCCTCGTGCTTTCATTGTTTTCTTGGTATCAATCTTTTTTTCTTACTAAAATGTATGGTTTAATGGTTTTCTTTATAGATCTACCAGTTCTGTGTTTTGGGTTTTGAGACATCTTGTATCATGGAGGGGGAAATAAAATAAAAGAGAAATCCAAAGGACAACACACACACTCAGTCACAAACACACACACACAAAGCATAGTTCTTTATGAACAAACAAAGTAAACTAAAAAACTGGTGGTAGTTAGAAAGGCTCATTATGAACATTATTTTGTTTAGAGTCTATAATGTTTGAAAATGCTGCAGAAAGAGGAAATGTTGGTCTTTAGGTTTATGTCAAAGGGTATAGATCTACATGCAGTGAAGCCATTAGGGGAAAAGGAGAAGATGTCTCTGTCTCTCTCTATCTGTCTGTCTGTCTGTCTGTCTGTCTGTTTGTTTCTATCTGGAGGCTCGATTTGGATATTGTGGTAGTACTGGTGCGAGATATATCGGGAATCCACTGTTAGGTGCTCCAGTCGCCACTAAATGACCCTAGCAGTTCAAAACAGCATTACAAACCAATACATCAAATCGGATGATATGTTTGTAAAAGAATTAAAGGGACATTTCATTCCGATTTCAATTTTTCAAAGTATGTCTAGATGCCAAGATTGGTTATTCTAATGAGTATATTAAATGAGCCAATATTTTATTTCGTGGAAATCGCTGTCCTGACTCATTTTCTCAGAAATGACTTTTCATAAACATGTTCTTTAAGGTACATCGTGTAACGACCATCACTACCAACAATAGAGACAGTTTACTGGGTCTCGCAGATGGAATATTTTTGAAAATATTGCACTTTTGTACCGGAAAATGACCGTTTTCTCTTGTCTCGGAATTTTTTTTAGATTTCCAACTTGATTTTTGATACGAAATAATCGGTACAAATCGGATTTTTCTTCGTTTCATTCATGTTTTATATCTTAAATTATCAATAGTGTCAGCCCCTTTTGAGAAAATATAAATACGACGAAGATTTTTTGCCATATATGTCTGTCCCTGGATTTTTTAAAAGAAATGTCCTCGCAATAACTTACATGTGCGTAATCAAAGTCTTTTTGGTTAGATTGTCTTTAAATACAATCCAAACGGAGGTGGAAAGACTCACCAAAGTCATGTTGTTTAAATGAAGACAAAGCAATACCTGGTTTCAAAGTTACAAGGCAAATTAGGTGGGCCGTTGGCTGCGTAGACTTAAATTTTCGTTTTCTATACATAGCAATCAACTAGACTATTTTGCTAAAATCTTAAAAATGTATAGCTTTACTTATTCATATGTAGAAGGATATCGTTTTCAGCATGCAACATATTTTCTCCCTAATTATTCCTGTGTGCAATTTGGAGAGAATGGTCGCGGATTTCCTCGCAATAACTGTCCTCGCACTAACGACAATTTTGTTACTGGGAGTACGAAAATTGTTATCGCAAGGACAAAATTAGTTTTTTTTGTGTTATATGAACTTGTTATCAAAGTGCCAAAGGCCTTTACGAATAATTGCCTTAAACTATAACAGGAAAGCGAAGTATTTCAGCTGAAAAAATATAATTACTGTCGCCAAACATGTATACTGATCAGGTGTTACGGAGCAGACTCGAAGGCGTTACTGAAAGGACTCCTTGCACATTTATGGATTCTTTGTGCCCCATATGAATAAAGTTTATCACGAGTCTAATTGAGATCTTTCGCCAATCACCTTGGAATGTTGTACGAAGGATATGATTCTATATTAATTGACAAGATTAATTCTAAACGATCGTTACTTAAATGACATTTCCCCAATATTGGAGAGACATTATGTACTATTTCTTTTGATATATTAATCTATGTATCTTTGTTCCATGCGCTTTGAAGATGTTACTTGGTCATTTTTTGGGAGTGGTCATGTTAAAGGAGTTCCTGATGCTATGGTAGTGCTGTGAAAAGACAAGCGGATTTTCTTTTTTTTTAATTTTCAAGGAGATTTACATGTATTGAGTCGAATTGTGCATGTACTATTGCAATCAAAGTATTTCATCACGAATAAAAAGAGGTAATGAGCTTTGTCAAATGATATCCTATCTGTGAAGAAGTTAAAAGTAAAAAAAAATTAAATTACATGTACTTTATTTCTCATTGTTTTGTTTTGTTTTTGGGACACTCAGAACACTCAACGTCTTACAACCGTGTAGAAAGAAGAAGAAGAAGAAGAAGAAGAAGAAGAAGAAGAAGAAGAAGAAGAAGAAGAAGAAGAAGAAGAAGAAGAAGAAGAAGAAGAAGAAGAAGAAGAAGAAGAAGAAGAAGAAGAACAACAACAACAACAACAACAACAACAAGATACCATCTGCGAATTGCGGAAAGAATCGAACTCAAACTGTGCAATCAGACTCTGGTCGAAACTTTTCCCTCCTAAACGAATTCCTATACCTTGAATATTTTCTACTGTACTCATTTTCCTACTGTGATATTTACGGTTTGACGAAAAGGTTTGACAAAAACCATATTATTTCTTTGTTCGTCATATTTGTAATTGCCTAACTTTCTTCACGTCTTCACATTTTCTCTCGATGAAGACTTGGCTTTGACTTCCTAATTTAGAAATTTCTTACGACAACACTAAGGTAAGAGAGGTAAAATGCTGATTACTAGGTTCGACTCCGTTTACCTTGATATTCATTCATCTATATTGTACACGAGTTAAATGTTCATAACTTCATATTTGTAGTCTCCAACAGCTTTTAAGTTGTATAATCTTTATGCTAGGTTCCCACTGCCTATCAAATAAACTCGACAGAGCCGAATCTAGCGATCGAGTACAGATCGAACTCGATCGCCATTTGTGATCGGGAATGGTCTTGTTAATCGAACTATCTGTCTAGATTTCTTAACTGTCAAAAATATTCGTGTAAGACAATGCACAAAATTGATCGATATGCGATCGTGTATTGATCGGGTAGGCGATTGAGCAGATCAGGATTCAATTAAATCTGGAGATCGGTGTGATCGGATTAACATTTTTATATCGATCACATAGACTTTTGATCAAGTGGCTCCCAACCACATCTCGATCAACTCGATCTGTGCTTCATCTGTTCACTCGACACTGTACATTTCTGGTTGGTCGGGTAGAGATCGAGAAAAAGCCATGAGTCGGGAATAATGGGCGAATCTGAGCAGCCGAGGTAATCGATTTGACTTAATCAGCAGTTGTAACCTAGCATAAAATTTTACCGTTTTTTAAAGGCTTAAACAAAGAAACTTTTACTTTTGATTTTTTATATATCTTGTATTTGTATTAATTTTGATAAATAATGACCATATTTGAGTCATTACAGTGAAGAAATGGAAATATAATTAAATATAAGTCCTCGCAGTAATGATAAATGTCATTCCAATAACAAAGACTTTATCTTAATACAAATTACAGAATGGTTCAATAAAAATTATGTGTTTTGATGGTAAAATTTGTTATTTTTTTCAACCTAATTATTTGAAGTTTGGATAAAAGGGTAAAACTTATTTTTTCCGTTTATTTCCTAAAATAGCGTACACCGTCATTGCAATAACTAATATGTCCTCGATGTAACGATGCACTTTCAGCAAATTATTTCACAAAAAGACTTTTCGCTAACTTTATAGTGCCTGAAATACAAAGAGAATAACATTTTCTAGAGTCTTAAGTATATGTGCATTTATTTTTTCTCGGATGGAAGCTTTATTACATTTGAAACAGACAAAATTATCAATTGCATTATGAAAATACAATACAAAATTGAAAAAAAGTCAAACAAATCATTTTTGGAAATCAACTTGAACATTAGTCCTTCAGTCTGGCTTCTTATCCTTAAAAACATACTTTGAAATTAACTTAAAGCTCGCAACTCGAATTTCTGGAAGAAAGTGTGGTTGTTACAGCGAGGACATTTTTTTGAGACAATAGTTTTATGACAGACAATCTCTTGTATTTCCATGTGTATTGGGACGTTCCTGTTAACGTTACTCATTACTTTAAATGTAGTACATTCATCCTGAACCAAAAATTCACAGAAGAAATCGAAAATAAAAATTGAAATTTTTTGTCAGATTTCCACGAAAATAAATATTGGCTCAAATACTATTAGTTTTTTTAAGTTGTTGCCAATAAGCGAGAAACTCGCATTTAAAATTGAGACATAATCGATAAATTGCATATAAATCCGAACTGTTGTCCACAACAAATTGTTCAATTTTAACACAAAAATATCGTAAACGGCGCAATATTTTGGCTTGAAATTTTCAGAATTTTCATAAGGAAATATGCTCTTTCAGATAAAAATAAAAGTAAAATTTATGACAAAAAATTCTGAAATGTCACTATAATAAGCGTTGAAATTGTCAGAAACACAATGGTCAATGGTACCAGCCGTCGATATACATCTTTTAACAGTTTGATAACATTATAGTGAAGCGAGTCCTTTTTATTCTTTCAAATTCAATATGGAACAATAAAGTTTTTGCTTTGACATGACAAATCACGGAATGTGTCTAGAATAAAGACAAATGTGGCCCGCGAGACTTATAAAGACAACCCAGTGAAGTCTGCGAAACAAATATATGAGCCAGGATCTGGAAAAACGTCCCTTATAGCATTTTTCAAAATTGAGTTTCAAGATCGGCCAGTTGTCAAATGGAGACCAATATGCATCAATGCTACTCTCTTTAAGTTGTTACAGGTCACGAAAAAGCTATTGGAGAACAATATGGATCCTGACCAGACTGTGCGTATGCACAGGCTGATCTGCATCTATGTTGGGCTCAAAACCCTAAAGGGACCTTTTTCCAGATCCTAGCTCATATATAATAATTTGTGAAAAATGTACACAGTCGAGGTCATTCCGATGTCGCATTTCTATCAATGTGATGGAGTCATATTAAAGGGGACATATGCTAGTTTTTTTTCAGGTATCAGAATAACATGGAAACCACATGGAAACAATCAGAATTAGCATTGTATTGTCCATTGCATTATCAAGGACCGAAAAGAAAGGAATAGCTATACAGGATGACCAATCCATTCGAATTTTCTTAATTTTCTTAAAATAGGTGACCCGTCACGCTAAAAGGGACCTTATAGGTAGTGTGAAAAATATCGACCCTAGTCAGTCTGCGCAGTCCGCGCAGCCAGACTAGGGCCGACACTTTTCACTTGAATGTAATTTTCTAAATCTAGAACAGTTTCCCTATCTTACTATAATTATGTTCATTTTTCGCATACGGGATCTGGTTGACCTGTGCTGGGTCTGACAAGTTTGTCAAAATTGGGATTTTTGGAGTTCGGATAAGGTCCCTTTTAGCGTGACGGGTCACAAATATTTTTACCTCAGACAACCTAGTATAGTTCCTTTGAAATACAGCGAAAAATTTCTAACCAAGTCAGCCTGCGCACTTCTCACACTCCCGAAATGGTCCCTTTCAGCCAGACGGGAAAATCTTACCCAAGCTCAGTGAAAAGATATATTGTTTTTGAACGATCTCGTAAATAATAAGATTTACGTTTCCTGTGATAACTAAGGTTAAGTTTTTACTTTCATGTTTCTGGTTTTGAGGGGGTGGGATTTTTTTTTTGTTTGGGGGTTTGTTTGTGTGTGTGTGTGTGTGTGTGTGTTTTTTTTTTTTTTTTTTTTTTTTTTTTTTTTTTGTTTGTTGGTTTTTTTTTGGGGGGGGGTTGTGTGTGTGTGTTTTTTTTTTTTTTTTTTTTTTTTTTGCTTATTTATTATTTTATTTTCCCAATCTGATTTACACCCAGAGTTAACTTTCCTGTAACTTATTTTCTAATATTAGGTTTGCCGTTCTGGTTTTAATGATCAGCACGAACCATTAAGTTTTGCACTTTTGGTACACATGTATCATATAATTATTGTGTCGCTTGCAGTTCTTTTTTGAAAGATGACTTGTCCAAAATTCTATTGTTTATGATAGGGTTAAAACTGAACTACCTTGAACGAGTGATAAACTTTCAATGCACAATGACGTTTATCTTGAATACCGGTAATAGTTCCATGGGAGTTTAAATTGTAACATGATACATAGTGCATAACGTAATAACCTTTTCCCAATTAGAAGGGACTTTTGACGACCACATTGGATACGTTTTTGAAATAAAAGATATTGCAGGAAAAAGAGGAAATGTCGTGAATAGCATATTTCGGCTGTGCTAAAAATAGAACTGTTATCTCTGCTAGCGATTAGGGAGTTCTGGGAGTGCCCGCAGGTCATACATTCACAGCCTTTCTGTTATATAGAATAAGTAAAACAAATATGGCGATAGCGATTAAAAAACGGTTAATTATGGCAGAAATTAATTTTAAACCAAAATCAGAGGGACTTGAACACTGTTGTTATGGTACTTGTAACAGTTATACAAGGTATCGGCACCGAGATGGCATGAAACACACATGTCTTTTTCATTCCTTTCCCAAAGTCTATTACAAAACGGAAAATGTGTGAGTGTTGAATAAAGGCTTTTGGAAGGCCTGAGGACGACATCAACAAATTCAAATTATGCACTTATTATATTATACATATACAGCAAACATTTTATTGGAGGAAAGGTACCGACTGCAAGATCACATTTCATCTCTACAGCATACAGATGAACAGGTTAGTTCTCTGGGGTCATTAAACCATTCACATACAAAACCTGATTTTAACAATAATAAAAAGATATCGGAAAAAGAAAATAATTTCCCTTTCCCTCATCAGATCCTGTCATTTTGAACCTGAATTTCAAGTTTTAATTCTCAATAATCTTTCGTCTGCTATGGGAATTCGGTTTGGACAGCGATTATGAGATCAAGGAAATGGTTTCCATTATGTGTTAGAGAACTGACTGTTTATCTAACAATTGAAGTTAAACCTTTTCCGAACCAACAGAATATTCGAATGGCCCATTATCAAAGGAATTTTGGTTGATAGAATGATGAATGACACTAACTACAATTGTCTGAAGTTAGACAATTTTACAAAAGGATTGAGTAGAAACCATTTTGTTTGTATGAGGGCGGGTCACGTGACTAAGCAATGAGTTTTTGTGACGTAGGCGCTGAACTACGCTATTAGATTTTTCTCACTATCCTACATGTCTTCTGTTATAACTACTTGTGGTTACTGATTTTCAGCGTAAGTTAGCATTAATATCGATGTCTGCAACCTCTTTTAATTTTTGCCAGCCTTTATAATTGTTGTTAGTGAAAGTGTGTAATAATTCACTCAGTGTGATTTCTTATCTAAAAAGCAAAAATTCGTTCTAAATCTGAAAATCTTACCGAGAAATTATCAGAAATAAAATTTATAGACTTAAAAAAATATACAAATTGTGATGCATGATTTAACCGAGTTTCCCTGAAAATGAAGCCTGTGTTTGACAAGGTGATTCTTACAATAGAGTGTTAACCCATTACTGCACAGTGACGCCTTTTGACCCCATCATAAGAAAATGAATGGGAAAACATTGTGGAAAATGAAGAAATTGATTGTGAGCACACATTGGAAAGATTTTTAAAATTTCATCAATTTTAAATTGTCGTCTGAAACACCTTTCAAATTTGAACAGACCAAAATTTTGTCGTCTGGTAATGGTTTAAACATTTTTCAGAGAGACATTTTACGTCCTCATTAACACAACTTTGAAATAATATTGGCAGAAAAGATAAAATGCCGATATTAAAGAAACATTTTCTCGTTTTCTCTCAATATTTTGCTTAGTATAACATTAAACAGTTTTCATCTTCGGAATATATTTGTTTTGAAATCATCACCCCTCTTGTCTGTTATTCTGCTCGTGGATCGAAGGGGTGATATCACTGCTTTTAAACGAAAACCTCGTAACTGCAGCTTAAAACAAGCTGCAGTTACGAGGTTTTCGTTGAAAAGCAGCGATATGTATAAACGCGAATCTAGGCTTATTTCCAATGGGGTCCGACAGAAGGCCTTCCAGGAAGAGTGAGAGTCAGACAGGGCTAAGATCGTGAAAATTCCTACAATTTTGGTTTGATAATACTTTTTTGTCTATTTTCAAGCGGGGACCCTTTTCCAGGACAACCTCGCCCCTCTTGATGCTGTCATGAATGTAAGCTATAGAACACCACTTAAAAGCATTAAAGGACTAGGAACACATGGTCACATGCACCAGCTATCGATATTGTAGCTAAAAAAACTTTTGTTTGATTCGTTACAGTCAAATCTCGGAGACTGGCTAGAATAAAGACAAATGTGGCCCGCGAGACGTATAAAGAACGCCCAGTGAAGTATGCGAAACAAATATAATGATATATAAAAATTGTACCAAGCCGAGGTCATTCTAGTCCGATGTCGCATTTCTATCAATGTCGTGAAGTATGGTTGAACGCGTCTTTTTTTTTTTTTTTTTTTTTTTTTTTAATTTTTTACTGCAGTACAGTGACGTCTTTTGACACCCTCACAAGAAAAGGCTTGGGAAAATATTGTGGAATTTAAAGAAAATGCTTGGGACAAGCAATTTCTTTTTTTTCCACGATATTTTCTAACCCAAAATGAAAATATCTTTAAAGTTTCATAACCTTGAAATTGTCGTCTGAAACATCTTTCAAGTTGGAACAGTTCAAAATTATGTTGTCTGGTAATTGGTTAAGTAAATTAGCGAAATGTTTCGACCCTAGATCTAGTTGCTGGTTGACTGGCGTCGACACTTCTCACATCTCAGATGTTCCCTTTCAGCCAGACTGAAAAATCTTCCCAAAAACTCGGTGAAAAGAAATATTGATTTTTAACGATCTCGTAAATAATAAGATTTAGGTTTCCTGTGATAACTTAGGTTAAGTTATTACTTTCTGGTTTCTGGTTTCGAGGGATGCGTTTTTGTTTTGTTTTTTATATACTTTTTTTCAAATCTGATAAAAATCCAATGATAATTTTGGTTACTTACTAGATCTTGTTTTAATCAGTTGTTATTTTTCCTCGATTTTCTCTGCATTCGGTTCGGCTGTTTATATGCTGATAACAAGCAGATTCTCTTTTTTGTCTCAATATTTTTTGAGCTAATTAGTATACACATATCCTATTTTAAGAACATCAATTTCGTCTTCTGCAGCAGCTTTCAAATTGGTCAATCCTAAAATGTTGCTGTTTTGGAGTGGGTAAATCAATCAATAAATCCAATCAATAAAATGCACGATTTCGATACGCAGTGGACTTGTAGCACATGCATCACAGGTTCGACCCCCGCATTTCCAGTCTTTTGGATGAGATTAAAGTCGCCGTCTCCATAATGACCTTAGCTGTTGAGTGGGACGTAAAATTTCACATGTACAATATAAACAGAAATTACATGTAGATCTATTGGGAAATGCAGTTCTTTGTCAAGTTGGACTAGTCTAAAATTCGTTTTTGGATAAGGGTTATTTTGTTCTGCCTGGAACGAGTGATAAACTTTCCAAGCAGAATTACGTTTATCAAATAATAGTTCCACAAGAGCATAAATTGTAACAAGACACATAGCGCATAATACAATAGCCCTTTACCAACCAGTGACTACATCTTATGATCTCATCAGATATGTTTTAGAAGACATTGCAGGATGTTAAACAGCATTTTCTCCTTTTCCTAAATGTCTTCTCTGCTATTTTAACCCAATTTTTGTGTGAGTTGTTATTTATTGTGTTGTCTGCAGATCGTTTTTTATGCTTCCCGAAGGGAGAGCATATAGTCGCCGCTTTGTCTGTCCGTCCGTCCGTCCGTCCTGTCCGTCCGTCATTCCGTCCGTCCGTCCGTCCGAAGCGATTTCTCCATAACCCTTGGGCCAAATCAAATGAAACTTACCATGTGAACTCCCTATGACAAAATGCCGATGTACTTTTCCCGGTTTTTGGATTTGAGGCCTCGTCATGGGAAAAGGGGACTTAAGGTTAAATACAGTTTTTCTCTAATTTCTCCTAGTCTAATGGTCAGAATATGATGAAATTTCATATTTGAGTAGCAAATCAGATGCCCTTGACAAAAGACTATTAAAAATTTGCGTATACAAAATATGTCATGCAAAAAGGGGGCTTAACATTTGTTAGCTTTATATTCGCTCTGCATGGCATATATTCATTGTGACAATGTCTTATTCGGGGAGCATTGTCCGTCTCTGACGGCTCTTGTATTTTGACAAGCCTGTTTTATTGTTGTTTGTGCAAGTGTAAAAGAATACAGTCGGTGTGATATCTGATCTGAAAAGCGTGAATTGTTCTATTTGAAAATCTTAACAATAAATCCTTAGAAATTTATCAGAAATAAAATTTATTGACTAAAAACTGCAATTTGTGTTGTATTTAACCGAGTTTTCGTGAAAATGACGCCATTGTATGACAAATTGATTCTTGAAACGAGACAAAATAGGGCATTTTCAAAACATTTTCCCAAGAGTGACACGGCTTTTGCGTTTTCACTTATACAGCTTTGGCAAACATTAACGGAAAATTAAAAAGAACAGTTTTAAAGAAACTATGATAATCTTTAGTGGTGTGTCAAAACTTTGTAAATGCAGCTTTAAAATATTGTAGTTTTTGTAGAGTTTATGACCTCCCACGAACGTTTTCAATTATACCACATGCTATATGTACGATACATTTATCAGGGGTCGTGAGTCCGAACCCCGGATCGGACAGTATCCATTCTTATATTTAACAAAAGTCATTTTTCTATCACCAATGAGTGTGAATGATGTGAGAGAGCAACTGGAGGCATCATTAATGTATTGTGGCAGTACTGGTGAGATAATTACCAGGAATCTTCAGTTTAGTGCTCCAGCCTCTGCGAAATGACCATAGCATTTGAAAAGGGCGTTAAGCCAAAAATATTAATTCAGATGATATATTCATAAAATGATAGGCGTTGAAAAGGCCAGGAACACATGGGTAATGACACCAGATGTCGATATAAAACTGTTTACAGTTGGATAATTTATTGTGAAGCGAGCCATTTTTAGGCAAGGAAACCCCCCTCAAGGGATTAGTAGCCTATAGGTATCCAAAGCAAAATTTGACGGACTACTTTCAGAAAACTGGCGACCGATGTGTCCACTCTATGCCACTGAGTCCGCTAAAACAACTAGTCTTCCAAGTGTAGACAGAGAATGCTTATCACACGGTCCGAATGCTCCGAATGCTTCCCTTTCATCAAAGTTTTCATCAGCAAATGCAATTTAAGGTACAACAACCCTTTAATAATAAACGAGTGTGTTTTCTCTCATATTACAGACATAAATTACTGCGCCTGATACAGTTGGTGTCACTCAACAAATAAATGTGATTCTGGGTCGTAATACCAAAATATATATATATGTCCCGGTCAAAAATTGATATATTTTTCGTCGGTATTTCTGTATGCATGCAGAGACTAGCTATTAGCTTGAAATGCATTTCTGATGAATAACAGGTCACTAGTGGAAAAAGGCCCTTGTCAGATGGTATATTTTTGTGGGTAGTGTATTAAAACGAAATTTCAACAAATTTGAGATCCATGGATCATGACCACTTTTTCTTTGTGTATATTTGGTCTTAGAATACTCTTTATCACTGTATAAGTCAAAATTGATCTCTTCTTTCCTGGCCTTCAGTACTATCAGTACTTTGATTTATTCTTTCAAATCTAATACCGTCCAATAAAGTTTTTGCTTTGACAAGACAAATCTCGGAAAGTGTCTAGAATAAAGACATTATAAGACCCGCGAGACTTTTAAAGACCATCCAATGAAGTCTGTGAAACAAATATAATGATGTATAAAAATTGTACCCAGCCGAGGTCATTCCGATGTCGAATTTCTATTTCACCATGGTGAAAAAATAAAAGATTCAGATAATTATCTTAACCCTTTCCCAAACGGAAAAAAATTCGGGTGATCCTCTTCAAAAACTGCCACAAATCTCAAAGTGAAAGTTATTAAAAACAAATTTGTGTAAAAATATGGCATAGAAATTATTCAAACAAAAGGAGAAACTGCTGGTTATCAATAGTTTCTTCTTTTGTCTCAATGTTTTCCCGAGCTTTATTTGGTCAGTGACGTCAAACCAGGTCTTGTTTGGGAAAGGGTTAAAGAGACGTCACATTCCCATTTAATTTCTTTAAAGTACGCATATAACCCCAAAACGCCTTCACATGTTGAAATGGAAACGTGGTAAACGACAATAAGTTATTTTAACGAATACAATATATTCCTCGTAAACGGCGATATTCTTTGGCTTGAAATTTTCATAAGAAAACATGCTTTTCCAGATAAACATAAAAGTCAAATTTATGAAAAAGTATTTATGTAATGTAACTTTAAGTAGAACGAAAGGTTTCGGCGATAGTCAAGCTGTGCTATCCGCGCAGGCTGACAGGTGTCGACAGTTTTTTGCACTTCCAAGTCTGTTCCTTTTAGCCAGACCAGAAAAATATTCCCGAAACTCGGCGAAAAGAAAAGAAATATTGTTTTTGAACGATCTTGTAAATAATAAGATTTACGTTTCCTGTGATAACTAAAGTTAAGTTATTACTTTCTGGTTTCTGGTTTTGAGGGGGCGTTTCTTTCTTTTTTCTCAATCTAATTAACACCCAATGTTAACTTTCCTGTAAATCATTTACTTTTATAAGGTTTACCGTTCTGGTTTTAATAATCAGCATGTATCATTCTATTTTGCACTTTTGATATCATATTTTGTGTCCCTTCCAGTTCTTTTTGAAGTTTGACTAAGATTTTCAGATTTAGAACAACTTTTTGCGTTTTAGATAAGAAATCACACTGAGTGAATTATTACACGCTTTCACACCGATACAAATCTAAAAGGAGTTGCAGAAATCTCATTAATGGTAACTCACGCAGAAAATTAGTAAGTACATGCAATTATGAAAGCACAGAAGACGTGTAGGGAAAGGAGAAAAGTCTCGTTCAAAACTGTTCACCTTTTTTCTGCAATGTCCTCTAAAACGTAACCAATGTGGTCGTCAAACTTCCTTACTATTTTGGAAAGGGTTAATGCGTTATGCACTCTGTATTCTGTTACAATTTAAACTCCCATGGAACTATTATTCAAGATAACCGTCATTGTGCATGGAAATTTTATCACTCGTTCAAGACAGTTCAGTTATCATAACAATCCTTATCATAACCATCGAAATTTCCTGTTATCAAGACTCCTCGCCCGTCTTCATGCTGTCATGTATGTAAACTATTAAACACCACGTATAAGCATTAAAAGGACCAATACCACATGATCACATGCACCAGCTTTCGATATCGTAACTTAAAATGTTTGATATGTTACAGTGTAGGTAGCGATTCGGTCGTTATTTGCAGTAAATTTATATTTCCAAATCTATCGAAACATCTAGAACTTCAGGGCCTGCCAAAAGCTGTGGCAAATCTCGGAAACTGTCTAGAATAATTAAAATATCGTCGTTGTAAATGCAAAACCTCGTATCTCGTTTTTGGAAAATTTCAAAGGGGAGCGAAAAAAGTGAAATAACTTTTCCCAAACTGAAATATTTTACTTGAAATTTGGACATATTGTTCACAAATGATTTGTCATCAATATCGATCAGTAAAATATAGCAAAACCTGCAAGAATTGTCTGTACATAGGCGCACAAGTTTGTACTTTGAAAATCGCACGAATCGACATACCAGGTTTTGCATTTACACCGACGATATATACTATATCATCATATGACCCATGAGGCTTATAAAGATCACTCGGCAAAGTCCAAGAAATAAATATAAAATCTATCGTAATCATATAGATCTACCGGTATATATGTGTAACTTGCGATTCATTCGTCATTTTGTTAGCTTGCATTTCAAAAGCATTCGAAACATCTAGAACCTCATAGATTTTTGTTTTCTGTTTTTCGTTTTTCTTTGCCATGGCAAATCTTGGAAACTGTCTAGAATAAAGGCATAATAATTATGACAGTGGAGGCTTATAAAGATCAACGGCCAAAGTCCGTAATATATAATTTGAAATATATAAAAATTGCACCCAGCCGAGACCATTCCGATGTGGCATTTCTAACAATGACACGAAGTAGGGCCTATGGTTGAAAAGCAAGACCTTTTAACCCTCTCCCAAACAAGACCTGGTTTTGACGTCCCTAGTAGAAAAGGCTTGAGAAAATATTGAAACAAAAGAAGAAACTGCTGATAACCAGCAGTTTCTCCTTTTGCCTCAATGTTTTCTGTGCTACAGTTGGCACAAAATCAATTTTTTTCAACATCTATTTTGTCGTCTGCAGCAGCTTTCAAATTGGAACAGTCGTAATTTTTGTCGTTTGGGAAAGGGTTAATATATTGCTGAAGTGAAGTAACGTCTTTTGACACCTTCAAAAGAAAAGGCTTGGAAAACATTGTGGAAAATGAAGAAATTGCTTGGGACAAGCAATTTCTTTATTTTCCACAATATTTTTTAACCCAAAATGAAAAAGATCTTTAAATTTTCATAACCTTGAAATTGTCGTCTGAAACATCTTTCAAGTTGGATCAGTCCAAAATTCTACTGTCTGGTAACCGTTTTTAGTAGATCGAAAGGTTTCGACCCTAGTCGCAGGCTGACTGGCGTCGACAATTCTAACACTGCCAAGAAGGTCCCTTTCAGCCAGACGGAAAAATCTTCAAAACTCGGTGAAAAGAAATATTGTTTTTAACGATCTCGTAAATAATAAGATTTACGTTTCCTGTGATAACTTAGGTTAAAGTTATTTCTATCTGGTTTCTGGATTTGAGGGGGCGTTTTTCTTTTGTATTTACCTCTTTATCTTTCTATTATTTGATTTTCCAAGTCTGGTGAAAGTAATGAAAGAAAGACAAAAATGTCGTCTGCAAAATTTTTCTTAATTTCAACCAGTCTAACGTTTTGTCGTCTGGTAATGGGTCAAACTGTTCAATAGGGAACGATTTTATCCAGTAAAGCGTGATGTTGTTTTGATCAGACAAACAATAATATTTCGTAGGCGTTGTTATAAAATCTTGTAACTACGACTTAATTCAAGCCGTACTTACGAGATTTTGTAACACCACCGACGGTTTAGTGAAATGTAACATTCTATTTTTAGCACTAAATTCATTGCTATTATTTTGCAGGTATGGCGAGAAAAACAGCAAGCTTCAACCTGGATAAAACAACGAAGAGTGATGAAAGAAATCCGAGTAACAGTGTCAGTAGCCCTTATTATATGTAAGTAAATCAAAGTCCTGAAAGTATTGATAGTTGACATCCTTTCTAAACAGCAATGTAGTTCATCCATTATTTAGATAACAAGCTAAATGAATCAATGGACAGTAATAACAGAAATCCGGGTAACCCTTATTATTGACAATAACCCTTATTATATGTAAGTAGTACATAAAAGTTCTGATGGTGAATGTTCACTGTAAATAACATTCTAAAGGTATTTCACCCATTATTAACTGCCTACAAAACTCTTTGTGCAACTTCGAGCGGCATGAATGGCAAGGAAATTGACGAAGGTATCCCTCGTCCAATTTCGTTTCCACCTATGACGCCCGAAAATTAACAAGGGGTATAGTAATCAATTCCCGTTTCCAACCTGGATAACACAACGAAGAGCGCATAATTAAAGAAATCCGAGTAACAGTGACAGTAACCCTTATTATATGTAAGTAAATCAAAGTACTTAAAGTATTGATAGTTGATATCCTTTCTAAACAGCAAGGTATTTCATCCATTATTAGATAACAAACTGGATAAATCAAGAAGAGCAATGAAAGAAATCGGAGTAACAGTGTCAGTGGCCATTATTATGCGTTAAGTAAATCAAAGTCATGAAAGTACTGATGAAGGACGTCCACGGTAAACAACATGCTTCGTGTACTTCACCCATCATAAGATACCAAACATTTCCTGCAACTTCGAGCGTCATCTGTGGCAAAGGAAAGTGACGCCCGAAAATCGGCGATGGTAGGCTATACTATCATCAATTTCAGTTGCAACGGATAACGCCCGAAGTTGCACGAAGTGTTTGGTATCTAACGACGTATGGAATACCTTAAAACGCAGTTAAACAGACTTTTGAAAAACGTCTTGCGTTCTGCATTTCTGAAATTCATACACACTTCTCTCCCAACCGACATATGTTTAAACTATTTGCATTTGCATTTGCATTATAGCCCAGAAAATACTCGAACAAAAGGAGAAAATCTTGATTATCAGCATTTTCTTTTATTACACAAATGTTGTCCCAAGCCTATTCAAAAAGGGACGTCGAAACATTGTCTTTGTTAAACAGATTTTAAAAAGATCTACATAGTTCCTCTACATAGTTTTTTTAATATATGTGACCCGCCACGCTAAAAGGTACCTAATTTGAAGTGTGAAAAAACCGACCCTGGTCAGTCTCCGCAGTAGGCCTACTCGCAGCCAGACTAGGGCCGACACTTTTCATTTTTTTACATGTAATTTTCTAAATCTGAAATGTTTTCCCTATATGTTCATTTTTCGCATACGGTATCTGGTTGACCTGCGCTGAGTCTAACAATATTGTCAAAATTTGGATTTTTGGAGTTCGGATAAGGTCTCTTTTAGCGTGACGGATCACATATATTTAACTGAATTACATGGTTTAAAATGAAACGTTCGACAAGGTATTACGTTACCAACGAAATACTTGTGTTCGATACAGCATAGAAAATTTTGAGCCAGAAGGAGAAAATCGTCGCTTTTCAACAAGCTGCAGTTAAGAGGTTTGTGTTGAAAAGCGACGAAATACCGGTTGGAAGCATTTTCTTCTTCCGGTGCAATATTTTAAAAAGCATTTCCTGTGAACGATATTAAAAAAAGTCTTCTTTGGGTACATGTTTAATGATTTTCCAAACACTAAGATGACCAAAAGGGTGGGAATAAAGTATGGAATTCGTGAAAATAATGGATGAGTGTCAATAAGGCCCTTTCCGTGACCCAGTCCGATTTTCTTTATTTTCTCCATACATGACTACTAACATATTGGCCTTATGAAGGCGAAGTATCAAAGTGAACGGAGCCTTGGGTTAGAAGATATATCAAAGCGGGTAGGTAAAGTCACCCACTGTACCATCAGATGGTAATCAATTTCTTATACAGTTTTACTAGCAATTCATAATTTGAAAATTGTTAATGCAATTAAATATATATGCTAAATAAAAATGAGAAATAAAAACTTGTTGTAGTTTTTTGTAAAGTTAGTCCATACATCCTAAAATATCATAAACATGTTTAATGCACCTTTTCTCCTGTACATGGCATCCACTCGAATAAACAACAACATGTATTCAAAGTACATATAGACATCTCATGTATTTCATTGCATCATCAACTTTCAAGTTATGGATTGTTAGTAAAACTGTATGAGAAATTGATTACCATCTGATGGCATAGTGGGTGACTCACTTTGAATTGATATATCTTCCAAACCAATGCTCCGTTCAAGTTGATACTTTGCCTACATAAGGTCAATATGTAAAGTGGTCATGTGTAGCGAAAATGAAGAAAATCGGGCTGGGTCACGGAAAAGGCCTTATTGAAATTCATCCTTTGCTATGCATAATAGCACAGTACATGTTGAAGGAAATGAGAAAAATGTGATTACCAAAATTTACCTTTTCTTCAAGGTTGGCTGAACTTCTTTCGTCAAAAAACGGTTAATCTTGGTCTTGTTTGTGATCAGATTTAACCCTTCCCCAAACAACATAATTTTTAGGGTGATCATCTTTAAAAGCAAGTGAAGACATCTAAATTGGTGATTATGAAAATGTAAATCAGTATAACACAATGTCCAATAGAGCACATAAAGTATCGAGATCAAAGAAGAAAATGCTGGTTATCAGCATGTTCTTCCTTTGGATCAATATTTTCTAAAGTCTTATTTTTCAATGGGTTTTAGAACCAGACCTTGTTTGCGACAAAGATTAACTCTACAAAATTACTGTTATTTCAAAGAAATACAGTTATCTTTCTTCATAGTGACAATTGTAACTAAACCTTGTACATTTTCACGCCTTGTCAGCGGAGACTAGGTCCAATCCGAGAAAAATAATTATCTTAATTCCCGAGGCACCGATTCAAGTAGATTACCCAGAACCATTTTGTCAAATGGGAAAATAATTTCGATCTAGACAAAGATGAATTTTGGCAGTTTTAAAGGGAACTGATTTTACGAGAAACAACGTGGAGACTTTATGGAAAAGAAATAGTATTTCGTCGAATTTCAACAAAAATCTCGTAACAGCAGCTTAAAACAAGCTGCAATCACACATCATTAGAATTTCGTTGAAAAGCATCGATGAGTATAACATCGAATAACCCTTTTCTAAACAAGACCCGCTTTTCACATCTCAATTGATGGGGCCGTACGAAAAAAATGAAGCAAAAGCTGAAAATGTTGATGATCAGCATTTTCTCCGTTTGACTCATTGCGTTTTTGTTTCGTGCTAAAAAGACATTGCTTTAGCACCGATATTCAATCTGTTGTCTGTTGCACCTTTCAAAATTGGATTCACAAATAGTTTTGCCATTTCGTCGGTGTAAATGCAAAACCTCGTATGTCGATCCTTGCGATTTTCAAAGTACAAATTTGTGTGCCCAGTTTAGACAATTCTAGCAGGTCTTGAAATATTTTTACTTATCAGTATTAATTACACATTATTTGTGAACAATGTGTCCAAATTTCAAGTAAAACAATACAGTTTGGGAAAAGTTATTACACTTTTTTCCCCCACTTTAAAATTTTCCATAAACGAGATACGAGGTTTTGCATTTACAACGACGATTTGTGGTTCTTACAGATGCCTAGAACTTTGCGTAGTATATTGCATTGCATTATTCATAAACCGCGGTGTTCCGAATGCCCCATACTTTATACATGAAGTATGGTGCATTCGGAATACTCGGTCAGAATATCTGCCTAAAGAATGGCTTTATCTAAAACATTTTAAAAAAATCATAAAAATCTCGTTCTTAAGTACAAGCCACAAGTCTTGTTTTGGAAAATATTAATCATAATAATCAATTTTTATAATTTCAGTATCATTCCTGATCAGTTGGATGCCGTACGCCATCATCAGCGCTTGTGAATCCTTCTTCGGTACAAACTTCAATAATAAATTTCCATTTATAGTACAGTTCCCGTGCTTAATGGCAAGGACAGCGTGTATATGGAACCCCATCGTGTATGTGGCCCGTAACAAGAGTGTCCGTAACGCCGCCATCTTGTATGTCTTAACATAATTTAAGAATATTAAGACCAGAGGTGCGTTCTTTAGAGCGATATTTTCTAGGTTATCTTGAGATCTCTGAAGATGTTTTGAGATAAAGGAATCGTTAGGGCAAGCTTTTCAAGCCGTTCCATGGGAGACACTTTTGCTCTATAATTCTTACGCAACCCGTCGGTATAATTGACCGAGTTGTTCACATTGCTCCATAATTCATAAGCAAAAGTACTCAGAATGCTCCATACTTTATACAAATGACGTCATTTGGACGTCATTTTTATATAAAGAATGGAGCATTCGAAACACTCGGTCAGAATATCTGCCTAAAGAATGGCTTTATCTAAAACATTTTTTAAAAAAAATCATAAAAATCTCGTTCTTAAGTACGCGCCACAAGTCTTGTTTTGGAAAATATTAATCATAATAATCATTTTTTTCTAACTTCAGTATCATTCCTCATCAGCTGGATGCCGTACGCCATCATCAGCGCTTGTGGATCCTTCTTCGGTACAAACTTCAACAGTAAATTTCCATTTATAGTACAGTTCCCGTGCTTAATGGCAAAGACAGCGTGTATATGGAACCCCATCGTGTATGTGGACCGTAACAAGAGTGTCCGTAACGCCGCCATCTTGTATCCCTCGACATATAGTTCAGAGCTTTTTTCTGTAAAGGATATTAAGACCAGAGGCGCTTTCTTTAGAGCGAGATTTTTTTTAAGATAAAGCATTCTTTAGGGCACGATTTTAAGCCGTTCAATGGGAGACGCTTTTACTCTATATTCTTGTGGTTATTTATTGAGAACCCTCGGCAAATTCTGAAGAACAATATAAAAGATAATTGATCGCGTTGTTCTAAATGTTACATAATTCATAAGCCGTGGTGCTCCGAATGCTCCATACTATTAACAAATGACGTCATCATGACGTCATTTGTTTAAAGTATAGAGCATTCGAAGCACGCTGTCAGAACCTCTGTTTTACAAAATGCTTCATTTAAAACATCTTAAGAAATCATAGAAATCTCGCTCTTAGAAAGGCGCCTCAGATCTTGTTTTGGAAAATACTAACCAATAACTTACTTATACTGATTTTTTTATATATAATTTCAGTATCATTCCTCATCAGTTGGATGCCGTACGCCATCATCAGCGCTTGTGAATCCTTCTTCGGTACTAACTTCAACAATAAATCTCCATTTATAGTACAGTTCCCGTGCTTAATGGCAAAGACAGCGTGCATATGGAACCCCATCGTGTATGTGGCCCGTAACAAGAGTGTCCGTAACGCCGCCATCTTGGATGTCTCAACATGACACCTAGCCATTTTCTTTACAGGCTAATTAGACCAGAGGCGCGTTCTTTAGAGCGAGATTTTTAAGTTATCTTTAGATTTCTGAAGATGTTTAAAGATAAAGCGTTCTTTAGGCCAAACTTTTAAGCCGTTCAATGGGAGACGCCATTTTTCTTTATTCTTGAGCAACCTCTCGGTAAATTGTTAGAGAATCCTCGGCAAATTCTGTTGAAACACTATGATAGATAATTGTCCCGAGTTGTTCTGAATGCTCCATAATCTATAATCCGCAGTTTTCCAAATGGACCATGCTTTACACAAATGATGTCATCATGACGTCATTTGTATACAACATGGAGCATTCGGAACACTCGGTCAGAATATCTGCCTAAAGAACGGCTTTATCTAAAGCATCTTAAGAAATTAAAAAAATCTCGCTCTAAAGAAGGCGCTTCGAAACTTGTTTTAGAAAATATTAACCCAATAATTTATCTTTTTTTTTACAATTTCAGTATCATTCCTCATCAGTTGGATGCCATACGCCATCATCAGTGCTTGTGAATCCTTCTTCGGCACAAACTTCAACAATAAATCTCCATTTATAGTACAGTTCCCGTGCTTAATGGCAAAGACAGCGTGTATATGGAACCCCATCGTGTATGTGGCGCGTAACAAGAGTTTCCGTAACGCCGCCATTAGCCAATTACCGTGTTTCGCGAAGCGGAGCGGGTCCACAAGAAACAGTGACGTCACGGATAATAACCCGCTAGAAAACATGAATCTTATGCTGCATTATAAACGGACGGAGAACGAGAATGAGGTTTCTCATAAAGTGGTACAGTGTAATGTCAAAGACATGAATTTGGCGTGACATATTATGAGGGTGGGGAGCAATAGATTTGTGTACAGGCGTTGGATTTATTTTTGGAAATACGTTGTTGACGTCACCAAAGAGTAATCACAACACTCTTAAAAAAGTAGCCGTGAGCAAAAGCATTATTTGTCTTTATTTGTTCAAAAGAAACGCCTTTATTTTATGTACTCTTTGAAATCGTTCCTGTGAATTCCAATTTGTAAATTGAACTCATTGGGATTCTCATTCATTCGTAAAATGTTATGTCAAGGACAGGGATTCAGCGTGAATAGGAATACAACACCGGTACAAAAAAGACAAAAAATGCATAAACATCATCACGAAAAGATGTTGTTAAATTAGTGATATAAATTTCTCATTATGTCCTGTGGTGAAATGTTACGGAAATAAAGTCATCAAGAATCGAGGAAAATACCGGTACAGAGAAGGCAAATTTCACATGAAGTTATAGGCCTCGATAAAAGACTTGGTAGAGCATCTCTAGCTAATAGCTAGAGATGTTCTGCCATGTCATTTATCGCGACCTATATTCTAAAAAAAGATTTCTATAAAGCACCAATCATGAATCATGAAGTTTTTCTATTAACCCTTTCCCAAACAAGACCTGGTTTTGACGTCCCTAATAGAAAAGGCTTGGGAAAATATTGAGACAAAAGAAGAAGCTGCTGATAACCAGCAGTTTCTCCTTTTGTCTCAATGTTTTATGTGCTACATTATACACAAACCTTATCTTTAAGAACATCCATTTTGTCGTTTTCAGCAAATTCAAATAGGAAAAGTCAAAAATTTGGTCGTTTGAAAAAGGGTTAAGCCGTACAGTGTTGCGCCAAGGAGATTATCATTTTTTGTTAAAGATAGGACGGGTTGCAAAGCATCAGATAATGCTTATAGACATTTAATCCTTTCCCAAACAGAAAAAATTTAGGGTGATCCACAAATGACAAAATGTATGTTATTAAATATGTGATTTATGTAAAATATGGCATAGAAAATATTGAGACAAAAGGAGAAACTGCTGGTTATCAGCAGTTTCTTCTTTTGTTTCAATGTTTTCCCAAGCCTTTTCTATTAGGGACGAAAAAACCATGTCTTGTTTGGGATATGGTTAAGGAATTCCATCCATCACTAGATGACAAACTCTACGTGCAACTTCGGGCGACATCCGTGGCAACAGATGACGACGATGGCATCGCTCGTCAATTTCCGTTGCCACGGATGTCGCCGAAAAATTGACGAGGCTATACCTTCGTCAATTTTCGTTTAAGTGGTTGACGCCGGAAGCTATACACAAAGTGTTTGGTATCTTATGATTGATTGAATACCCTCATGTCTTTTCGATAATATGATAAGCGATCAGTTACAATACACTAATGAAAAATTGTAAGTTGGGGTTAAAGCATTATATTCAGAACTGAGTATGTGCTAACGGAAAGCTCTGTATTTTAGCAGGCTGGTGCGATACAAATTGGTTTCAAACGCATAAAATGCCGAATTTCCAGTTCCAAACTTATGCAGTTAAGGTATACGACCCATCAATAGAATCATAAAGATACATAAGTAACTATATATATTTAAAATCAGCATGGTATCCCGCATCTAATTGCCAATTTTTATCTACTTTGATCGTTTCGTTAGTGAAATTTTGATAATTTTATATCTTGCATCAGGGTCATACAAAATCATGAAATGCAAAATACCCCAAGTAAGCTTTTAAACACGAAAAATGCATGATTAAAAGCAATAAACACAAATGTTTGCATCTAAACAATAGCTTATATTATCCCCAACAATTGGCTAACAAGTTAATAAATAATAACCAGCAACAAAATATTTTTTTTTGCTTTTGTAATACATGGCTACCATACTTTCGACAGGCTTTTCGGACGAATCTGAAACAGTAGTCAATTTTAAATGACATTAATTCCAATGATATATCAAAATGCACGGCACAAAAGGAAGATCATAATTTTCCTATGTGTATATTCTTTCAAATAAAGTAAAAATTAAACAGTTTCGCCGTTCACAAATTCAAAAAAATCACTTTGACTAATACACCCCCTTTTTGACCACCGCCCAATTTCTTAAGGAAAATGGCACTCTTTGTTCATTATACTTAAATAAATTGTTCCATGCGTATTTTACAGGTTTTTATTGTTTGTATTGGAATATTTATATAATAGTAAATGTTGCTATTAAAAAACATATATATAAACAAAACTGTTTATAAAACAAGAGTTGTCAGTGGACAGGATAGCTCAACAACAAAAGTGATGTTGGATTGTGAAATTTTATAGGATGAAAAAAAAATAAAAAAAAAAAAGTCTACCCAAATAGAAATTTGAAAGGGTAATGAATCTTTACCCAGTCTTTATCCTTAATAAGGAATATATACATGTCTGACCACAAGCATGTGTGCAAAGTTTCAATACTTTAACAATGGTAGAAATAAAAATGTTACAAGTACATGATATCTGCATGTAAATCGTTAGCCAAACATGTCTATGTCGAAAATTGTTAAAATGTACCATAAATCTGTGTGTCTGAGTGTGAGTTGAGGACGGTATTATCATCACAAGAAACATTTTGAAAAAAATAAAGCCAGGAATGTTGTAGAAAGATAGGTCTCTGCCAAAACTAGGTCTTGTTTGGGAAAGGGTTAGGTGAACAAGCAACTTTTGAATATCAGTTCTCTGATGTCATGTTTGAATCATGTTTGCTGCCTTATTAGTAGCTAAAGAGATGGAAAAGATGTGACAGAAACACAAAAATATACAATCAAATAGAAATTATACAGAGAAAATAATTACAACTGATTGTATCAGTATTTGCTTCTTTTCTCTCATTGGTTTCTTTTTTCACGCAAAACTAGCGTAGAGAAAGCATCTGTTGGTCTTATCTAGTGTCTAGTTGTTTGGGAAAGGGTTAAACAGAAAGAAATGGCAATGGTCAAGCTTACCTTTTCCAAAAGAAAAAGCCCAAATTACGGTTAACAAAGTGACCAGTTATGGAACGAAATATTTATGGTGCGAATCAACCTCCAAAATAGTGACATATGACGTCAGAGGTACGTAATTCTGATTCAGGGGAGATCACTGGGTGCGCTGTAGTTGTTGTTGTTGCAAAGGGAGGTCATTCTAAATGCCAAAATATTTTGATTTTTTCGTCTTTTGTTGTTTCATTTGACGTTTTTATAAATTCATCGGATGGGATTCGTTGTAGAAACTGTTCGTACAAATTCAAATCTAATGTAGAAGTCTCTGTACAAAAGATGTTTTAAAAAATGTCCGTAAATCCGAACATGCTCGATTATTTCCGTTGTTGCGGAAACAGCCGACATTACACGAATCATTTAGAGCTAATGATGGGTCGTATTCCTTAATACACTTTCAACTTCTGAATTAAGGTAGTATACTCCTAATAAGATTCACGCGATGTCGGAATTTTTTCGTGTTACATCATTAACATTCGTTGCGCATCCAGACGTATTCGAGTGACGTCGTTAACAGTCGGCGATGGAACGTTCCATCGCCGAATGTTTACGACGTCGTCCGAATAACTTCTAAGTCGCAAGAATTTCATGACGTATGGGCTTTAACGCACACATAATTCTGATTAAAAGAGACATAATGCCACTGTCAATTGTTTTAATAGATGCGATTTGTGAGAATTGACACCTTCGTAGACATCATCTGGTACCAGTTTCATTAAATCATTGAATCATCTTTGTTCTTAACCCTTTCCCAGGCAAAATTTTGTTTGGAATTCCCTATTAGAAAAAGCTTTGGAAAACATTGAAGCAAAAGAAGAAAATGCTGATAATCAGCATTTTCTCCTTTTGCCTCAATATTTTATGTACTTTATTTCACACAAATCTTTTTGTTTAATATTATTTTTCTGCAGTCTTCAGTAGCTTTCAAAGTAGAACGTCCAAAAATGTGTCGTTTGAGAAAGGTTTAAAATTTCCAACGAAAAGTTCAGACAAAATCGCATTTTCTTGGTCTTTAGAGATTGGCGATTCATAAACGTATCTTACGATAATTGTAGGACGAACTCCATTCTAAATCCTTTGTCGCAAATGGTCCCTGGCTTTGACGTCCTTGATCAAGAAAGTATTAGCAGAAAAAGAAGGAAATGTTGAATACCAACACTCCTTTTGTCAACTTTTTATTGCTTTTCATACTGTGGCATACACATTTCTAAGACTGTTTTACATGGATTTTTTCGTTTACAGAATAAGAGATGGTTACAGTTTACAGTTTTTTAAAAATTCAATAGATCATTTTTCGTTCATTAAACACTATATTATGGGTATTCATTGGAATCTTCTCATTTAGACGATTCAAATGAGTTAATAACAAGGGCGGATCCAGGAGTTTTTTCCAGGGGGGGGGGGGGTCAAAGCCCAAATTATGGCATTTAATAAGAAGTTATATAGTCAAAATTCAATTTTCGGCCAATTCCAGGGGGGGTCATGACCCCCTGACCCCACCCCTAGATCCGCCCTTGAATAAAATATAGGGTTTGGATTTGAAATAACACATAAAGAATGTATTTACTCGCTCTTATCTGTTGCCCTGGAACAGTCTTGATTTTTGCTCTAAAATTTTCTAAAGTTCTAGATTTCCAGTTCTTTAATAAACCAGAAGTAATACCAAGATGCTAGATATTTATATTTTACAAAATACAAAACGGTAAAGTATCGTAATAAAGTGATATTTAAGCAAGATTTTGTTTGTTTTCATTTACAATTCAATACATGTTACACTCCAGTCATGGTATTTTGGCACATGTTTACTAATTACGTTGTTAAAAAGGGGAAAACGTTCCTTTTCAATAAAATGTCGCTTGTGTTTGTCAGAGCCTGCAGGTTTGAGACACCTGCAAGGCTTGAACAATGTCATGCGAAAAAAAGTGTACTGAAAGGATAAAGAAACACAGGGTAACATTTGTTTCGATATTTTGAAAACGCGTTCTCCAAACAAAGTGAAACTTTGTGGATTGAGTAACTAGGTCATAATACAACTTGCCATATATCGAAAATTTTGTCACGATACAGTGCCCAGCTCTGTTAAATGGTGGAAGGAAAAACGAGAATCTCGTGCACTGTGTTGTTCTGGTGCCATGCGCCGTTGGTAAAATCAATTTGCGAAAGTCTTTATACAGACCAACTGCTTCCCAATATTTTTTTCAGAATTTAATTTGTTTTAAGAATGGCACGACTCACACATGTTTAGGGGAGTCAGGCCACTCAAATGTTGATGCAAGGGCAGCTATAAAATCAGGTTGCTAGTCACTTTGGTGTTATTGTTTCCACCACAGAACGTCTTGTAAGACGTCTTCGGGAAACTGTGCATTTGGCCTATTGACCTAGGTCAAGGCGTCTGTGCCCAACGTCATGACGTCAGGATTGCTATATCGTCGTCTCTCATGTGCGTAATCGGCAACTTACTGTCGTTGAGAGTGCCTTAATGTTCGCGGAAATAATGGGTGTCCCATAAGTTCAAAATTGTAAGAAATCGATTACGAGGAGTTGGTATTAGAGCACGTCGCCCCTACGTAGGTCCACACCTTACCCCTGCTCGACGTTAGCGTCGGATTTCGTTTTAAATGAAGCCCGACATCATACGTATCTTCTTGTTTAAAGTTCACCCTACGTTTCTTTATCCTTTTGGTATAGTTTGTAGTTCGATATTGTGTTGTTTATATATGGAAATTTTGTGAAAGTGTCCCATATCTTAACCGGACTTTTTGCAAGTGACAGAACGTCTATACGATTCTCTCATATTTGATTGATTGAAGGGTGTTTAACGCCATTTCAACCATTTCACAAAAGACATAAATCATTGGTGGTCTAATTTGAAAGCTGATGCACACGACAAAATTGGTGTTAATTAAGGGAAATTTTGATAAATAATGTGTTCAGAAAACATTTAGGCTAATGGGGAAATGATTATTATCAGAATTTTCTTCTTTTGCCACATTGTTTTCCCAATCCTTCTCCTCTAGGCACGTCAAAAGCATGTCTTGTTGCAATTCAGTCAAAACCTTGATATCCTCTTATAGGGTGAATATCCGTTTCGACTGTCTTTGCGATTTTTTCATCACTTGAAATCCATTAATTGGTTGTAGTCTGACGTTGAGTATCTATTTTCTGTCTTGTTGAATATACTTGACCCAAATTGTATTAATCAATTACCACACAGTGACACTTTTTGACCCCTCACAAGAAAATTGCTTTGGAAAACATTGTGGATAATGCAGAAATTGCTTGTGATAAGCAATTTCTTCATTTCCCACAATGTTTTATGCACAATAAGAACAAATGAATAAGATTAAGATTGTAATGTGCAACATCTTTAAATATGGACAGGTTAAAATGTTGTCGTTTAGTAATGGGTTGATGTAACACGTCATGCGAAAAGGGACCTTCTATGAAGTCAATAAAAACAACTGCCAGAAACAGAACAGACTAAGCAGGCTTATATTTAATCCGAGTTTTCCCTGATGAAATTCGCTATTTGATAATATTATGTTGGTGTCGCTCATTTCAATGAGTTAAATCATACCAAAGAGCGAATTTCGTCAGAGAAAACTCGGAATCGCTGATATCATATGAGATAACCGGAGAGGTACACAAATGTAGGACTGAAACAAGTGCCGGGTACCCGCGGGTAGCGTCCAAAATTGTCAGTACCCGGGTACATGTACAAATTTATCACCCGTTACTTGATAATCAATTGTGGCTTTCATCTTTTATTAATAATTCAACATATCTAGACAGTGAGTAAAAAAGTTCTACAATGATGAAAATAGAGTATAACATGTTGCCAAGGATAACGTTAGATAGGAGGACTCATTTTGAATTACACCAAGTATTAGATAGAGGCTGTATAGTAGATTCTACGCGAAATAAACATTCAAATGCGCGCAGCGCATTTAATGTTTATGTAGCGTGGAATTACAGACTCTATCTGACTTGGTGTTCGCTAGCGGTTTATTGGAGACTGGGTGTGGCTATGTATAGACGTCACATAAACTAGAGCGGCGAAATTTTAAAATATATTGCAATTTCATTGATCCAAAAAGTAGGTCGAACACTAAATGGAATGTAGAGGAGAGTTGACTCGTCCGAGTCAACTTGCCTGCATGTTCTCATTGGAGGATTGCTCCTATACTATATCTGGATTGAGCCATCTAAATTCACGAATTATCTATTTGTACGGTAATCCGAGTTTTCTCTGATGAAATTCGATCTTTGATATGTTGATGTCGCTCATTTTACACTTACATGAGCGACATCAACGTATCAAAGAACGAATTTCATCATAGAAAACTCGGATTATTTGTACGGGTACCCGCTGGTAATTGTTAGACGGGTATCCGGGTACAAATGTTGTGCGGGTCATTTTAGCCCTATACAAAAATCACAAAAAAGATAGCTGCCAGCATGTTTTCATTGGTGTATTGCTCCTATACTATAACTGTATTGAGCCATCTAAATTCACGAATTATCTATTTGTACGGGTACCCGCTGGTAATTGTTAGACGGATACCCGGGTAAAAAGTTTGTACCCGTTTTAGCCATATACAAAAGTCACAAAAATATAGATCGAGTGAATTTAACAATGACCCTTGCATTCAGCAAATCCCTGTCGTTTTCCACCTCCTCTGCTTCAAACCAATGTCAAGTCGGTCATATATCAATGCAATAATTGAAAAATATTGTAAATGATATGCCACGTGAGTCCCCTCCGTATAATAATATAGCAAACACGGTCGTACATTTCTTTCTTTTTTTCTAGTTTCATGTGCCTTGGGACTTAAATATGATTAGTTTGGTGCATTGGGACGTAAAAAGGGATTGTGTTGGTGCATTGGAACTTAAATCAAAGCATTGTTTAAGACGGGGTAACTTTATACAGTTTCAGAGAAGTTATAAAACATATTAGGGTTTTTTTCAATATTATCAACTCCTATTTGACGGTTACACAAAAAGAAAATTGCAGATGTATACTGGTCTACACGAGAGAGAAAATGTGCATTTTTTCTGGGGAAATGTACACACTCACCTGAGCAAAATACTAGTACCATCTCTTTTTAAATCGAGTAAAATTTCCCTCTCTGAAGAGATATTAGTGATATTTTTATTAACATTTTGTTCAGAAAAGTAATGGTAAAAACAAGATGTCCATGAACTAGATCTCTATCAAACGACAAATACTCGCCCACTAGTGTATTGTCTGACACCTGCAAGATTCGAACCAGCGCATGCAAAATATCAATACCCCACTAAGGATTTTCTGAAATTCTTAGTCACGTGATTAACCACCATGGTTATACGAGGTTTTGATATGCCACTTACGATACATTCTAATTAGAGTATATAAGTAATCCAATCGAGACCCATGTATTTTCTGCTATAATACCTTTTATGTTACATTAGCAGCATTAGTCGCAATTCGGAACGAGTTTGCTTCGACCATTTTTTTTTGTCAAATGCCAATATGTTCCCCTTTTCTATAGCAGACATCAATCATGTAAAAACTATCTTGAAGAGGACAAAAATAACTTTCTTTCATTTGCTAACAATTAACGATCGTACCTAGCTAATAGACTATATTAGATTCTTAAATAAGCTGCTGAGTATATGAAGGTCAACTTTATTTATATATCGACCCTTGCTCAAACGTCAAGAAATTTGACCGTTCCAATGTGAAATCAACTGTAGACAACAAAATAAATCCTGAATGAGATAGGTACCGGTATTGCGTGTAATACAACCCAGAAAATATTGAGACGAAAACAGAAAAGGCTTATTTATCCACAGTTCCTTTTTTGTATCAATTTTTCCCAATGATTTCTATAAGAAAGGTTAATGCCAAATTTTGTTCGGGAAAGGATTAATAAATGACTTTTCCGCACTTGATGACCAATGCCCTTTTCTAATGGGTCAGTAGCTAAACAAATATCGTTGCTTTTCTACGAAAAGTAGCTGCAGTTACGAGGTTTTCGTTGAAAAGCAGCAATATGCTCCAATCCGAAATAGAACCTTTCACGTTATATTATATCGAACTATTTTACGACCGGAAACCATACAGCGCATGTGCGAATTAGACTGGTTACCGTCCCTGATACTACTTAGTGTTTACTGATAGGCCTACACAAAAGAGTATGACCTGCGCTAACCAGTCTACACTCGCGCATGCGTAAAAAGGCTACCAGTCGTAAAATAGTATGATAAAACACGGCGTTATGGTTCAAGTGAAAAACTGCATCTAAGTGTTACACTTGCCAAGCCGAAAATATTTTAGATTTCATTTGAAAGGTACAGCTGCTGCCTAAAATATCTGGCACGAGTGCATGCCTATATAACCATTTTGAGCAGTTTCGATGCTTTTCAACAAAAACGTAGAAACTGCAGCTTTTTTAAAGCTGCAGTTAAGAGGTTTTCGTTGAAGAGTGGCGTTTATCACCATGAAGGCCAATGTCAATGTGAATGACATTGATTAGCGCCCTTTCCCACAAAGTGCTACTTTAGACTTGACCAATATGAGTGACGACAAATTATGAAATGTCAGAACTAGAAAATGTATTATGGTATAGCTTAGTAATCATTTATGGAAAAAAGGAAATTGCTGATTATTGATGGTTTCTTCTTTTCACTTAACGAATGTTTCCGAACTTTGTCTCCTATGGACGTAAAAAAAAGTCTTGCTGTGAAAAGCGTTGAATGAAGGTCGTTTCTATATATGGAAACAAATAACGTCTCAGAGTGTTTAATCCTTTCTTGCTTAATGTTTCCTGTGACATTGTTTGTCATTATCTAGCGCTAATCAAATCAATATTCAATCATGATCTATAAAGCCTCTCACATACAATACGTGTTTTCATAAAAAAAAACCGTAACTGCAGCTTTAAACAGGCTGCAGTTACGAGGTTTTTGATGAAAAGCATCAACATAAATGATGTCCATACAAGAAGAAGTTAGGAAAACATTGAACGAAAGGAGAAATTACTGACATACGTGATAGCCAGTATTTTCCAATTTTGCCTCAATATTTTCCTGGATAAATCAAGGTCTCTGGTTAAAGAAGAAGAAGAAAAATAAGAAGAAAAAAAGAAAGAAGAAGAAAGAAGAAGAAGAAGAAGAAGAAGAAGAAGAAGAAGAAGACGAAGAAGAAGAAGAAGACGAAGAAGAAGAAAAAGAAGAAGAAGAAGAAGAAGAAGAAGAAGAAGAAGAAGAAGAAGAAGAAGAAGAAGAAGAAGAAAAAGAAGAAGAAGAAGAAGAAGAAGAAGAAGAAGAAGAAGAAGAAGAAGAAGAAGAAGTGGAAGAAGAAATGGAAGAAGAAGAAGAAGAAGAACAAGAAGAACAAGAACAAGAAGAACAAGAAGAACAAGAAGAACAAGAACAAGAAGAATTTTGAACGTCATAGAATATCTGGATGTGGTGGACCTTTCAAAGACTACCTGATGAAAGTCATTGACAAGCGACAAGAAAGAAACATTTGGCTGCTTGTTTTCATTAGACGTTATTTTAAAATCATATTTAGCAAATCCCTGGCAACTTTTCGCCTTCTCTCCTTCAAAACCTTATATTATTTTTTCTCTTTTTTTTCAAATCGGTCATGTATTACAGTTTACAGATTTATTGGTGATTATCTTCAAATGACCCGTCGTGAGAGCTATTACCAGCCTAGAGATCGAAGCTACAACTCACGATGAAAACATTATCGGAAACGACGAAAGAGCGTATCATTAACCCCCCCCCCCCCCCCAAAAAAAAAAAAAAAAGACCGGGGTTTGGTATCAGTAGCGGAACAGACATAGGAAACATTTTCTTCCTTTGCATCAATAGTTTCTTTGCTATATTGATCAGAAATCAATTTTTGTCTAAAAACATTTCGTCATCTCGGTATTAAATTTCAGATTGGTCCTTCAAAAAATGTGTTGTTTGGGAAAGGTTGAATATATTTTATGCGGCTAGATAAGTATTTATTAGAACTAACATGCCTTAATCTTGACAAATTTTATTCGTTGATTCCCAAGCCAGTCATTACAACAAAAACGATCAAAACGAGACAATTTTACGTCTATTGTAATGGATAATTTGGGACTAACAAGTCCCTTTTTTGACCAATTTAGAATCCGATATATCGCAGGGAAAATTCAGTACGCTTTCCCATAACCCATTTTCAAATTCTACATGCATAAGACCTACATCCTTTTGCATGTGGAAATGCCTGTAATCAGTAGTGTTCAATAAGGACTACATCCCATCATTTACTACAAGCCTTTTCTTGTGAGAAAGCTACATGTACGAGTATATAGCCTGCTTAATATTATTTCCCTCTTTCAAACCCCAGACCTGGTTTGGCGTCGTTAATAGAAATGGATGTTTCTTTCTTTGACTCAATATAGTCTGGCTTATATTTGACATTCATCTTATCTTTAAAATAGTTTCAACATAAAATGTGTCGTCTGTTATAGCTTTCAAAGTTGAACAGTACACATTTTTGGCAATTTTGGAAAGGATTAGTAGCTTTTTATCACCAAAGGAAATACCTAACTGCTGTCTATGTAAAAGAGATACCGAATTATTTTACCGTATAGCGTTTTTCCAGTAGATCAGAACCTGTCTAGCCACATTACATCATTGTTACGTAATTAATCGTTCTCCAAATGGCAAAATTTCAGATTTGTCTAAATTCAAAGATACTGGTATTGCAGACGTCAATTTCAAGTGTATGAAACTCAAGATTTTTGTCCTTATGGGTAGAAAACATTGTGGAAAATGAGGAAATTTCTTGTTACAAGCAGGTTTCACTGTTTTACAAAACATTTATCTTATGAGGAGTCAGAAGGTGTCACTCAATCTCCTTCGCAGTTATCTCCCTGAATTTGGATTGGGGAGATCTCTGCCGGCACAGCTTGAGTTACCAAGATTTCAGGTAATTGATTTTTTTATATTGATTTTTATTTAAGAAAGTAAGCATGCTGTAAGTGACGTTTTAAGAATATGAGGTGTCAGATATGAATCAAAATAAAAAAATATAATTTGATTTAAAAAAATGATTTCAGAAATATACGAGGGACGGTCGGAAAGTAGTTGGACTTTTCGTGCTGATGTCTCTCCATTTGCAACTGTATAAACACATTATATATTGGCGGAATCTACATCCATTTGCCAATAACGTGGTCAGTTTATTTTCAAAGATAGTTGTATATACAATATTATGTCCACTTATATGTGAAAGGGGTTTACTGTATCATAGGCAATTTGTTAGAGGAACAACAAGGGGAACCAAAACAAACGAACATTCTAGTCATTTTAATCGCGAAGAAGTTAAGTTTTTGAACTACATTATCACTGAAGATTAAATGTGGGTTATTAATTCCGAACTTGGGATAAAAACTCAGTCAAAGCAGCCATGAAAACAAGCTGGTTCCCCACCAATGAAAAGATAAAGATGTTACCTTCGGCTGGTAGTCATGTTTGTTGCTTTTGTGGATTCACGAGGATTGATAGTTAGTCATTTCATGTCAAATGGTAAAAACTGTCATTGCCAAGTACAATTCTGAAGTAACTCATAAAAAACAAAGAATATATGCTGTAGTAAACGCGTCCCAGATTAGCAAAGAAAAATGTTTTCTGCTTCACGATTACGCACGCTCCCATACCACCGCATCTACAGTGGAGATTATCATCTATTACCCATGACAAAAGTTGTTTTACTCTTCTTATAGCCCAGACCCTTTCCCATATGACTTTTATTTGTGTCTAGAACTGATGAAAATGCTTGCTGGGAAGAAATTTGAGACCAGGGCGCCTTTGATACCGGTGGTTACACAGTACCTAATGCTGTGGGTCTACTTTATGGTTGATAATGGGAAAAATAAAGCTCCTACTAACATGGCAAAAATGCATAGACACAGATGGACAATTTGTTTAAACAGTGTAGAAAGAATTTTGTTAAAAAGTTAAATGGTTTTAGAGAACTAGTCAAAAGTCCAACTACTTTCCGACCGTCCCTCGTAAATAAATTTCCGCCATCTTTACAATATCACGTGATATTCACCATGGTCACGTGATTTATATGCCTGCAGTGATAATGTAAGGCATTGTCGCTGTGTGGAGTTTGGGTGTCACTGTGTGGCAATGGGGTAATCCTTCTCTAAACTGAGAAAATTTCAGACTCTAATTTTAAAGCAGCTACAGATGAAAAAATGGTTGTATAAAGCATAGGATTTGTGGATAATGAAACTTAGTACACAATTATGCAAAAGTAGAAAATCATCTTGCACTTGACAAAACAAAAATGTAGGTAGATGTAAAAGTTTGGGACTGCATAATTGAAGTGGTGGGAGAAACTTATAATCTGGATTGGAAATAAGATAACGACGCCCAATCTTCTCGAATTTCTTTGCAGATTTTGTCAAACACATGTCATCCGACAGTTAGGCATTCAACAAGGATGGATCTCGTTCATGGGTGTTAGCCTACATAGCGACGTAAATGGGTTGTACATAAAGGCAAGGCACACGAAAGGAAAGTTATTGACAAATCCCTTACAAGAATCGAAGTAGTTTCCTACTTTTCCCTTCTTAGATCGATTTGTGACGCCACAAATCACGTGTGTTGCACGCCGTGATACCAAACCAAATTAAATAGTGGTTATGAAAATCATGAAACCGTCGCTTTTCAACAAACACCGCGTAACTACAGCTTGAAAATTATTTTTTCCAGCAGGAGTGAAGTACCTTTGTAATTTCATATATTAGCCTGTTTATTCTCACGGCCTAGGAGCTAGGCTAGGGAAATCGCTGCTGAGAGAAAATCGTCGTGATATTTGCCAATGCAAATTTATGCTTTGTTGAATTTGGGTTCTGCTGTACTTTGTAAGTTCTGTGCCTCTGAGATGTCGATAGTACTTTTGTACCCTGTAATAAAAAGTTTTCACGTAACGGTCATCTCCACATATCGATGCCTTTTTCAACAAAAACCTCGTAGCTGCAGCTTGGATAAAGCTGCAGCTACGAGGTTTTTGGTGAAAAGTGACAATATGTAAACTTTCCACTAATATGTCAGGTCGTCCGCAGACGGCACGCTGTCGACACCTCCAATCTTCCCTTTAGGTGTGGCCCCAGAGTAAATTGTCCCTTCTTTAGCATATGTAAAAATGGTCAACTTACCGGTATTACAGTACCTTCCACAACTTTTGAGGACACTCGCAGCTTAGGATTCTTGATTTACTGCCTCTGGGCTCCCTTTTCATTGTGGTTTCAGTATAGGTTGATAGGGAAAATCTGAAAATATCCAACAGAGAACATGACCACTATTTACTTCACTTTAGAATGGCTTTCTTCCGCCGTACTACATGTATATTTTCAATCTCCTTCGCAGTTATCTCCCCTGAATTTGGATTGGGGAGATCTCTGCCGACACAGCTTGAGTTACCAAGATTTCAAGTAATTGATTTTTTTTATTTTTATTTTAAAAAGTAAACATGCTTTAAGTGATGTTTTAAGAATATGAGGTGTCAGATATGAATCCAAATAAAAAATATAATTGGATTTAAAAAATGATTTCAGAAATATAAATGAATTTTCGCCATCTTTAAGATATCACATGATATTTCCATGGTCGCGTGATTTATATGCCTGCAGTGGTAATGTAAGGCATTGTCGCTGTGTGGAATTTAGCACATTTTTAGGGAGTACCTGCAGAAAGTAGTCCTGTAAATAATGCAAAAAATATGATATACAACCAAAGAACAGATGCAGAAATACTAAATCATCAAATAAAGCAATGTTTAACACTCCCTACAGCCATCTGCATGCTCAGACAACAATTTCTTGCACTATTTTCTTTTACAACGACCCCTTAGCAAAAAGTTGACTGGTGTCACACCTAATTACGTCATACATAATTCGCATGTGCTTGCTGCGCTGACCACCAATAAAATGTGTCTGCACACTGAGATTTTATTATGAATGGTGTAACCTCTCAGTCTATTGCTAATAAATCTTTCTAATTAGGCGCTGTTATGTGTGAATTGTCGACCATTAATGCAGCTACATACCACAGTGCAAATAAGAAATAAGTTTATTTTTTATCATCATTTTTTTCTCTCCACAAGAGATTCATAAAAAAACTTTCATAAAAGACAAAGCAGTTACAACTATTAAATGTATCATTTTATAAAACGGTTCCGCTCCGTAAAACGCATGCGATTTTTTTTATTTATTTCAAGCAGCATACCTACACAGTACAGTTGGCGCCACATCGTATGGCGCATGTTTACATTTTGCTGCAATGTAAATAAAGCATTCTTGTATAAACATGGTTAAATTGTATTAAAGTAGTGACGTACATACTATGAAAATTTAGGTACATAGGTAGAATTTATAGAATTTAGCCATGTTTTGTACAACAATGTTTTATTTACATTTCAACAAAATGTAAACTTGTGCCATACGATGTGGCACCAACTGTAGTTATGCCAAGATATTTTTTATACGTACACTTGCTCGTTTGAAGGTATTTTTTTCTCGTCTTATAGTCAACATATTGTGAACAGATAAAGCGCATCACTCGCATCTTTGATGGCGCAATTCCCCCTTCTATCTCACTTTTCACGGGGTTTTCAAACAGTGAAACACAATCTAACCCGACAAAAGTGCTATTTTTCTACTTTTTTGGACAGGAAAAAATACTTCCGTTTGAATGTTTAAAAAAAACACGGGGTTTGTTGTTGATCAAAAATGGCGCCATACAGGGCTACGACGATGCAATTTATCTCACCAATACCCAAAAATTGTAAGACAATTGCACATCTGCCATGAACAATTGAGTTTGAATTTTTATTTAAATCCGTAGAGTTTGGTATTAGTAAAGCCAACCCATATTTATTTTTTCATAAATATAAATTTTATTTTTTATCCGAAAGAGAATATTTTCATACGTAAATTCTGAAAATTTTTAGCCAAAATATTACACTGTTTACGAGAAATATATATTGTGAGCTAAAATTTAAAAAAAAAATGTTGTGGACAACAGTTCATACATGTATTTATATGAAATTTGCCAATTCTGTCTCAACTTTAAAGGCGTATTTTCGCTTATAAATAACAACTTCAAAGAATTGACAGCATTTCTACGCATTAGAATAACCATTAATAACATCAAGACATACTTTTAAAGAATAAAATTTGAATGTTATGTCCCTTTAAGGTCATTAAACTAGGTCTTTTTTTGGAAAGGGTCAATGCCGTTAAGAACCGTCAGACATTATTTGTTTCCATTTATAACACCGACCTTCGTTTTTATGACCATTTGTTACGCCTGTTGACATTGGCATTGTAATTAATGTAATAGGAACAGCTTGGGCGTTATCCTCTTAGCTCCGCTTATGACATCAAATTTCCAAATTTGGAACTTATATTGAAAGCATCCAGCGAAGCTCTTTTCTGGAGTATTTAATGGTGTTTTTAACCCTTCTTATGACAACTAATATAGACACGTTCAAAATACTGTAGGCGAATGTACACGTTAAATGAAACTATCATAATAAGAGAATTGCTGGTAGGCATAATTACAATTTACTCAAAATAAAACTGGTATACTGTACATACTTTGTTACAAATAAATGAACTGTATTCACTAAAAAAGGGTTTCGACAAATTTATTTGATACGCAAAATTTCTCCCGTATACCAAGTTACATGCGATGGTAGATCCAGATGTGGTTACAGGGGTTCAAACGAACCCCCCTGTAGCCTTATTACGAGGGACGTTCAATTAATTTTGGAACAGGGGTTCTATAAGCCATAGTTATGTCGCAATTCAATTTTAAGTTTCTTCAGTCCTTCGAAGTAATCATTTTTTACACCCACACAATTACTTATATGCCAATAAATGGGCCTCTTATGGAACACCCCGCAGACACTGGAAAATTGAACTGCATATGGAATATGAAGGCATGTACTGACGACATGAAGCTTTCTTCGTCATCATAGGGAACACAAAAAAGCCACACGGGATTAAGCCCAGCTATAAGGGTGGATGAAGACGCTGTGCAGCATGTGTCTCTTTCAGGAAGTCTTGGACAAGATGACTCCTGTGGACAGCTCCGTTGTCATGGATTTGGTACATACCTCTTTAGCTGGTCCTAGACCTGCTCTTTTCGTGATATATCTTTAATTTCGCCGACAAACATTTCTTGTATGAAAGACCGGCGATAGTTGTACTATTTGAAACAGTAATTTGAACAATACACCCGTTACATTTGAAAATTACCGCGTTCAAAACTTTTGCCGCGCTTTTAATTTTTTGGCTATTACGGGCATTTCCTGATCTTTTATCAACCATTGCTCGCTAATAACCCGCCATTGGTGCTCATAATAGTAGATTATTGTTCAATTATATGTTTAAAGCTCAGAAAGCCCACATTTATTGCATTTATTGCATTATTTCAAAATATATTTTACACGGGTAGCTCTCTGTCCTATAGGCAGCAGGTGGGGGACCCAATGGGCATAAACCTTTCTGTGTTTCAATCCTTTCGTCAAAGTCGTATAACATGTCCCCGATGAAAAACCAACTTTATCTGCTATTTCTTGCACATTGAACCATGCGTCTGGTTCGGTCATGTCGGAATCTACAGCAACATTTGCTTTGGTACTAGCTCTACCCGGGTTGCCTGAGAGGGGGGCATCATTCAGGCCAGTTTTACCAATTTTGATTTTTATTATCTTCCTAAAAACTGACGTATATTCAACGTTCGAATGTCCACGAACCTGATATAGTTCATTATATACATGTGATGCAGATATTTCAAAGCCTATGCGACCTTTAATGTAGACCCGTACATCCTACTTCAGTTTGTTTTCCATTTTGCGCACAGCGAAATAGCCAGTATATATGACTGAACCAATTTAAAATTTCAATAACTTTTGAAAGAGTCAACGAATTTGTCTCAAATTTTGACCAAGTATAGACAGTAATTTCCCGTTAAATAACCGCAATCACCACTTGCTCTGTAGAACCGTGAGGTATGGTGGACAATTAGTACCACTTTTAATTGAACGCCCCTCGTATTTAATTTTCATGCAGAAATTGAGTCAGAATTGTGTAATACTAGAAAAAAACGACCCCCATAATTTACTTGTTCGAACCCCCTTATCCGTGGCAGACATGTAAGTATAACTTGTTTATTAGCTCACCTGAGCACGAAGTGCTCAAGGTGAGGTATTGTGATCTATCAATGTCCGGCGTCCGTCTGTCCGTCTGTCCGTCACGGCGTCAATAATTTATTTAAACGACATCTCCTCCTAAACTACTGGGTCAAAATCAACCAAACTTTGCAGAAATGTTCCTTTGGTCGTCCCTTATAACAATTGCTAAAAGAATTTTAATCCATGAAACATTCTGGTTGCCATGGCATCGGAAAATGGGAAATTTCACAAAAGCTCATCAATTTCTTTAAACGACATCTCCTCCTAAACTACTGGGTCAAAATCAACCAAACTATGCAGAAATGTTCCTTGGGTGGCCCCTTATAAGAATTGCTAAAAGAATTGAAATCCATGAAAAGCTCTGGTTGCCGTGTCATCGGAAAATGGGAAATTTCACAAAAGCTCAACAATTTCTTTAAACCTTAACTTCTTGGTCAAAATCAACCAAAACTTGGCAGAAATGTTCCTTGGGTGGTCCCTTATCAGAATTATTAAATGAATTGAAATCCATGAAAAACTTTGGTTGCCGTGGCATCGGAAAATGGGAAATTTCACAAAAGCTCAACAATGTCTTTAAACGACAACTCCTGCTTGGAAAATTTCACAAAAACTCAACAATTTCTTTAAACGACATCTCCTCCTTAACTTCTGAATTAAAATCAACCAGACTTGGCAGAAATGTTCCTTGGATGGTCCCTTATAAGAATTGCTAAAAGAATTGAAATCCATGAAAAACTCTGGTTGCCGTGGCATCGGAAAATGGGAAATTTTACAAATGCTCAACAATTTCTTTAAACGACGTCTCCTCCTTAACCTCTGGGTAAAAATCAACCAAACTTGGCAGAAATGTTTCTTGGGTAGTCCATATAAAAATTGCTAAAGAAATTGAAATCCATGAAAAACTCTGGTTGCCGTGGCATCGAAAAAGGGGAATTTCACAAAAATTCAACTATTTGTTTAAACGACATCTCCTCCTTAACTTCTTAGTTAAAATCAACCAAACTTGGAAGAAATGTTCCTTGGGTGATCCCTTATTAATATTGCTAAAAGAATTGAAATCCATGAAGAACTCTGGTTGCCGTGGTAATGGAAAATGCTAAATTTCACAAAAGCTCAACAATGTCTTTAAGCAACATCTCCTCCTTAACCTCTGGGTAAAATCAACCAAACTTGGCAGAAATGTTCCTTGGGTAGTCCCTTATAAGAATTGCTAAAAGAATTGAAATCCATGAAAAACTCTGGTTGGTGTGGCATCAGAAAATGGGAAATGTCATAAAACTCATCAATTTCTGTAAACAACATCTCCTCCTAAACTACATGGCCAAATTCTTCTCTGGGACCACAATGCGTAACATATGCAAAGTTATTTGGCATTATAATTACATTACTCAGGTGAGCGATTTAGGGCCCTCAGGGTCCTCTTGTTTTTTATTGCTATCACTTTATTTGTCAAGGCACTCGTCTTTATAAAGTTTGGGAAATAATTCATGACACACCAACACTTGTGCTCTTAAAAGATCTGACCACGCGATTCCCCATTGTGACAGTTTCAATGTGTACCATATTGAATAGGTTAATAAGGTACATGTATACCGAAATTACCAAAATCTGGATTCAGAGGATGGTATTGGCTAGGAACTTAGTTACACTGGCTAGTGCTGTAGTCGACATTACCTAACAAAGCCAAGGAAGTTTAGACAGAAATCTGGATTCAGAGTATGATTTCTGGCAGTAAATCAACAAAATAAACTAGTTCTATAGGCGACACTGATTAACAGCTCCCAGGTCCATTTAAACCCAAGTCTGGATCCGGAGGATGGTATCTGATAGAAAATCAACCCGGTTAGTACTATAGTAGACAAAAATGTGGATTCAAACTATGATATTTGGCAGTGAATCAACAAAATACGCTAGTTCTATAGGCGACTCTAATGAACAGTATACCAAAATTTTTATTCAGAGGCTGGTATCGGGTGGGAACTCAACCCAATTTCTATAGTAGAAACTACACCATCAATTCCAAGGACGGTTTTATATTACACCAAAATTACCATAATCTTGATCCAGAAGAAGGAACTTAGCTACATTATCTAATGCTGTACTCGGGGGTACCTTACAAGTTTAAGTCCGTTCGAGACAAAATTCTGGATTCAGAGTATGATATCTGGTAGTAAATAAATAAAATAAGCTAGTTCTAAAGGCGACACTATGTAACAGCTCCCGGGCCCATTTGCACCAAATTCTGGATTCAAGGGCTTGTATCTGAAAGGAACTCAACCCCATTGGTTAGTCTTATGATATACACTAAACGTTCAATTCTAATGCTGTTTTGGATCAATTTTACCAAAATCTAAATTCAGAGAATGATATTTGCTAGAAACTGAAATACATTGACTAGTGCTGATTGAAGTCGAACAGTACCTAACAAATCCAAGGCCGTTTGAGACAATAATCTGGATTCAGAGTACGATTTCTTGTAGTAAATCAAGAATTTAAGCTAGCAGCTCTTTAAACGACACTGATTAACAGCTCCCATGCCTATTTTCGCCAAAATCTAGATTCAGAGGATGGCATCTAATAGGAAATCAACCCGATTGGTAAGTCCTATAGTAGACACTAAACGTTCATTCCAATGCCATTTCATACCGAAATTACCAAAATCTGGATTCAGCGGATTTTATTTGCTAGGAACTCAGCTACACTGGCTAGTGTTGTAGCCGACAATACCTAACAAGTCCAAGGCCGTCTTAGACAAAAATCTGGATTCAGAGTATGATATCTAGAAGTAAATCAACAAAATATGCTTGTTTCTATAGGTAACACTGATTTAAAACAGCTCCCATGCACATTTGCACCAAAATCTGGAATTAGAGGATGGTATCTGATGGGAACTCAATCCAATTGATTAGTCTTATGGAGTACACAAAACTTTACCTTCCAATGCCGTTTTAAACCAAAATTACAAAAATCTGGATTCAGAGGATGTTATTTGCTAGGAACTGAAATACATTGGCTAGTGCTGTAGTCGACAGAACCTAACAAATCCAATGCCGTTTTAGACAATAATCTGGATTCAGAGTATGATTTCTTAATATAAGCTAGTTCTTTAGGCGTTACTTATTAATCGCTCCAAGACCCATTTGAAACAAAATCTTGATTCAGAGGATGGTATCTGATAGGAACTTAACCCCATAGGTTAGTCCTATAGTAGACACTAAATATTCACTTCCAATGCCGTTTTATACCGAAATTACCATAATCTGGATTCAGGGAGTGGTATTTGTTAGGAACTAGGAACTTAGCTACATTATCTAATGCTGTACTCGGGAGTACCATACAAGTTTAAGTCCGTTCGAGACAAAATTGTGGATTCAGAGTATGTTATCTGGTAGTAAATAAAAAAAATAAGCTAGTTCTAAAGGCGACACTAAGTAACAGCTCCCGGAACCATTTGCACCAAATTCTGAATTCAAAGGCTGGTATCTGATAGGAACTCAACCCCATTGGTTAGTCTTATACTATACAATAAACTTTCAATTATAATGCCGTTTAAAACCAATTTTACCAAAATCTAAATTCAGAGGATGGTATATGCTAGAAACTCAAATACATGGGCTAGTGCTGTAGTCGACAGTACTTAACAAATCCAATGCTGTTTAAGACAATAATCTGGATTCAGAGTATGGTTTCTGGTAGTACATCAAGAATACAAGCTAGTTCTATAGGCGACAACGATTAACAGCTCCCAGGCCCATTTTCACAAAATTCTGGATTCAAAGGCTAGTATCTGATAGGAACTCAACACCATTGGTTAGTCTTATAGTATACACTCAACTTTCAATTCCAATGCCGTTTCAAACCAATTTTACCAAAATCTACATTCAGAGGAAAGTATTTGCTAGGAACTCAGCTACATTGGCTTGTGCTGTAGTCGACATTACCTAACAAATCCAAGTCCGTTTTAGAAAAAAAATCTTGAGAAACTTAGATACATTGTCTAGTGATGTAGTCGACAGTACCGAATAAATCCCAGGCAGTTTTAGACATAATTCTGGACTCAGAGTATAATATCTTGTAGTAAATCAACAAAAACGCTAGTTCTGTAGGCGACACTGATGAACAGCTCCAAGGCCCATTTTCACCAAAATATGGATTCAGAGAGGATGATATCTGATAGGAACTCAGTCACATTGTTTAGTACTGTAGTAGACAAAAATCTGGATTCAAAGTATGCTATCTGGTAGTAAATCAACAAAATAAGATGGTTCTATAGGCGACGCCGATAAACAGTAGCCACGCCCATTGGCACCAACATTTGGATTGAGAGGCTGTATCTGATAGGAATTCAACCCCATTGATTAATACTATAGTAGACACTAAACTTTCAATTCCAATGCCCCTTTATACTGAATTTACAAAACTCTGGATTCAGCAAATGGTATTTGCTAGGAACTCAGCTACATTGGTTAGTGCTGTAGTGGACAGTCCTTAACAAATCCAAGTCCGTTTTAGACAAAAATCTAGATTCAGAGTATGATATCTGGTAGTTAATCAACAAAATAAGCTAGTTTTATAGGCGACATTGATTAACAGCTCCCATGCCCATTTGCACTAGATTCTTGATTCAGAGGACGGTATAATATGATAGGAACTCGACCTCAATAGTCTGTCCTTTAGTAGGCACTAAACATTAAATTCCAATGCCGTTTTATACCGAAATTACCAAAACCTAGTTTCAGAGTATGGTATTTGCTAGGAACTTAGCTACATTGTCTAATGTTGTAATCCACAGTACCTAACACATCTAAGGCCGTTTGAGACACAATTTCGGATTCAGAGTATGATATTCGGCAGTAAATCAACAAAATAAGCTAGTTCTACTGGTAAAATTCTCCAAGGCCCATTTGCACCAAAATCTGGATTCAGAGGATGGTATCTGGCAGGAACTCAACCCCATTGTTTAGTCCTATAGTAGACATTAAACTTTCAGTTTTATTGCCGTTTTATACCAAAATTACCAAAATCTTGATTCAGATGATGGCATTTGCTGGGAAACAAGCTACATTGGCTAGTGCTTTAGTGGACAGTACCTAACAAATCGAATCCCGTTTTAGACAAAAATCTGGATTCAGAGTATGATATTTAGGAATAAATTAACCAAATAAGCTAGTTCTAAAGGCGACTCTGATTAACAGCTCCTAGATCAATTTGCAACAACATTTTGATTCAGAGGATGGTATTTGATAGGAACTCAACCATATTGGTTAGTCCTATAGTAGACACTAAACGTTAAATTCCAAGGCCGTTTTATACCGAAATTTCTATAATCTGGATTCAGAGGCTGGTATTTGATAGGAACTCAACCATATTGGTTAGTCCTATAGTAGACACTAAACGTTAAATTCCAAGGCCGTTTTATACCGAAATTTCTATAATCTGGATTCAGAGGCTGGTATTTGATAGGAACTCAACCATATTGGTTAGTCCTATAGTAGACACTAAACGTTAAATTCCAAGGCCGTTTTATACCGAAATTTCTATAATCTGGATTCAGAGGCTGGTATTTGATAGGAACTCAACCATATTGGTTAGTCCTATAGTAGACACTAAACGTTAAATTCCAAGGCCGTTTTATACCGAAATTTCTATAATCTGGATTCAGAGGCTGGTATTTGATAGGAACTCAACCATATTGGTTAGTCCTATAGTAGACACTAAACGTTACATTCCAAGGCCGTTTTATACCGAAATTTCTATAATCTGGATTCAGAGGATTGTATTTGATAGGAACTCAACCATATTGGTTAGTCCTATAGTAGACACTAAACGTTAAATTCCAAGGCCGTTTTATACCGAAATTTCTATAATCTGGATTCAGAGGATTGTATTTGATAGGAACTCAACCATATTGGTTAGTCCTATAGTAGACACTAAACGTTAAATTCCAAGGCCGTTTTATACCGAAATTTCTATAATCTGGATTCAGAGGATTGTATTTGATAGGAACTTAGCGACATTGTCTAATGCTGTCGTCGACAGTGCTTAACAAATCAAAAGCCGTTTGAGACAAAATTCTGGATTCAGAGTATGATATTTTGCAGTAAATCAACAAAATCAGCTGGTTCTATAGGCGACACTGATTAATAGCTCCCAGGCCCATTTGCACCAAAATTTGGTTTCAGATAGTATCTGACAGGAACTTAACCCCGTCGATTAGTCCTATAGTAGACACTAAACTTTCAATTCCAAGAATGTTTTACAATATACCATTTCCCTCGTGTCATTTATTTACTTTCTATCGAAAGTTTCTATCGAAACATCATAATTTGTACTACAAAGTAAAAGAACGGGTATGTCAAAAAGATATCAAAAATGAATTTTGTGCTAAAATTTTATGACAACACCTCCAAAATATACATACTATTGTTTGTTCGAATTTACGTCACGATTAACTGAAAATCATTCCCCATTGACTCAAATTGGAAGAAGAATGTAGATCTATAAAAGATTCCGGTGGCAATGTTCGGTGTATAGAAATAGTCTACTCCTACAACTTGCCCATTTCATACGATATTTCCGTTTTTTTTTTTTTTTTTTTTTTTTTTTTTTTTTTCCCAAACCTACATGCATTTGCATGTTCGACAATAACTATTCGAGAATAGTGTCACTTTACGTCGAAAACATCGTAACTAAAATGTGCTTAAAGTTGTAGTTACCAGGCTTTTCAAGAAAAGCGACGAATTGCATTTTAATATTAAGGTAGAATAATTCTAATGGATATGTACTATTGTCGTACATTTTCGACAAATGTCGACAATTTCCGTATCTATTTTTAGAAACAGTATTGCTAAATATAGCAACAGTATTGCTAAATATTACTTCCCTTTGTAAATGAAATTCCCCGAATACACCCCGAATATCTTTTTCTGGTATGACTCTCCGTTTAACAGCAATTTTTCAAAGACATTTTTCGTGTAACTTTACATGATACTGATTGATATCATCAGTTTGTAAGTGATTAGAAACTTTGATTTTAATTAAACTGCCTATTTAGGAAACTAATTGTAGTATGTATAATATTCATTTCTTCCCTTGATGCTCGCTGGCTCAATATAACGAGAAACCCTACAGTAGAAGACATATATATGTATTCTAATGAAATCTATGATGTGGTTATCAAACGCCTATCGTTTGAGAACGACGCGTGGATCAGATCATCATTGTTCAGACTTTCGCACTCGATTTTCATCACTTCTTCGCCGGCGATCCTTATTTAAATGTGCAAACTCGTGTAAAGTTAATTGTAACGTGGTTTGATCCGTGATTTGATCCTTTCTTTTAGATTCTTTTTCCATTTAAGTCCTTATATTCAATATGCAATACAGAAGAAGTGGTATAAGGAAGCTGTTATAAACTATAAAAAGATTAAGTACAATTTTTTCTGTAGAATTTGCATTACTTTTTACAAATAGCGATGTTCAATTGGTTACTAGGTAAAGGGTTAAAATGGTGAAAGTCATACGAAATCACAACTGATGTTATCATTTGCCAACTTCTGAAAGTCTAATACAACGTTTGGTTTTAGCTATAAGCATATAATTAGATATGGGCTACGGTACCCTTCATTTGGGGCATTGACGTCTTTTGGGAAAGAAATAGTGCGTTCGAAAGCATGAGGGTACTAAGAATTACCTTTATATATTTTCAATTTTTGACGGATAAAATGTACATATGTGGATTTTATCGTGTTCCTACACATATAAGAATAATTTTGATATCGGTTTTAGAGAGTGCGCGAACTTATTTCTGGCACTGTCAACATTTGTTTCAGAGGCATAAATTTCAAACTAGGAAATAAAGAGGCTTTATTTTTAAATAAGCACGCAGTAATTTAACAAAATAGCTCTCATATGCGCACACAGGTCATACCATTTCACATCAGACGATAGGTAAACATGTTTTTGATAATAAAAACCAAAATCTAAACACATTTAATGTGTTTATGTCCAAAATTCAGATACTTTTTTGCTTTGAGTGGTGGCCGCCATATTGGAATTTTGCAAGTTGGGGGTGGGATAAGGGAAAATCAAGTTTCTAGTAAACCTCTGGACGAATTTCTGTCATATTGCACATAAAGATGTCTAATATAATGTACTATCAGGCAGAAGTGTTTGTCACCCCAATTTCTAAAGTTGCCATTAGGCGTATTCTACCTTAATAGGATTTCGTTTCTGTAAAAGTTACAATAATTATTTCTATAATAGGTTCGGATAAACACTTAAACGATGCTAATTTCCCTCTCTTAATTGGTTTTTAGTGGCATTTTGTATAATTATCCTTACTTAATCTTTAAAACTTTATGAATAAACCATTAAGCTAGGTATCTCAAGGATGACGCTTATGAAAACGAGGCAAACAACGAAATATAAATTTCTAAAACGTAAAAAATAGATGTACTCATTACCTATTTGCACACATTGGCGCTTTTTGACGCAACCCAAGTAAACGGTTCCAAAGAACATTAATGTGAAAATTAAAGTGGATTTTCACACTGGTTTTTTCATAGATTTTACTTTTATTTTTATCCGAAAGAGCAAATTTTCTTATGAAAATTCTGAAAATTTCAAGACAAAATAATGAACGGTTTACGAGAAATATCTATTTTTGTGCCAAAATTAAACAAATTGTTGTGGACAACAGTTCAGATTTATATGAGATTTGTCATTTCTGACTCAACTTATAAAGGCATATTTTTCGCTTATCATTATAAATAACAACTTTAAAAAACTGATAGCATATCTGCGCATTAGAATGACCAATCTTTGCATAAAGACATACTTTAAAAAAAGAATTTGGAATGTTATGTCCCATTAAGCAGATTGCGTGTGACAAGCATCACGTTCATTGCCCACAACCTTTTCTAATCAGAAAGTCAAAATCATGTAAAAATTCATTCGACTAAAATTGCCATCTACAACATCTACAACATCTTTTAATGTGGAAAGTCTAAAATTTATCTGTTTGGTAACGGATTGAAATAGGAGGAATGATCATACACCCACACTTACAGCAATGTTTAAAAACAAAATACATATGAGCCATGATATGGAAAAACGTCCTTTATGGCATTTGAGAACAACCTAGATCCAGACCAGCCTGTGCATACGCACAGTCTGATCAGGATCCATGCTGTCCTCAAACAGCTTCCTCAGCAACTGCAACAGAGCAGCAAATGATCCTGACAGACTGCTCTTAGTACATGCTGATCTGGAAACATAGTTGTCTAGAATGCTTTAAGGGACGTTTTTCCAGATCCCGGCTCATATATAGTAAAATATATTGCCATATGCTATAATTATCCCATTACCAAACGGCGAATCGTTAGACTCATCCAAAGGATGTTGATGATAACAATTACGTAGGAATTAAAATTTGCATTTTTGTTTGTGTTTCCGTCTGTGTAAAAAAAATGTGTGAAAAATGAAGAAATTGCTTGTCACAGGCAATTTCTTCATTTTTCACATTTTTTTCCCATACATTTCCTTGTTGGGCGTCAAAAGCGTCGTTATGTTGGAATGTACTAAGCCCCGACAAGTTGTTAAAGGGACATAATCCATCCCCAAAATGGACATTTAGTATGAGAATAGAGTTATCATTAGGTTTCTATTCCCGGAAGAATCATCTGCGGACCGGACTCAACGCGCCTTTGAGAGGGCTATTCCCGGCTCTAACTCACTCTGCTCCAAATTCCATAGTTTCTTCAAACATTCAAGCGAAAGTTTTTTTTCGGTGCATGTGAACGAACTCACTTTCGTTTTGCACTTAAAAATATTTTGGCTCGAATGTTTGAAGAAACCACTGGATTTTCAGCAGAGTGGGTTAGAGCCGGGAATAGCCCTCTCAAAGGCGCGTTCCGTGCACTTTATCTCATCAAAATCAATAGAGTATAGGCTGAGAAATTAAACAAAACATACCCTGAAGCGGACGATTTTTTCCGTTTGGACGCTTTCCAAAAAGTCACGTGGGTTACCCACCGTGACGTATGTAACAGCAATACAACACAAAATCACCAATTTAAATGTGGTTCCTTGAAAAATAGATTGTTTTTGAAAAAAAAATGTCCCAAACGTTGTAATTTTAATTGTCCGTATTTCGAATATTCTTTTAACCATGAATGGTACCGAAAAGTAGGGTTTTTTTTGTCAGGTATCCTGATATTGCACGTATGTAACAACAATATAACACAAATATACCCCTAGTTTCTTGAAAATGGAATTATTTGAAAAGGGTTTCCCAAACGGTGTAAAATTTTTTTTTTACTTCAAAACTTCTTTCGGTCATAGAATGTTGCGAAAAGTAGGTTTTTGTTGAAGGATCCTGATATTGCACGTAGCCCATTTAACATCAATACAACGCCAAAATATCATTTTATAGGCAGTAGGGGAGACCGGGGCTAGTTCGGCCCCCTATTTTCGATTGCTCATATTTTGAATTATGTGAAAGTTATTTGGGCGTGATTTATATATTTAAGTTCAGTGAGCGATAGCCTTTCAAACTGCGTCTGTCCTTTTTTATATTTTTCTTTTCAATGAAGAGAAATTTCAACTTTTAGAGATTTGATCGTGGTGGCCGAACTTGCCCCATACATGGGAAAAGTTCGGCCCGCCCTTGGGGCTAGGTATGTACAGATTTATAATTCCTTATACGTATTTGATTTTTAGACTGTTTAAATTTCAATGAATCTGTATACGACTTCCAAATTAAGGTATAAATTGAAAAAGCAATGTTTTAGCAGTCAAATCATCGTGAGTAAGGGACATTTGGGTTAACAAGTAGTTCAGCCTGTGATTTTGAATTTGTCCATTTTTTACATTTCTGTTAGAGCTAGGTCTGAGCGATTGATATATTTAGATGCGACAAGAAATGACATTTCTAACTGCGGTTATTCTTTTTATTCATGGGCAAGTTTGGTGGTGGCCGAACTTGCCCCAACCCCGAAAGCCGAACTAGCCCCAGACAGACCTCGTGCCACCATCACGTCACATCTTCTTTCAGATAACATGAACGCTTCATCTTTAGTTTTAATATGAAAGAGGATTTAATTGTCTTCATAAATATACAAAAAGGAAATCTGAATCATGGCACATATACTAAAAATGAAAACTTACACAAATGTGGAAAAACTACTGACAATGTCTTAAGATAAGAATCGTGTTCTAAATTCTATGTTTTTGTATTCAATGCGACCAAAAACCCTGCGAAAAGCTTTCGTCATGAGTGACATTACAATCCGGGTCAGAGCTCTCTATCTCTGTCGACAGGCTCAAAAGAGCCACCAGCCGAACTTGCCCCGTGGCCGAGCTAGCCCCGTTCTCCCCGTTAAAAACGTTTTTTGTAAACTTTGTAGCAAACGGTGTAACATCATGTGTATGTATTTTATTTCTTAGCTATAAAGTGTACTGATAAGTAGTTTCTGGTCAGGGATCGTATGTTACAGCAAAACAACACCAAAATATCATTTTAAAGGTAGTTCCTTGAAAATTATAACTATTTTGGAAAATCAGTCCCAAATGATAAAAGTGTGTGGGCGTATTCCAAATATATGCTCAAAAGAAAAAGTTTAGTCAGTATTCTTGAGTGTGAATTATTCGGCTAAAATACAACATATCCGTGTAGAATTTCACACACTATTTGTTCAATCAACACTTAACAAAAAACTTACAAGTAATGTTGCTGAATTTAAGTTTTTAGGTTTGCACTAAAAGAATTTCAAAAAGTGACAGGTGCACTTGCTGCAGTAAATGCGCAAGTCTTTTTCCTGTATAAATGTATGCAAACCAATGACAATAGTCCAGATACAAAAAAATCCACAATAAAATTGGTACCAGCCTACATAATTTTAGCACCCTGGCTTAAACAATTTGGCCAAAAATGACAATGTTAGAAACCATCTACCTAGCCTACAAACTGAGGCAGTTTCCCTCAGTTTCGACTTGGCAAGCACTTCCTGGTTTAAGCATTGGAGTAGCTGTTGTCAAAAATTGGCACATGCATGCGATTTTGGTCATTGATACCTCTGAAAACAGCGTATCTGGATTAACGTTAATTGTGACGTCATAAAGTTACGTCACGTCCAATCTGACGAAAAAACATTGGAAATTAACTACACTGTAACCAATTAATTCAATAAAGACATTTTGTAAAAAAGAAGTATATCATTTACTTGCCTGGCTAACTACTCGAGAGTTGGCTTTTCGAGCATTGGCTCAGTCAGATCTCGGGCATTGTTTGACAAACATTGAATGTCATGTGTTTTTATAACTTTTTTCTAATTGTCTGTCTACAATAAATAACTTTGTATCAGTGTTAAACCAGCTACTGGTCCTGATAGAACGATTTCTTGATAACGCAGTAAAATGCTAGGAGCAACAGGCTGGGTGCATAAGTCACCATAGTCTACTGTGAATTCCATTAAAAAGAAGTTTCCTCACTCACAGTCAACAAAGAGACTTCTATTCTACTAAAAATGATACAAAGATCAATTTTTTATGTCAATTACCAGGAATTTAGACTCTACAAAAAGACACTCCTGAAGCTGTGACTTTTCAATTTGACCCCTTTTGGATTGAATTGTTTAAAAGAAGGTTAATTAAAACATGGATGCCGATTGAATTTCATCGACTTGTTCTAAATTGGTTGAAGATTGTTATGAGTAAAAGTGTTGGCATTGTAAAACGTTTTAGACAAAATTCTTGACCAAAATCTTTGTACTGACTAAACTTTTTCATCTCAGTATATATTATGCGCGCACCCGCCTTCTTAACAGCTGCACGATAAAACTTCGTACGTCGGATAAGTTATAACAATGTTCTTTACAGGGACGTCAAAAGGACGTGTCTTGTGGGAAAGGATTTGGAAAAGTATTAAATACAAACTTGTTTTTAATAAAAGCGTACCCGATTTCAAATTTCAGGAGTTAAAAAGAGGCATATATCTAAACAAGCTTGTCATTACCTTTGTAGATATTTTCATAAAAGTCGAAATTCCGCAATTCTGATGCGCCGCACAAAAAGGGTCCATTTTTTGTTTCCGCCTTGGGCCTTTATATAATTCCTTTGGTGGCAGCGGTGGGATAATGCCAAATCCAGACATAGTTGCTGTAACCATGATTTCCAGGGTTAATTTGCGGGACGAAACTTCTCGGAGAAGGGTGGAATAATGTAGCGTTCGTAGAACGTTGTAGTTAAATGCAGGCCCGTAGGAAGCAATTTCATATTGGGTGGCTGAAGCCCCTGTGTCTAAATATTGGGGGGCTAATTTGTGTTTTCCCAAATCTTTCAATGTAAAATAAGGAAAGTTCGGCATTTTGGCCAACTTTGGGGGGGGGGGGGAGAGAGACTTTGGCGAGGGGGAAATAAACGCCCACCCCCAGCCCCTTCCCCACCCTGTTCCTACGGTCCTGAAATATGCAGATGAAGTTGACAATCGGACCGTTGAAGGATGGTTGTTGTTACATACATGTATAACGGGAAATAAGCACACTTTGGTATTTATAAGATTAAAGTTGGCATTGACGGGGGTGTGTTTATGCTTTGCGCCTACACATATAGGCCGTGGGCCGAGCCGGCAAATTGTGACAAAGTGGTTCAGGCTGGAGGGTGAAGGGGAAAACTTGATTTAGTAATTAAGATATTAATGTATAAAGTCATAATCAGGATTGTTTACCTTAAATTATGTGGTCACTAATTAGAAAAACGCGATTTTAGTGTCTTTAAAGATGCCCATAATTGACCAATCAGATGAGAGTATTTAGCCTAAAAGGCTTCAGCCCGGTCCTGAAAAAATGGCCGCCCCCATAAAGGAATGCATCTGTCAAACCTCAGATTTTGATGTAGATGCACTTATTCCATGCACAGACGTTACATGGACGAAGCTGTACAGTTGCTCAAATGTTTGGGCAACTGTGGATGGTAAAGAAAAAGAAGTTGCCCTGAGTATTTTGACTTATAGTACGAGTTGTACCTGACATTGGGTCCATCGTCAGTTCTGCCAGAAGTACACAAACAGTAAGCGAATTGAATGTGGGGCGAAGCGGAGGGACGCTGGACGTCTAAGGTCATCTGAGGACCAACAAGGTGAATGTCAGGTGAGTATTGTTTTTAAAGAATTGTGTTTAGCAGGGGTCCGACTCCATAGAAATACCGGAACGCACAGTAATTACCGGAACATTACTAATAGAGTAGATCTATTTGGGGAAGGGTTCTATGCTTTTCAGTTTATACCAATGGGTGATGAAGATCAATTTTAATCCATTCCCACATAATGACTCATTTTGACGCCCTACAAGATAACAGCTTAAGAAAACATTGTGGAAATGAAGAAATTGTGATAAGCAATTTTTCATTGCCCACACTGGTATTACTACACAGACAAAAAAATATAACTTTTCATTCACTTGAAATTGTCGTCTACATCATCTTTGTATTTGGACGAGTAAAATTTTGCTGTCTGCTAGTCTACTGGGTTAAATGTGTATGGTCAGTCCTGTGCATTCTGGTAATCACTGTGCGTTTCGGTATTTCTATCGAGCGTTTGCAGTGTCTGAATGTTCAAATATACAGTGATTTCCAGTTTTCGATCAGTAGGACATATACATTGTTTTTTGTACTGTAAAGTAACCTTCATTAGAAAACACTGCTATTTACATTAGGATACCGTAACACGACTATGAAAATGAGAAAGGGCAAACCATTTAAAACAAATTTAAAGCTACGAAATATACATACCGGTACAAGTAAACAATTCTTCTTTCATTTTCTTTCCAATTATAAGGCCTATATCCTACTATTTTCTGGCAGTTTGAAGACCCTAGACCTGGCAGGTAGCCGGGCATGCAGAAGCTATGACCAATATTTTTCTTAAATTTTTCAAGTTGAATAAATTTGGTAAATTAACCCTTTCCCAGACAGCAAAAATTTGGACTGATCACATTTAGAAAAAATGCTACAGATGACAAAATGAATGCTTATAAAGATAGTTTTTATGAGTAATATAGCATAGAATATATTGAGGCAAAAGGAGAAAATGCTAATAATGAGCATTTTCTTCTTTGTCTCAATGTTTTCCCAAGCCTTCCGTATTTGGGACATCAAAACTAGGTCTTTCTTGGGAATTGGTTTAATAAATAAATAAAACATTGAATCATAAATATTTTAATGTCTTTCAGGCTTCTGATTCAAAGGGAAAGGGAAAGTAAAAGCTCTCAAGTTGCTGAAGAAAGATGTGTCATATCAGCATGCCTTCTCCAAATTGGAAAAAACATTATCTCAAGACCTGAAGGAAGAACTGGAGTAGTTTGTCTGTGAACTGTATGGATGGCCAGGATGTGTCAGGGTCAATGATGTCCGGTACAATTGCTTCAGGTTTCAGTGTACTGGTGATTCAAGCAAGTGTTCGTGCAAAAAAGCTGGACTACTGTGCACAACAATGTGTCGTGAAAACTGCTCAAATCGCTCAAATGTTGACCATGAATTACTCGGATGACACAGACAGTGAATGAATGATGATAACTTAACCCATTCCAGGCCCGAATCCCCCAATGTTGGCAAAAATGTCGAATTTTCTTAATTTTACACTGAAAATTTTGGGAAAATCCAAATTAGCCCCCCCCTACGGGCCTGCATTCCCACACGATGATGCTTTTTGACACCCCTCAAGATAAAGGCTTTGGAAAATATTGTGGAAAATAAAGAACTTGCTTGTTAAAAGGCAATTTCTTCATTTCTCACAGTGTTTTTTTACACAGAAACACCAAAATGTATTCAGTTTCATTCACTTCAAATTGTCGTCTGCAACATTTTTGAATTTGGGCAAGTCTAAAATTCTGTCGTTTGGTATTGGGTTAAATGTTAAAATAACTGTAACATTATAGTTTATGACTTTTAATTACCATCAAAGTTTCTGAACCTTAGACCAATTTAACCATTTCCCAAACAAGACCGGTATATAACGTTTCTATTAGGTAACACTCGGAAAAACATTGAGACAAAAGAAGAAAACACTGGTAATCAGCATTTTCTCCTTTTGTCTCAATATTTTTCATGCTGTACAATACACATTTTTTACCTTTGATATAATTTGTTTTGTCGTCTGCAGCAGCTTTCAAATTGGACAACCCTTAATTTTGCTGTTTGGGAAAGGGTTAAAAACAAGTTTTTGATGATTTAATGTTTCTCTAAAATAATGTGAACTGCAGTTATCACGGTGATTTAGAATTTCCGATAACCTTCAATAATTTTGTCAATACTTGACCACTTTGAATTCGATTTGAAGCAGAGAAGGTGGAAAATGTCAGGAATAACATGGATGTCGTATATTTTCAAAAATCAACTGGCAAAAAAGTTATTGAAGATAAACCAAAATTTTGGTTTATCTTCAATAACTTTTTTATCATTTGATTTTTCAAAAATCAACCATGTCCATTGTATGCATGAGATCTGTCCACATTCTCTGCTTTAAACCGAATTCAAATCGGTTCCATATTAACAAAGTTATTGAAGATATTCAGTAATTATTGCATCACGTGATTATACACCGTGGTTATACATGGACGAGACAATTATGTCCCAGTCACTATCATTTTCCTGTCTTTCTGGTGTGTTGAAATATAATTAACAACCATATATTTTATTTTTCTTAATTTTGAGGATCTAAAATACTTTTGTTATCTTATAAGATTATAAGTAAGCTAACAAGCATCTTCTTTTTTGCCTCATCATTTTCTCCACCTATGTTGGATGAACAGCTGTTGGCTTGGATTTCCTGTTTGCGTTCGCACTGCTGCAAGAGATGCTTAATCCTTTCCAAAATAAAAAATAATTGTAGGGTTGCACAATCTGAAAGATGCATCAAACGACAAAATGGATTTTGAATAAAGATGGCACTTTGTTGTGTTAAAGCACAGAAAATATTGAGGAGAAAATGCCGATTATCAGCATTTTTTCTTATGTCTCAATGTTTTCCCGAGGCTTTTTAATGAAAAGTGTCAAATGCATGCCTTTTGGAAATGGGTTAAACTGCTTTTACCAAAACAACAAGTTAGTGGGACGGTAGCCAGTCTCGTTGCTATGTTCAAAAGCTGCTGCAGTGAAAAATATGGGTTGATAAAGAGTTGGTTTGTGAAATATAAAACCTAGAAAATTTTGAGGCAAAAGGAGAAAATGCTGATGATCAGCATTTTCTTCTTTTGCCTCAATGTTTTCCCAAGCCTTTTCTTATAAGGTTGTTAAAACCCGATCTTGTTTGGGAAAAGGTTAAAGGAATGTGTAACTAGAAACTTAGGTTGTATGGGTCTCAACCTAAGACCTTTCGATAACAGATAGGGCCTATATTTCACCACAACCCATCTGTTGTTGCCACTTTGATTGACATTCATGAATATCAGACTGGTCCAAAATATAAATGTTACAAAGTAACAAAATAAGTGCACCACAGAGCAGAAGATTTGTGTGCTATAATGTGTAAAACCTTCTTGGCGAAGGAGAAAATGCATATTACAGAAAATAGTTTCGTTATCACGTTTTACTAACCATACTGGGATGTCAAAACCTGGCATTACAGTCAAACAGTAGCTCGAACAACTTTTGGACTAACAAATTTGTGAAAAATATCAGCAGTTTGACACATAAAGCCATTTATCCGAATTTATGTTGTATCCGGATATAGGTACACTTTACCTAGTATTTCAAAGTCAAATTACTTTATAGTGACCACATACTTTAGGGTAAACAATGTTGTTATGTAATCAGGAGATGATGGGGATTATTTTGATATATAGTTTATGTATTCACCCTTTAGCCTGAAGCAAACTTTTTTTTAGAAGCCTTTTTTGGGGTTCAGCCCATGGCCTAATATCGTCGATTTTTAATAAATACTTCGTAACTGCAGCGCGACGAGACACCTGTTTTGCGGACTTTTCGCGGATGGTCTTATTTTGCATAACTGGTCGTATTTATTACAAAGCTTACAAAGATGTGAAAAGGTCGTTAAATAAAAGCATAATTACTCAAAGGATAATTAAAGTCTGTTTATTGGATCTGTTCTAGAAAGCAGACAAAGGGCATTTTCATGGAAAACCAATGTTACCATACATCGTCTCTTTTCTTTTCATGTAGCGTGCTTCAAGCTGTGTTACAACCCGTTTTGTAATAATAACCCTTTTTGTAATAAATATAACAAAGTGGGGGATTATTACAAAACGGGTTACAATGTCTAACCCGTTTGGTAATAACCCGTTTTGTAATAAAATCATATATTTTCCGATAACTACTATTTGCATACAATACTCAATGTTAGCTATTTTATCATTCTCAGAACAGCGGTGCGAACTTTAAATTGAAATAATTTTCGTTTTGCAATGAAATTAGCAAATGAAGAAAAATAATGTAACGCAGTTTGTACTAATGTATTACAAAGTGGGGGACTATTACCAAACGGGATAGAAAGCCTAACCCCTTTTGTAACATCCCGTTTGGTAATAAAATTTTCACATCGTTTTCCATAACTGATATTTGCATAAATTATGCAGTGTAACGTAATTTTAACACTTTCCGAATTATTGTACGTCTGTAAAGAAAGCATTTTCTTTCTAAAAAATAAATTCCATCCGTAGAGCATTGATATAACGCAGTTTGTGATAATGTATTACAAAGTGGGGGTTATTACAAAACGGGTTACAATGTCTAACCCGTTTGGTAATAAACCGCTTTGTAATAAAATTATATATTTTTCCGATAACTACTGTTTTCATACAATACTCATTGTTGGCTATTTTAATCATTCTCAGAACAGCTGTGCATGTTTTTATAGGCTAAAGGTTTGTTTATAAACATCAGATGAGCCTATAAAAAGCTGCAGTTACGAGGTTTTCGCCGAAAATCGGCGACATACAAACATAATCTTTCAGCATTTTCTCCTTTGCCTCAATATTTTCTTAGCTATATTACTCACAAGTTTTAAATGTTTAGTAATGTCCATTTTGTCATCTGCAGCGGCTTTCAAAGTGATCTAAAATTTTGCCGTCTGATATTGGGTGAACAGGTGTTATCCACCACGCCCAGGACATCCTTGTTTTTTTTTTTTTTTTTTTTTTTTGTTGTTGTTGTTTTTTGTTTGTTTTTTGTTGGGGTTTGTTTGTATTTTCTGTGTAAAACCATTTTCACAGTTGGTCACATCTTGAAAGAATTTTCTGCAATTGTTGTTGTTATCATGTTTCAGAATTTGACAAACGCGTCACGTTAGACGAAAAAGTTAAACGTCCCTTTCCAAGCTATCAAAGCTCAAATTTCGATGAATTCTGGGCTGCTAAATACGATCATGATGTTGCCATGACTACTATTATCCGGACACGCGTCACTACATTTGTTTGAATTTGTACTGTTAATGCAAAGAAAAATATTGTCAGTGTTATTGCAAAACATCATAACTCCAGCTTTAATCAAGCCGGAACTCAGAGGTTTTGCAATAACACCCACAATATGCAAAAATCAACGTATCCTATTTATAATCATTTGACGACAAAGTCGGTATTTTTCCTCAAATTTATTGAACAACCCTCGTATACAAAGGGATATAAAACCAACAAGCTTTTTTTAAAAAAAACGTCAAGTCAGCCAAAATGATTATTCTGCAAAATTTATGTAAATTACGTAATGGGCGCTTCGCCCTTGAGTAGGACAATGGTTATTTATCTGTCGCAATTTCATCATGGTTTCGATATTTTGCTACTTTTCTTCGAAAACCTCGTAACTGCAGCTTTAAAACAAGCTGCAGTTATGAGGTTTTCGAAGAAAAGCGACGGTTTATTGGCTTCTGTGTGAAAGCCATCTGTAGAACTTAACGAGACTTTTCCAGGAAAACGGTATTTTGTTGTGATTTGCATCTTATTTCTTTTTAATTGTGACATTACTGCAGACCGTCGAACTCTTTGAAAGACCAAGTATTGACTCCTTCCGAATAGTCCATGGGCCCATAACCGAAACCCTCCCCCCCTAGTGGGATTTTTGAAGACCTATATTTTCTTGAAGCTTATGATGTATAGTAATGGATTCAGGTTGTTGTTCAATTTAAAAGTGCTGGATAAGCAAATGGCGGGCTCGTTACCATGGCAACCATCCATTTTTCTACATTCCAGCGCTTAGATCAATTAATTGCAATAAAATTACTTTTAATTGTCATAAATCTTTCAAAATAGTTTTAAATTATTACCAAGATATTTCTCTCACAATATAGATATTTTTTAGAAAATTTGCTTATTTGCATATTCATGAATATTAATGAGAAAGTAGAAAAATGTGTTTAATTTGCTAAAAACAAGACTTTACTAGTGGATTTAAACCTACCTGTCAGGTAGGATTTTTAAAGATCTAAAATTTCTTGAAGCTTATGATGTATTTTAATACATTCATGTTGTTATTTGATTGATAAATGCTGGATAAGCAAGTGGTTGACTTGTTACCATGGTAACCACCCATTTCCATTCGTTCCAGCGCTTGGATCAATTGATTGCAATAAAATTACTTATTTTGGTCAGAAAACAAAGGCGGAAGTTTTAAAATGTTGTCATTGCATTTCCCTCACAACCAAGATATTTTTCAAAAAAAAATCTAATTTGCATATTCATGAATATTAATGAGATCGTGGAAAATATGCGTTTAATTTGCAAAAAAGAGGACTTTACTATTGTACTAGTGAATAGAAACCCTCCTCACCATGTGGATTTTTTTAAGACCTGTATTTTCTTGAAGCGCAGGAGCCGTGTTAATGAATTCAGGTTCTTGTTTGATTTAAAAGTGCTGGATAAGCAAATGGCAGGCCTGTTACCATGGCAACGGCTTATTTTCCTACGATTCAGCACTTGGATCAATTAATTGCAATAAAATATTTTAAAATACTTATTTAAGATATATACTTATTTTGGTGATAAAACATAAGACTAGTTTTAAAATTTCAAACAGCCATTTTTCTTGAAACCATTTTTATTTAGCTAATTTGCATATTCATGAATATTAATGAGAAAGAAGAAATATGTGTTTAATTAGCGAAAACAAGGCTTTTCTAGGGAATAAATATGCTGATGCATTTCGTTTTTATCATGCTTAATGTTTCAAATGGATAAGAACACTAATAGATCAATAATAAGTTCATAAACCATTCATCAGCTACACAGAACAAGTGAATACGGGCTTATTCGCATTCACAATTATTTGCATACTTTTCTCTAAATGGCAAATACAATCTCAAATATTCTCTAATTATGTTAATCACTTTCATTTTTGCATCTTTTCCCTAAATTGTGTACTTGTTGTGTTTGAAAACTAAAATTTCATGATTCACCAATTAAAAGGGAGAATCTTAACAATATATGCTCTGAAAAATTACCGTATAAATGGCAATAAAATTCCATTTAGCACAAATGACATGCTGAAAACTTTAACTTTCTTTGATTTTTTTTCTATGTGAAATATAGTTTCCTTTTATACAAGAAACTTTATTTTGTTAAAGTTAAGTACTAAAAAATATAAAGCGTTTTTAATAATGAATTCCCATTGGAATACATGTATGGTCACCTTTGATTTATACCATTTTTGCCTTTTAATGCATGTTTTTTTACATTGCTCCAAGTTTAAACTTAACAATACTATTAGAGACATGCTGTGCAGAAGAGAACTTCGACTTCATTTAATTGGAATGATATGTAACAGGAAAACAGTTTACCAAATATATTCTAATAAGCGATAGTTGAAACTGGGCAATTTCATATTTGCACTGTCGTGTGCATTAACTGATGATTTAAAATGTCCTATAATAGCAACTGAATTATTCATTTCTGTATCAAATTGCATTCAAGTGACATCGTTTTACACCTTTATAATTCAGAATACTTACAATGTATATGTGATAATATAAACAGTTATAAATTGTACATATGTACATCTTCACCACAAATTAGTTTTTGGAATTCTAACTTTTGTGGAAGACAACAAGCTAACCTCAGGATGTGGTAAAATCCATAAAACACAGGGGCTAGCTATGACTAACACATATCAGCAATTTCCAATCAACCAAGGTATCCACGATTTATATATGTCATTATATGTGCACAACATTATCTAAATATACGGTGATTAGAAAGCCTTTTTCACAAAAAAGGGAGAGCCTGCTATGGTTCGACACTCGTATTGAAAAGGGAATGAAGGTAAAACATGCATGATGAGTTTACTGGTCTTCTGTACATCTTATCCTCAAGTAAAATATCGTGCTTTAGGTGTTAAGTAAAATATCGTGCTGGGGGGATTATAACGCGACAGAGCATCTTAAGAAGATGATGCTCGATCAGTCTGAAGGCAAAGTTGCAACCACTGTCGACGGTATGTATCATGAATTCACAGATCTGGTATACTTGATAAGCAATTTAAAGTAAGAAATTGTCCATGCATTATCTTTTTTCAAGATATTGCTTGATCGCAAAAGGATGCACAAACTTACAGACTGTTGGGTCTAAAATTTCTCAACGATAAGCAAATGACAAAGAGATTACCAGCACTTGTTGCATTCTTATGAACGAGAAAATGTCCAGAGTCCTAGGTACGTTGGTATGGGATCCCAAAGGCCAAGAAAATTATTCAATATTTTACATACAAGGTTCAGTATTCAATGTTTGGGACAATTGGGGGTTGCAATAAAATATTTTGTTGGACATATTACCCAAGAAAGATACTATTAACGAAACATACTATGCCAAGCATACTACGAAGCATACTATGCCAAGTTGCTAGACAATCTGAAGCAGACCATGCGTGAGAAACCTTGAGACAAAAGCTCAAAATGTGACCGCTGCTTGCAACAGGAAATTACATTAGTACAGAATTGCCAAAGTACAATTTGGTACAATTGCTGTCGAGAAAAATGGGTATCAATTTAGATCACACCCTTCCTATCCACATGACCTTGCTGCTATCGACTTCTTTCCTAAAAGGGATATGAATGGTTGTAATTTTAAGTCTCATGCAGTTTAGGTGTGGTTCTTTGGTAAGCTCTCGGACTTCTCTACTTCTGGACTGATGTCACTTGACCACCTTTAACGTTAATTAATTTGAGTTTAACTCCTTTTTCAACTGCTATGGTTATATCGTTTGGCCAAAGCGAATAGGCCTGGATGGAAAGTATTTCGAGAGAAAAGATGTCGATCTAAACATAAAAAAGGTTAGGTCAGTTATTCATTGACCCATGCTCGTATTTGAGCATTTAGGCAGATTACATAAAATACATATTATTGTATTGTATTATATGTCATGTAAATTAACAGTGAAGAAGACGTTTTTAGCGTAGCAAAATTGTTGATATTGGCGTTTTGTATTCAACATATCCACCCCACAAAAAAAGAACTTAAATGCTTTATGACCAAAATAAGCCTTAATGTCTTTATACCCTCTATAACACCTATTATCCAAAGCGTCCATATAAGACTTAAAACCTTCATGCAAAAAGATGCCAATGACGTTCTCCAATGTGGACTCATTATCAAACAAGAGGCCCCTCTGGGCCTTATCGGTCACCTGAATCTAATGAGCAGAAACATTTAAGGAAAATGTTAAGTTAACAAAAAGCGCACCCCCCAGCACCACCATTTCTTGACAGTCTTTTTTTCTCTTGTACAAACTTATTCAAAGACTCAAATACCAAAATGTGAATTCAATCCAACAGTAGAACATTTCTTAATATGTACCCTATTTACCCCCTTTTGGCACCTTTTGGGGCCCCAAAGGGAGATAACTCCATGATTTGTAAAAATCTGAAGCGGCTTCCCATTGGAATGCTTCCTGCCAAGTCGGGTAGAAATCTGTCCAATGGTTCTCAAAAAGGAGAAGAAAATGTTCAAAGTTAAGTAATAACGCGAAGCCCTCCCATCCCCCATCCACAGCACGGCCATTTATTGACGAGTTTTTTTCTCTTGTACAAATTTTGTAGTCCTTGCCCTAAAGACTTTAACTTCCAAATGTGTATCCAATGCAACAGCCGGTTCATGAGTAGAAGATATTTTAAGATGTACCCAATTTACCCCCTTTTTGGCCGTTTATGGGACCCCAAAGGGAGATAACTCCATGATTTGTACAAAGTCTGAAGCAGCTTCCTATTAGGATGCTTTCTGCCAAGTTTGGTAAAAATCCAACCAATGGTTCTTAATAAGAAGTCGAAAATGTTAAGTTAACTAATACCGCAACCCCACTCCCATCCCCCATCCCCAGCACGGCCATTTCTGGGCGGATTTTTTTCTCTTGTACAAACTTTGTTGTCCTTGCCCTAAAGACTCTAAATACCAAATGTGAATCAAATCCAACAGCCGGTTCATGAGAAGAAGATTTTTTAAGATGTACCCTATTTAACCCCTTTTTGGCCCCTTATGGGGCCCCAAAGGGAAATAACTCCATGATTCGTACAAATCTGAAGCGGCTTCCCATGGGGATGCTCCCTGCCAAGTTTGGTTGTAATCCGTCCAATGGTTCTCAAGAAGAAGTCGAAAATGTTAAGTTAACTAATAACGCGACCCCCCCTCCCATCCCCCATCCCCAGCACGGCCATTTCTGGGCGGATTTTTTTCTCTTGTACAAACTTTGTTGTCCTTGCCCTAAAGACTCTAAATACCAAATGTAAATCAAATCCAACTGCCGGTTCATGAGAAGAAGATTTTTTAAGATGTACCCTATTTAACCCCTTTTTGGCCCCTTATGGGGCCCCAAAGGGAGATAACTCCATGATTCGTACAAATCTGAAGCGGCTTCCCATGGGGATGCTCCCTGCCAAGTTTGGTTGTAATCCGTCCAATGGTTCTCAAGAAGAAGTCGAAAATGTTAAAAGTTAACGGACGACGGACGACGGACGACGGACGACGCACGACGACGGACGAAACACGGTCGCAATAGGTCACCATGACCTTCGGTCAGGTGACCTAAAAATCAGGTACATGGTTTCTGTCAAAGAGGAAAAATGCTTATCTTTCCTAGAAAATAATCAATTTGGATTTTCTTCAGTACTTAATTTATGGAAAGGGGGGTTTATTACCATTTATACGGTAATTAGGGCCGTTCTGGTAATATATATTTTCAAAGTTATGTCATTTATTTACTTGTTGAATCATGTAGGTTTAATAAGGAATTGAAATACATTTGAAAATACAATATTAAGTGCTAAAGATTTACAGAAATGAACAACATTTACATCATTTTTGCACATTTGAGATTTTGGCGGCCATTTTGAAAATTTAAAAAAATGACAAAAAAGCCTATTATAAGCATGGCAACACTAATATACTCAATTTTCCTAAGAAATGATCTCATTTACATACAGAACATGATAAAAAATTATAGAGCAGTGATATGTCGATATTTAGTCAAGTGGTTATTTTGCGGCGGCCATCTTGAAAATCATTTGAAATGTTGAGTATATCCTAGAATGTCGAAAGTCAACACTTTGATTTTTATTACAAGGCATCTCATAAACACTTTAATACAAATTCTAGCAATTATTCGCTGTGGAAATGATTTCCAAATGCAAAGTAAATATAAACAAAGGCAATATCTATACTATTTTTCTCTTATTTTACATATTCAAGGGGCATAATTCGTGCTAATTTTGGTGTGAAATTATCTTTTACTATTTAACAATGTGAATTGATAAAATCTATAAGCATTTTGGTCATTTGCGCTTAAATTTGGGTTATTTTGGATCCCATAAATGTGTATATATGGTGAGTTATAAACAAGTATTTTTTGTAATTCAAGGGGAGATAATCAATCGTTCCGCATATACTTATCCAGCATTTATATATCAAACAACAAGTTGCATTTGAAAGGGAATTCATCAAGCTTTACAATGATATAGGTGTCATAAAATCCCGGTAGGGGGGGACCTAGGGTGTAGTCAGCCCACGGACTAGAAATAATGCCTGGTTTGACGGCCATGATCAAGACGAATTCGGAGGGCAATGAAAGAAAAGAAATAAGAGGCGCGTTCTTTAGAGCGAGATTCTTTAAGATTTCTTAATGTTTTTTTTTTCTTTTTTTTTTTTTTTTTTTTTTTTTTTGATAAAGCGTTTTTAAGACTGAGACTTTGACCGAGGTGTTCCGAATGTTCCATATTTATACAAATGACGTCATCATGACGTCATTTGTATAATGTATGGTGCATTCGGAACACCGCTGTTTATGAATTATGAAGTGTTCGGAACAACTCGGTCAAATCTCTTTTATATTGTTTGTACAGAGTTGACCGAGGGGTTCCGAACGAAGTATAGGGTAATGGCGCCTCCCACTGGGCGTCTTAAAAATCTTGCTCTAAAGAACGCGTTATCCTAAAACATCTTAAGAAATCCCAAGATATCTCAAGAAATCTCGCTTTAAAGAACGCACCTCTGGAATCAGCATTGTCTCCGTGTTGTATATGTTATTTGTACAATATGAACTATCTATCAACCTTACGTGGAAAATCTTAATTTCTAGCATCTGCCTTATAGAAGGATTAGAAAAAAATGCGGTCAGAGGAAAGGTTATAAACGAACAACAATTTGGCCTTGACTTTTGCCATTGATGTATTTGTAACAGAGAACGACGTTTAACCATCTCTCAAACGCATTTTGATGAAAGCTGCTGCAATCGATAAAATTTATTATGATGAAATTGGGATTTATGTACAATGAAAGAATTTAGCTTAAAGTATTGAAACAAATGGTGAAATGCTGAACATTAGCATATTCTTAGGCTATTTTTGTCTCAAGCCTCCTTTTCTTAAAGGGACAAACACATGTCTTGTTTTGTAAATGGTTTAAGCCTTTACCACACAGTGACTCCTTTTGACTCCCCAAAAGAAAATGGCTTTGGAAAACATCGTGGAAAATGAAGAAATTGCTTGTGACAAGCAATTTCTTCGTTTCCCACAATGTTTTCTACACCAAAAATCATACAATTTCCAAGTTTCATCACATTGAAAATGTCGTCTGCAACTTCTTTGAATTTGGATCAGTCCAAAATTGTGCTGTTTGGTAATGGGTTGAGCCTTACCCAAACAAAACCTGAGTTGACGTCCCTTGTATAATTGGGTTGAGAAAATTTTGAGGCAAACAGAAGTAAATGCAATTAATCTGCATCAATATTCCATACTATGATAAGAACATTTTTTACATTTGATACGATTGATTTCTTCGTCTGCAATTCCTTTCAAATTGGACCACCCTAACATTTTGCCATCCGGGAAGGGGTTAATGCGGTAATGACGTATACCATCCCTTTTGGCCTTGGTTTTCCCTAATATGGCTATAATGTTAAATGAGTATTCCTGGAATTGCGACTGCGTTAAGGCACTCAATCCGTTATTTGTCTAATATCATTCGAATTTCGCAGAATTTTCTCAATGTAAAATGCTCAGTAACCTCACAATTTACGAGGCTATGCCCTTTTCAATTCTTTCCCAAACAAGGCCCAAGGTGTGTCCTTTAGGGTGAGATTTTTAGGATTTCTTTAACATGTTAAATAGATAATTAGGACCAGGACTCTGACCGAGGTGTTTTAAATGATCACGCTCTATACAGTTGACGCTATTATGGCAAGAACTTTTTCTGAATAACAATGAGAATATTTAATCAAAAACTAATCAAAAGGTGTGTTTTACGTAAGATTTGCATGTAGCAATTGATTGGTCCTCATCGAAATCTTTAACCAATTCCCAAACAAATTTCAATGTTTTTAATATTGTTATCGTATTTTTAAAGCTGCTATTTCCCAGATTTGGACCCAAAATTTGTCAAAAACAAACGAAATGTACACTTTTTAAGCTTTATATGACTTGATTAAATGATTACGACAAACTATTGAAGCAACGACTCATTTTTTCGCAATTGGATACCAAATTCATGAAGCGATATCGAAAGTAGGTCAAAACCAGTTGGACATGCGACTTTCTTAAATGACGTCACAACATACATGATGGCGTCATATTGAAATTCAAGTATGAATCTCGTTTGAATCTTGGTCCACGCTGTATGCGCATGCGTGACAGTTAAAAAATAAATTCAACCGCATCTGTGACGGAGTTGAATTTGGGTTTGGATTCTCCTTAAATTCGGCTATCTCTCTTATAATTTCGGCTCAATCTCTGTCTGAATCGCATATTATTAACCATTCTGAGGTGCCCAACACAAAAATTTTGCATATTTTTTCAAAAAAAATCATTTTTTGCAATTAGACCATCTGTTACCTTCCAGCTTTAAAGTGGTTGGTCAGGAATTTGGCTAGTATAATCATATGATGTAGGCCCTATCAAAATTTACAAAAATGCTTGACCCAAATGATGTGTCTGCACTGTGACCATTAACAGACGTTTGCTTTACGTGTAAATAAAAAGGGCCAAAAGTAAAATAAAGTAAACATTGCAGATTCGTGAATTTTTTATGGGGTTTCGGCCTTTGATGGGCTACTTGTCCAGTAATTTAATTTGCCACAAGACATGTCCATGCGGTTTAGAACACTTGAATGATTATTGTTCCATGGACGTAGCGAGCACAACAAACCAAATGCATAAGTCCTTTGCTCGACAGAAAACAGTTAACCCATTACCAAACGACACAATTTTAGGTTGATCCAAATTCAAAGATGGTGCAGACGGCAATTTAAAAGGAATAGAATTTAAATTTATGTTGTCTTTTGGGATAGAAAACATTGTGGGAAATGAAGAAATTGCTTGTCACAAGCAATTTCTTCATTTTCCACAATGTTTTCCAAAGCTATCATCTTGTGATGAGTCAAAAAGAGTCAGTATGTGGTAATGGGTTAATATTTTTACCTATTTGCACTTTCAACTAATTAGCACAATAATCAACAATGGTTTTAAAATGTGGCCTGTCGAGGATATTGACTTTGTCTCTACCATCAAATCTATTCCGATAATAAAAAGTCTAGCCTTGGCATTAACATTGAGCAGTCTAAGGCTATTGACGTCATAGTCCTGTTATTTTGGTTAATGGATTAAAAACGGTCCTCTATCGTAAAAAGCAAATCGACGCTTTTCTGTGAAAATCTCATAGCTGCAGCTTAAGCCTTTACTGCACATTGACGCCTTCTGACTCCCTCACAAGAAAACAAGAAAACATTGTGGAAAATGAAGAAATTGCTTGTAACAAGCAATTTCATCATTATCTACAATATTTTCTAATCCAGAATGAAACGATTTTTAAAATTTCATCAACTTGAAATTGTCGTCTGCACACCTTTCAAATTGGAACAGTCCAAAATTGTGCCGTCTGGTAATGGGTTAATACTAGCCGCACTTTTGAAGAAAAGCGACGAAATATTCGGTATATTATTCGTTTCAAGAAAGACAAATATTTGGACTGTTCCAATTTCATAGAAGTTCACAAAAGTAAGCACAAAAGTATGCTGAAATGGAAATTGTGTATTTTATTACAAATATTGAGGGAAAACGGAAAAGATTTTCAGCATTTCTTCTAAGGTCTTTATGTATTTCCAAGCTGATTCTACCAGTGCCATAAAAACCATGTCTCATTTTGATAAGGGGTTAACATAGTCTATGAAAATGTAATATATTGAAATGATATTATTCTGAAGGTCACACCAATTGCCCTTGACATTTAGGCCTACACTGGTTGTTGCTATTGACGCCACGTAGCTGTTATTTAGGTCAACGTCAAAGAAGTCTTTATTGTAAAAGGTAAAAACGTCTACCCATTACTAGTCGACAAGAAATTAGACTTTGCTATATTGAAAATTGCTGCAGACGACAATTTCAAGTTTCTGAAATTTTAACTTTAATGGTCTTTCTGTTTGTTTGTTGTGTTTAATTTTTATTTTTATTTTATTTTTCTTTGTTGCTTTTTTGTTGCTTTTTTGTTCCTTTGTTGTTGTTGTTGTTGGTGGTGTTGTTGTTGTTGTTGTTGTTGTTGTTGTTGTTGTTGTTGTTGTTGTTGTTGTTGTTTTGAAAGCAACGGTTGAATATATATAGCGTTAGCCTTACGTTTGACGTGCCCGGCAAACGTCTAACTGAGATGGGAATGCAATATCGGTAATTCTTCAGGGCCCGACATTAACGTATTAGGTCTACAAAAACGACAAAAAATAGACTGGTCCCAATTCAAAGATGTTACAGACGAAAATTATATTTATATCAAGTGAATAAAATTGTACATTTTGTGTCTTTCTATGTAGATCTAGAAGACATTGTTGGACATGAAAAAAGAAAATACTTGTCACAAGCAATTTCTTTACTTTTGACAATGTTTTCCGATGCTTTTATTTTGTAGGGAGTCAAAAAGAAGTCATTGTGTGGGAATGGGTTAAGACATCTTGATCACGACATTGTGCTCAAAAGTCTGACTAAAAATTATTCTAGACTAATAAAACGTCTTGATGCCATAATTGTGCGCAAAGAAAATTTTACATGTCCGGAGACATAATCCGCTGCTTTTCAACGAAAATCTCGTATCTGCAGATTGTTTAAAGCTGCAGATACGAGGTTTTCGCTGAAAAGCGGCGATATGTTGCTGCAAACTGCTGGCGAACACGGTGAAAGAATGTTACCTCACATCGTTGACCGATTTTACAGAATAATCTAGCTCACTTTCTGGACTTATTAATGTGTTTTCGAAAAGCTATTAAAATCAAACAAAATTAAATACAATGTATTGTTTTACATGGACTGCAACCGTTTAGCTGATATCAAAGACGTTTATTTGTGTTAATCATTTCCTTATTGTTCTCTCTCGTGTCCGATGAAGGACAAGAAAAATAGAAATTCGGTCTATTCAGGGAAATCGCTGACTTAGGTCATTTCACAGCGGAAATTCTAAAGGATGTGCATTCTATCATGGTGGGGATTGTGCATGATGGGATGGATAACGAATAAGGACAAATTTGCCTCGCTTCAGGTAAGAAATTGTGCAATAATTTTCTTATTTCTGTGTCAATTTTCAAGCGGTCTGTTGCATGTACCCCGTATTACTGAGATCTTTCCTCGGATATATGACTTGTGTGTAGAATCCTTGTACTTTGTCAAAGAATTGATCCCAACCGACCAGAAAAACGACAAAAAATCCAGGTCATTTTTCTAGTCGGTTGGGATCGATTTTTGAGAAAATTACAATGAGTTTCCAGATAAGTAATACATCTGAGAAAAGGGCTCAGTAAGGCGAAGTACATGCAACAAACTTTATGAAAATCGACGCAGAAAAAAGAAAGTTATTGCACAAATTCTTACCTGAAGCGTGGTTAATTTGGCCGTAGTCGTTACCGTTTCGCTTTCTGGTCGGTTGGGACAATATTTTGGAAAAAGTACCACGAGTTATCTAATATGTCATATATCCGATAAAAGAGCTCGGTAAGGCGGGGTACATGCAAGAAACCTTTTGAAAATTAACGCACAAATAAGGAAGGTATTGCAAAAAATCTTACCAGAATCGCGATTATTTTGTCCGTATTTGTTATCCATCCCATCATGCACAATCCCCACCGTGTCTATGTACATTGAACAACAGTAATGAATAATGTTATTGGTCATTTTAGCCCATTCCCATTTAATGACATTTTTGTCGCACTGCAAGAAAGGGGCTTTTGGGAAAATATCTACTAACCAAATAGACTAAATTGTTGTCTGAAGTGTCTATAGATAAAGATGATAATTTCGCCGTCTGATAATGGGTTAAGGTAAAAAGAGTAAACAACGCACCGTCTGACCAGAACAGTACAGTCTATATAAATATGTATAAATGTTCGAATTCTTTCTTGTTGTTTTTTCTCCCTTACCATTCTGACATTTTGTCCATTTTAAAGCTCGACGGTAACAGATGGTCTTATTACAAAAAATGATTTTTTTTTTAAAAATATGCAAAACTTTTGTGTTGGGCACCTCAGAATGGTTAATAATATGCGATTCAGACAGAGATTGAGCCGAAAATATAAGAGAGATAGCCGGATTTAGGGAGAATCCAAACCCAAATTCAAATCCGTCACAGATGCGGTTGAATTTATTTTGTAACTGTCACGCATGCGCATACAGCGCGGACCAAGATTCAAACGAGATTCCTACTTGAATTTCAATATGACGTCATCATGTATGTTGTGAAGTCATTTAAGAAAGTTGCATGTCCTACTGTTTTTGACCTACTTTCGACATCGCTTCGTGAATTTGGTATCAAATTGCGAAAAAATGAGTCGTTGCTTCAATAGTATGTCGTAATCATTTAATCAGGTAATACGAATAAAGCTTAAAAAGTGTATGTTTCGTTTGTTTTTGACAAATTTTGGATCCAAATCTGGGAAAAAGCAGCTTTAAATTCTTTGATAGACCTTACTGCTATCTGTTCTTTAACTTAAAACACATGTATAACAATGAATAAAAATCTACATTCTCATTCTGATATACGACCGGCCTCTTATGGTAAATGTGAAAAATATCGACCTGTTGTTGTTGTGATGTTTTTTTTAATAGAAGAAACGACCGACGTAGTAATTTGCTTTATTATGGTTCAAAGATCAGTCCAATAGCATTCCTTGTAAATGGTTCAGTCAAGTTTACTGAACTATGAAATATATTCGAAGCTATAAATAGTTAATTTACACAAATGATAAATGTGCATGAAGGTTGTGCTAAATATAGATACAACAACTCCTGCATGGAATCAAAGTATTCAAGGTTTCGAATTGATAATCAAAGTACCTAATCAAAGTACTCTACTTCGTGACAGGCGTACATTATTAACAAATTTGCTTGCCAACAGTACTTTCAGTATTTTGATGTCTATCTTGCCATCTATTCATTTTGCAATACGACACATGGTTGTCGTAAATTATATTAATAGTCGGGTCAGTGTCTCAGAGTTTGGTTTCATACAGTTCACAGAGGGTCCCTTTTAGTTTGACGGATCACATATACACATGTATATATTATTTACTGATTTCTGATCAGATATACACTGGATCAAGATAATTGGTTTTAACTGCAATAAGAGTTGTTAGTTATTGTTTACTAAAATTCTAGCCACGATAGCTGATTTTCAAATAGATAGATCATACTCTCAATCCAGATTTTGGTCCATACAGTAATAAAAGTTATTAATTGTTGTATACTAAACTTCTAGTCACAGTAGCTTAGATCATATCAGATATCGTACTTTGAATCCAGATTTTGGTCAATACAGTAATAAAAAATTGTTAATTATTGTATACTAAGATTCCATCAGATATCACATTCTGAATCCAGATTTTGGCCAATGCAGTAATATGAGTTGCGTGTTAATGTTTACTAAAATTCTAGCAAGAGTAGCTGATTTTTTATAAGATATCACACATTGGATCAAGATTTTGGTCAAAACAGTATTCAGAGTTGTTAGTTATTGTTTACTAAACATCTAGCCACAATAGCTATCAAATATTATACTCTTAATCCAGATTTTGATGAAAAAAATGTTAGTTATTTTTACTACAATTTTGGCCAGAGTGGCTGATTTCTTATCAGATATCACATTCTATACCCACATTTTTTGGTAATAGAAGTGTAAAAGTTGTTAGTTATTTTTTTTACTAACGGTTTAGCCAAATTATCTTCTTTTTTTCTATCAGACATCATACTCTGGATCCAGATTGTGGTCATAACAGTTATAAGAGCTATTCTTTATTGTTTACTGATTTCCTATCACATATCATACTCTGGATCAAGATATCGGTTTAAACTGTAATAAGACTTGGTAGTTATTGTTTACAGATTTCCTATCACATATCATACTCAGGATCAAGATATTGGTTTAAACTGTAATAAGAGTTGGTAGTTATTGTTTACTAAATTTCTAGCCATAATAGCTAAATTCCAAATAGATACGAGTACTCTGAATCCAGATTTTGGTCAATACAGTAATAAGAGTTGTTAGTTATTGTCTACTAAAATTCTAGCCACAGTAGCTGATTTCCTAATATATACCATACTCTGAATCCAGATTTTGGTCAATACAGCATTAAGAAATATTAGTAATTGTTTACTAAAATTCTAGCCACAATAGCTGATTTCTTATCAAATATTAAAAATACTCTGAATCGTATACTCTGAAGCCAGATTTTGGTAAGTATAGTAACTAGTGTTGTTAGCTAGTTAAAATTTACTAAAATTCAAGCTACAGTTGCCGATTTCCTATAAGATATCCTACTCTGAATTCAGGTTTTGGTAAAAAAAGTAACAAAAGTTGTTAGTTATTGTTTACTAAAATTCTAGCCATAGTAGCTGATTTCCTATTAGATATCATATTCTGAATCCAGACTTTTGTCAAAACAGTGATAAGAGTTGTTAGTTATTGTTAGCTAAACCTCTAGCCACAGTTGCTGATTTCCTATCATATATCATTCTCTTAATCCAGATTTAGCTCAATACAGGAATAAAAGATGTTGGTTTGTGTTTATTTAAATTCTAGCCACAGTAGCCGATTTCACATCAGATATCATACTCTGAATGCAGATTTTGGTAAAGAAAAAAGTGCTGAGAGTTGTTAGTTAATGTTTACTGAAATTATTATCAAATTAGATGATTTCCTATTAGATACCATACTCTGAATCCAGATTTTGGTCAATACAGTAAAAGAGTTGTTAGTTATTGTTCACTAAAACTCTAGCCACAGTAGATGATTTCGTATAAAATATCATACTCTGATTCCAGATTTTTGTCCATGCAGTAAAAATGTTCAAAGTTATTTTGTACTAAAATCATAGCCAGAGTTGCTGATTTCCATACAGATATCATACTCTGATTCCAGATTTTGGTCAATACAGTATTAAGAGTTGTTAGTTATTGTTTGCTGAAATTCTACCTACAGTAGCTGATTTCCTATCAGATATTATACTCTGAATCCAGATTCTGCTCAACACAGTAATTAGAGTTGCCAGTTATTGTTTATTAAAATTCTAGCAATAGTTGCTGATTTCCTATCAGATATTATACTCTTAATCAAGATTTTTGTCCATGCAGTAAAAAAATTATTAATTATTGTTTACTAAAATTATAGCCACAGTAGCTGATTTCCTATCAGATATAATACTCTGATTCCTGATTTTGGTCAATGCAGTATTAAGAGTTGTTAGTTATTGTTTATTAAAACTCTAGCCACAGTAGATGATTTCCTATAAAATATACTCTGAATAAATATTTTGTTTAATACAGTATTAAGAGTTGTTAGTTATTGTTTACTAAAATTCTAGCAACAGTAGCTGGTTTCCCATCATATACATCATACCCTGAATCCAGATTTTGGTCAAAACAGTACTGGGAGTTGTTATAGTTAATGTTTACTAAAATTATTGTCAAATTAGCTGATTTCCTATCAGATATCATTCTCTGAATCCAGATTTTGGTCAAGACAGTAATAAGAGTTGTCAGTTTTTGTTTACTAAATTTCAAGCAACAGCGGCTGCTTTCTATCAGATATCGTACTCTTAATCTAGATTTAGGTCAATACAACAATAAGAGTTGTTGGTTTTTGTCTACTAAAATTCTAGCCACAGTAGGTGATTTCGTAAAATATCATACTTTGAATCCAGATTTTTGTCAAAACATTTATGAGAGATGTTAGTTAATGCTACTAAAATTCTAGCCAAATTAGCTGATTTCCTATCAGATATCATACTCTGTATCCAGATTTTGGTCAATACGGTGATAATAATTTTTAGTTATTGTGTACTAAAATTCTGGCCACTGTATCTGATTTCCTATCAAGTAGCATCAATACCGAAAAAAGAGTTGTTAGTTAAATTCTAGCAACAGTAGCTGATTTCCTATGAGATATCATACTCTGAATCCAGACTTTGGTCAAAACACTAATAAGAGTTGTAAGTTATTGTTTCCTAAAACTTCAGCCAAATTAGCTAAATTCTCAAAAGATTCCATACTCGGGATCAAGATTTTGGTCAAAACAGTAATAAGAGTTGTCATTTATTGTTTACTAAAATTCTACCTGATGATGAAAATGCGATTCCCTATCAGCGACAAAAGATTTGCCACCATCATGAGTGCATATGCACCCACACTCACAAGAACAGATGAAGTAAAAAAAACAGTTCTACACTGAGTTTGACTCCCTTCTTCAGTCTACCCCATCCTCAGACAAACTCATTGTACTTGGTGATTTCAATGCCAAGGTTGGAAACGAATTCGCTCAGTGGAAAGACGAAATTGGAAGACATGGAGTTGGGAAGATGAACAGTAATGGACTTCTTCTACTTAGCAAATGTACTGAACACAATCTGGTCATAACAAACACCACTTTCAGAATGGCTGACAAATACAAGACCACATGGATGCACCCAAGATCTAAGCAATGGCACCTAATCGATTACATCATAACCCGTCAACGTGACATTAAAGACATCCATACAACAAGAAGCATGAAAGGTGCGGATTGCTGGACAGACCATAGACTAGTCAGAGCCAAGCTCAGGATCCACGTCATGCCACTCTATGCAAAGAAGCCAAAAATAATAAGATCTATGTTTGATATTGAGAAACTACAATCACCCACAACAAACCACTACTTCAAAGCTTGCCTCGACCAAAAGTTTGAGGAATCAGAACCCATAAGTGGTAGCTCCTCAGAAAAATGGAATCAATTTAAAGATATAGTCACAGAGACGGCAAAATCAGTACTTGGCCCTAAGAAAAGACATCATCAAGACTGGTTCGATGAAAATGATAAAGAGATTCAGGCCTTACTAGACGACAAACACAAAGCATTCAATGATTGCCAGAATTTCCCTAACTGCACAACACGAAGACACAGGTTCAAACATATCCAAGCTAAAGTACAAAGAGAACTACGAACTATGCAAGATCACTGGTGGGACAAAAAGGCGGACGAACTCCAAGTGTATGCGGACACTAATAACACAAAGAAATTATTCAGTGCTACCAAAGCTATATATGGCCCAACAAAAGGAACATCAGCACCACTAGTTTCAGCAGACGGATCTAAAATAATTAAAGCTAAAGAAGGAATCACTGCAAGATGGCAGGAGCATTTCAGCCAACTACTCAATCGACCTTCTGATGTCGATGAAGACGCCCTACAAGAAATACCACAAAGACCCCTTATTCAGGACATGGATATACCACCTACAATGACAGAAGTTGAGAAGGCCATCAAAGTCATGAATTGTGGAAAGGCACCTGGGAAAGACGGGATCCCTGCTGAGATATATAAAGCGCTTGGTCCAACTGCCACAAGAGCTTTTCATGACATCATCTTAACCATCTGAGAAACAGAGGACATGCCAGCTGACCTACGAGACGCAACTATCATCTCACTCTACAAAAACAAAGGGTCAAAGTCTGACTGCAGTAACTTCAGGGGTATATCTCTTCTATCAATTGCTGGTAAGATCATCTCCAGAATCCTTCTAAACAGGCTTATAAACAATATCTCTGAGACTTGTCTTCCTGAGGCACAGTGTGGTTTTCGTCCAGGTCGTAGCACAGTTGATTTGGTGTTTGCTGTCAGACAGATACAGGAAAAATGTATAGAACAACATATGGATCTGTATGCAGTATTTATTGACTTAACAAAAGCCTTTGATACGGTAAACAGAACAGCCCTTTGGACAATCCTAATGAAACTCGGCTGCCCCCAGAAATTCACTACATTGGTCAAGCTTTTCCATGAGAATATGACTGGACAGGTCCTCTCCAATGGTGATTATGCCGCCCCTTTTGACATCACAAACGGTGTTACAAGGTTGTGTTCTTACTCCTGTACTATTCAACCTATTCTTCACACAAGTCATAGTCCATGCTGTCAAAGATCTTGATGTTGGTATCTACATTTATAAAATATCGAACAGATGGCTCAGTATTTGACCTAAGACGCCTCAAGGCCAGAACCAAAACCATGGAACAACTCATCCTTGATGCTCTGTTCGCAGATGACTGTGCACTCATGGCACACAAGGAATCCCATCTTCAAATCATGGTAGACCGTTTTGCTACAGCTTCAAAACTGTTTGGACTCACTATCAGCTTAGGGAAGACAGAGGTACTAGTACAAGCAGCACCGCATACAATCAAGCAAGAACCTAACATCCAAATTGACGGTACAAGACTGAAATGTGTGGACAGCTTCAAATATCTAGGAAGTGTTATATCTTCAGATGGGTCACTTGACAAAGAAATATCATCCAGAATACAAAAAGCAAGCCAGGTACTGGGCAGATTGAGAGCAAAAGTGCTCAATCGTAGCTGTATTCCAATGTCAACAAAGATGAAAATTTACAAGGCTGTAGTTATCTCATTCCTCTTATATGGATGCGAGACCTGGATACTGTACCGCCGCCACATCAAACAACTCGAACAATTCAACCAGAGGTCATTACGATCAATCATGAACATAAAGTGGCATCACAAGATAACAAACCAGGAAGTCCTCGAAAAGCTGGTATGAACAGTATAGAGTCGTTACTCATCAAATCCCAACTCCGATGGACAGGTCATGTTATGAGGATGGCTGACTCCCGCATACCAAAACAACTATTTCATGGAGAACTTAGAGAAGGCACAAGAACAACGGGAAGGCCCAGGCTCAGGTACAAGGACATTCTGAAATCACATCTCAAATGGTGCAACATCAAGCCAGTTGAACTTGAATACACTGTTTCCGATCGACCAGCCTGGAGATTGCTGACAAAAAATGCAGCAGCAGTTTTCGAGGAAGATAGGAAATTCCATGCAGCAGAGAGAGAAAAAACGTCACAGGGCTTTAACACCCACAGTAACAACAACAGCCTATCGTTGCGATGTATGCGGAAGGCTATGCGCTTCATCCTTTGGACTGCGTAGCCATACAAGAAGACACAGAAACACACACAGATGACGTCATCGTCGGTCACCAATGGACTACCAGTGAGTGAGTGAGTGAAAATTCTACCTACAGTAGCTGATTTCCTATCAGATATCATACTCTGAATCCAGATTTTGGTCAATACAGTTATAAGAGTTGTTAGTTATTGTTTACTAAAATTCTAGCAACAGTAGCTGATTTCCTATCAGATAGCATCCTCTGAATCCAGATTTTGGTCAAAAGACTTAAAAAAAAGTTGTTAATTATTGTTTACTAAAAGTATACCCAAAATAGCTGATTTCCTATGAGATATCATACTCTGAATCCAGACTTTGGTCAAAACACTAATAAGAGTTTTTGATTATTGTTTACTAAAACTTCAGCCAAATTAGCTAATTTCCTAAGAGATTCCATGCTCGGGATCAAGAGTTTGGTCAAACAGTAATAAGAGTTGTCATTTATTGTTTACTAAAATTCTAGCCACAGTAGCTGATTTCCTATCAGATACATGTTTCATACTCTGAATCCAGATTTTGGTCAATATAGTTATAAGAGTTGTTAGTTATTGTTTACTAAAATTCTAGCCACAGTAGCTGATTTCCTATCAGATACATGTTTCATACTCTGAATCCAGATTTTGGTCAATATAGTTATAAGAGTTGTTAGTTATTGTTTACTAAAATTCTAGCAACAGTAGCTGATTTCCTATAAGATATCATCCTCTGAATCCAAATTTGGTCAAAAGACTTAAAAAGTTGTTAATTATTGTTTACTAAAATTCTAGCCAAAATATCTGATTTCCTATGAGATATCATACTCTGAATCCAGATTTTGGTCAAAACAGTTATAATTAATTTTGTTATTGTTTACTAAAAATCTAGCCAAAGTATATGATTTCATATAAGATATCATACTCTGAATACAGATTTTGGTCAAAACAGTAATAAAAAATTGTAAGTTATTGTGTTTACTAAAATTCTAGCCAAAGTAGCTGACTTCCTATCAGGTATCTTACTCTTAATCCAGATTTATGTCAATACAATAATAAGAACTGTTAGTAAGTAATTATTAAACTTCTAGCCAAACTAGCTGATTTCCTATCATATATATCATACTCCGATCCAGATTTTGGTCAATACAGTAGTAAGAGTTGTTAGTTATTGTTAACTAAAATTCTATCCGCAGTAGCTGATTTCATATCAGGATATCATACTCTGAATCCAGATTTTGGTCAATACAGTAATAATAGTTGCCAGTTAATGTTTACTAAACTTCTAGCAACAGTAGCTAATTTTCTATCAGATACCATACTCTGAATCCAAATTTTGGTCAAAGTAGTAATAAGAGTTGTAAGTTATTGTTTACTAAATTTCTAGCAACAATAGCTTATTTCCTATCAAATATCATACTCTGAATCCAGGTTCTTGTCAAAAAATAAATGTTGTTAGTTATTGTTTACTAAAAATTTGGCCAGAGTAGCTGATTTCTTATTAGATATCATATTCTGAACGTATATTTTTGGCAATAGAAATATAACAGTTATTATTTATTTATTACTAAACATCTAACCAAATTGGCTGTTTTCTATCAGATATCATACTCTGAATCCAGGTTTTGGTCATAACAGTTATAAGAACTGTTACATGTGTGTGAAATTGTACATCTATTAAAACACCATTATATGGTTGAAGGTCTGCTAGGAAAACTCGGTTAAGAAAAAAAATTGATATATAGACACTGATTGACACCAAAGAGTAATTTAGCGACCAGCTTACAATTTTACTGCCATATTTACTGGTTTGCGGGTGTTTTTCTAGTCACGTTTATATTTTTATTTCCAATTTAAATCGCAAAAAAATGTTCTCGGCCTTGAAAAGTATTTTTGAGATGTTTTTTTTTTTTTTTTTTTTTTTTTTCATCTCTCAAAATTTGACATGTGTAAAAATTTTATAAGTGGTTTTGTCGTTTCCCACATCTACATTTCTCTTAAAGATGCATTCTCATCCATTTTGGGGGGATAATTTTCTACATTATCAAAATAACGATTAAAAAGTACATGATGTACATGATTAAAATGGGGACTTTATTTTAATGTTTGTGGTAAATTCTGGTTTCGTATGACCTGTAATGACTGATTACGACAGATATGAATCCCATATAAAACCGGTTTATAAATGTGACCCGTCATACTAAAAGGGACCTTACCCGAACTCCAAAAATCCAAATTTTGACAAACTTGTCAGACCCATCACAGGGCAACCAGATCCCACATGTGAGAAATGAAGATATAGTAAGGTAGGGAAATCATTCTGGATTTAGAAAATTACATAAAAGTGAAAAGTGTCGGCCCTAGTCTGGCTGCGCGGACTGCGCAGACTGACTAGGGTCGATATTTTTCACACACCCAATAAGGTCCCTTTTAGCGCGACGGGTCACAAATGTTTGCGAACGCGCCGTAAATGCTCTACTTTATATATCCTTATAACGGACATACAAAGTGCTAAAAGCCACTATCAGTGATTTAAATCACATTTATAATGCAATTAAACTTTATTGTGCTTAAACTAATAAAGGCTATGAAGCCTAACTTTTTCCCATACGTGTAGCCTGCCTTGGAATGTGTATTGATTTAAGGTATATGACCCATCATTAAAAACACCACTTTCTAGCCATGGGGCATGCATCATATTACACGCACTTGTAAATATACTCCAAGTTAGTTGATTCACCATGCCGGATTTCAAGATTATGCTTCAAGAAGAAAATAATTTACAAATATCTTTTTACTCTATATTCATATGCAAGGGAGGTAATTTATAACATTTTGTCAAATATTTCCTTAATCATGCATTAATTTAAAATTTTAAACCGTTCAAAATGCTTATGTTTGTATTTGGAATGAAAATATAACACAGTTTAGGATTTACTGGTACTTTTCAAATTTCGCCTCTGGCTCTTTGGTGCTAATGATGGGTTGTATACGTTAAACCCAAAATGCAAACTGAAATTTAAAATCGATAATCTTAATTGCTACATACTTTTCTCCTTGTCAATTATGAATATTGGTCTCTGTTCGCAATGATCCAACACATAAAGCATTAATAAATTCAAATTTAACTTTAAATTTGAATAAGATTTTTTAAACACTTTGTTTATATTAGTTAATAGAACGATTTTTTTTAAAAAAAATGTTTGTTTATTTGTTTGTTTATTTGATATGAATTATTTAAAAAAAACATTATGGCAGAGTAAGTAGCATTGTAGATGTAACATAGATTAATGACAAAAAATGTTTTAACTTGAAATTTAACACAGTCAACAGCAGGCCTAAATAAGACAAAAGTTCCTATATTCATTTATAGTGAGTTTTAAACAATTATTTAACCTATAGGATGTGGTAACTGGTCTGTCGTTGAGCTTAACCTTACAGCCAATAGCTTATACGAGGGACGTTCAATTAAAAGTGGTACAAATCGTCCACCATACCTCATGGTTCTATAGGACTAGTGGAGCCTGTGGTTATTTAACGGGAAAATTGCTGTCTTTACTTGGTCAAAATTTGAGAAAAATTCGTTCGATCTGACCGCCGCGAGGAGTTAGTTTTGGCCCGTCTACGAATTGGCCACACACATTTGACCCATTCGTACTTATTAAAGAACGAGGAAAAACCTCAATGTATTCCTTGTAACGAGGCACTAACTGTTCAGCATCTACTCATTGATTATGTAGACTTAGCCATCATAAGAAACAGGCACTTTAACGCCGACAGTTTGAAAACATTATTTGAAACTGTTAGGCCTGAATCTATTATTAACTTTCTTAAAGAGTGCAATCTCTTTAAAAAGATCTAGCTGTGATATTCGATCTGTGATATCTTGTATGTTCTAAGGATTTTCCGGTCGGGTGGACTCGGGCATGGGTGTTCTCTGATCTAGGAGGAGCCCATGTCCATTCGTGCCCACGTCGGATTATTCGTGGTACATTGTTATACAATATTTCGTATGATATTTTTAATCATTTATACTTCAGTTATTGTTAATAGGTTATATGCCCTAAGAATTTTCCGGTCGGGTGGACTCGGGCATGGGTGACCTCTGATCTGGGAGGAGCCGATGTCCATTCGTGCTCACGTCGGATTATTCGTCGGATTATTCATGGTGTATAGTTATTTCGCTTAGAATTTTATCTGTTATATACTAACGTATTTTTTTCATTTCCACTCTAGATGTTTATGTAACTAATAGACATGTCCGATTTTTGCGGATGTTGAGAGCGGACACCCGATTTCGGTTCGCTGGGGGTCGTCTCAAACAATTTCAAATTTCGTGGCATCAGTAAATGAGAGAAGTCTGTTCAGACGTAGGCCTACATCGATCGATTCAGTCCATGCACATATAACTTAAAAAGAAAAGTCACAGAGGTAAGGGTGTAACAAGTCTATTTACTCGTTTTCACAATATCAAAACAGTTTTTGGCTTTTGTAATTCTAATGAAACAGGTCTAGAAACATTGATGCGAAACAAGGAAATTCTAACAACCGACATTTTTCTTTTTTTTTCCATAATCATTTTTAGTGCAATACAAATAAATTATATTTCAATCAACGTCCATGTTATCGTCCGTGCTAGTTTTGAAACATGTGTCATTTTGAGAAAGTTTTAAGAGTTAAAATATTTACAATAGCCTTAGGAATAAGTTCTTCAGTCTTGGATTTCTTTCAAAAGAAGAAAGCCAAATATTCCTGTCTCGCTATAACACTTATGCAAGAGCCATTCGAATATGATAATAAAACCTAGCGCATGTTCTGACATACCTTCGGTGTAAATGCAAAACCTCGTATGTCATTTTTGGCAATATTCAAAGAAATCGCCTTGTATGTCAACTTTTTTCAATTTTCAAAGAAATCTCCTGGTATGTTTGGGGATATTTTTACTTAGCAGTTTTTATGACATATCGTATGTGAACCATTATGTTCGAATATCAAGTAAAACCTTTAAGATTTGGAAAAGTTAATAATTTTGTTTCCAAAAAATGATATACGAGTTTTTGCATTAACATCGACGATGTAAGATCTGGTACACTAAATACAAGTTCGGAATTGAATGTCTTTTTAAATACAGAGTGTCCCAAAAAAAACGGAACCCTATTTCAAAGTCAAATATTTTCAAGCGAAAGCATAGAATCTACTTTTTGAATTTGCAACTTAATAAAGATACATTATTTTTGCATATGTGTTCTAAATTTCACTTCAAAATATGTAATGTTTCAAAAGTTATATGAAATTTAATAAAGACATTAAAAAAACGTTTTAACACGAAATCGATATTTGCGTCTTGTTTGTTCGTAAATGGCGTAGTGACGGTCAACTGTTGAGTTCTTTACCATTGTACAAGTACGTACCAATTTTCTCAAAATTTGATAATATAAAAGTGCCGCATGTGCAAATTGAGTCCGTAATGTGGTTGTTTGAAATATTTTAACCCTTTCCCAGACCACAAAAATTTAGGGTGGACTGGATTGAAAGCTGTTGCTGATGACAAAATTGACGCCGATAAAGACAGAATTTGCGTAACATATTGCACAGAAAATAGAGGCAAAAGGAGAAAATGTTGGTGACCATTATTTTCTTCTTTTGTCTAAATACTTTCTCAAGCTAATTATCTCATGGATGCCAAAACCAGGTCTTGTTTGGGAAAGGGTTAAAGTACTTGGCATTTTAGCGTTGACAGGCATGTTGTATAGTGATAAAATAACTGCGTATGATTACATGTATTATGAATCTTTGATACACTTTGATATTTTGTTTGTATTCATTTTTTGTTTCGGTTACACCGCAGCTCTACTTTAACAGTTTATTTGTTAGCGGTAAAGATGAAACGAATATGCACTATTGTAAGTAAAATGTTTCAATATTACTTTTAAACAATTGTGAAGAGTCAATTGTAGGAGCGCGCTGCGAACGGAAAGATCGATATCGTGTTAAAATGGTTTTCCGGGTGCATTCATTTGAATGTCAATATTTTCGAAACTAATTAACATTTTTCAACTAAATTTTAACTGCTGATAGAAAACTGTCGTTTCTATGACATATTCAAATTTAATGGAGACATATCACTTAATACATGAGCAATTCACTTTCAAAAATGGGTTCCGTTTTTATTGGGACACTCTGTAGTAACGGTGTGTAAGAAATGAAAACTAGAAAAAATAGTAACAACCCGAAAAAATATGTGAATTAAATGTACGGTTCTTGACATTGATTCTTTTAACACAGTGATCTATAACTGTATGTTGTTTGAAAATGCAAGCAATTTTAGTATACGGGCTATGACCTTGGCAAAAGATTCCAGACGCATAGACGCATAGAAATTTCGACAACTACCTCTCGACTGTTTAAGGCGGGCTTAAAACAGTATGAAATTCATATTTCACATGAAACATTTTTGCGTGACTTATACTGGTCATGATGTTACATAGCATATCTCCTACTTAATTTGAACGATTTCCACGTGTATAATTTAGACTTAGCCTACTAATTTTTAGAAAAGCCAGTGGTATTTTATTGCGTGTTTCTGTATACATGCGCGTCGTGGTATAATGCGCCAAATGTCGAACCAGGTTAACTAACGGCTTTTTTATCGACAACGTCCGTTGGTTGAGCGTCTTTAGAAAACATAGAAGTATGATATGCAGAATTCTCTGGCATTTTTTTGGTCTATAAAAATCGATAGATAAGTATGTATTATTACTCGTATTTTCGAGTCGGCCACCGCCGTGCAGCAGGTAAGAAGACATAAGAAACCCTTATTCTACAAATAAATCGTATACATTTTAGATTACAAGATTTAACTGCAAAATACCCGTTGCATAAAGGCCATAACCATACAAAAACATAAAGAAGAAATCATGTGATGTTATCCTGTAATGACGAATGAATTTTGTGGAAATGATCCAAAATCAATTTAAAAGTGTTTATCTCTCAGCCATGTTCGAATAAATATCAAGCGGGCTAGTTTAAAGAAGCAGCATATTTTTTGTTTGGCCTATGCAGACACTTCACATTGGCATTTCTTCCAGGTTGTAGTACCAAATCGAGTTCCGGTTAAACACTTGATATCCTACATTTCTCACAGAGTTTCTGTATGTAGAGAATGGTAAAATGCCCAACATACAGCCCTGCTCAAAGGCAGACCCACCACCGCTTCACTTTATTGATGTTAATATATAAGCTCAATTTCGGTGGGATAACATGTCAGGTTACGACCTTTGTGTAGAGGTAAAACTTCAAATAGACTAGTCTGACATTAAAAATTGAGTGATAGATCTAGTTGCGTTTGCTTGAATATGTTCCTATGATTTTGGTGCTCATGACCCCCTTTTCTTAGTACGGAATTAAAGACTTAGACACGTTCTTTAACACTATTTTAGTCATGTGGCCCGAGGAAACTTTTGAAAAGGGGGTGTTCCACCATATCAGAAATTCCCATAGGGCTGTGCCCACGCTCGGATTTTAATGAAATTTGGCATGAAGTTAGTGTTCTGTATTACGGCATTTATCCCAAAATATTTTCCAAAAATATGTTCAGGAAAATATTTTTCTAATAATTTTAATATTTTTGCTTTAAAGTGGGGGGTATCCTTACTAAAAGAAGGCATATACGTTCAGGATTGTTGTATTCGAGCTAAATTTACGCTGGGAATAATGTTTATTAATTTCTTTTCAAGTATTTACCAAAAAAGTGTACATTACTCTACAAAAACAATTTGCTATTACTTTTTGTATGACGTCATCAACAAAATTCTTAGCTTTTAACCATTTTGACCAAATTTGATTCTAAATTTCACCCAGTTTCAGTTTTTGTCAACATATGAGATTTATATTAAAATTGCCCCCACATATGCTTGTGCTTATAGTAAAATATTAAGTAAAAATAAAACCGGTAACAGTGTCATTTTTGAATTTTAGTGTAAGCCGTCCGAATTTCTAAGAATGTAAAATCTAAGATTTTACTTTATACCTTCTATATGCATTACGCAAATAGTCGATTTCGCTTTGTTGTGTCTTGATTTGACATCATCATCTTATGTATAACACGAATTTTAGTATTTTCACACAAAACTATGCTTTTTGTGAAATAATGGCACTTTGTCTTACCCCACCCACCCACAATATAATGGAGGGGGAAACAGCCTAAAACAGTGGAATGCATTGTGAAATGTGGAGATGAAAAATAAAAAGTTATGCAATAATGTTACATATTTTACATATTATGTCACATTTTTTAACTTTCCTTTGTGGCTTATCAGCAATTATACTTCTTTAATATACATACAACATTTCTTTACTACACTGCTAAAGATAATATTAAGAACATAGAAACAGTTTTTATTGTTCATTAATTGTGCCCTTCAATGCAAAATTGCTAATATTTCTATTACTATGGTGAATTATCCACAGTTTTGATGGCATATTTATTAACTATTTGCCAATCTCAGATCTGTGAAGAGCATGCATTAGCTTTTGGCCTATGCCCCATTTTGTTATGCCACATAACCTTCTATGAGTGTAGGTTTTGGTATTTTTCACATAGGGGACCGTAGATATTTCTGGCATCAGACGAACCTGGGGATTGTGAGAGTTTGCAGATTTTTTAATGCATCACATTATCAAGGGTCAAAGAAATTTTAACACTGGCACCAGTTCTTTTCACTTTTTAATGAGGACCAGTTTCCTATGAGCGCTATTTGAAACCAACAATTAGGGTAAGTAAATGTACATGTATATTAAGAATCCGATGACTAATAAACATGATTTGAATTTTTCTTGACAGAAACTAACTGCCCCTACAGATTGACCTACCCACATGATATTTCTTGAATTTATTCTTACCCGTTTGTATGTTCCACAATGTAGCATGCGTCTCTATCGTGATTTATTTCAGTTTTAAGGGTATGTCAAAAGTAATCAAAAAAACGACAGTAAAGAAATAACAGTTAATTGACGTCGTAAAGATCACCAAACTGTGGTTACTAGGCTTAAAAAGCAAGCGATCACTTGCAGCACTTGGAATTCAAATAATTATTTCATGGGCTATAACAGTTTTCATGAGACTAAACGATAAATAGAAAATGGACTCTTCAATGCCAGGCTTGGTCACACACAAAATTTGTCTTGCACATCACGACCGGAGCACAGCAACAAATGGCACGTCCTACAGAATATTTTTGGGCGCTATGTGTACGTGATAATAAAAATGGACGCAAAATCGTACGTCATCAGCCTTTAGATATTTCTATTATAGATGGTCCACATGCCATGTATCCCAAATAGTAAAGGATACTGGCTAAATGCATCTATTTCGTTTGTCCAGAGGGACACGCACAGTCTCAAAGGGTTCTTTAAGTTGATAACCTAGTTTACGATTTAGAATGTATTATATGATATAAGATATAAATTTAAAAAAAAAAGCATTGATATGTTTAAGTATTACTAAATATTTTGGTCAAAATGTATCATACAATTTTAACTGGAGTAACCTATGCCAAATGCTTTAAAATGAACTAGTCTGTCCTGTTACTAGAACCCATATATAATTGAATTTTGGCTCACTTAAGATAACCAAATGTATTGTTTGGACATGTGAAGCAGTGAAATCACGACTGGAAATATGTGTTTCATAAATTATTCCAAACAGATGACCAAAGCCAACAAAATGACTGTATCAAAGTCAAATGAAGGTAATGGGTTTATTTCTAATTGATTGAATTTTAGGTTTTGAAATAATCATGGCTTTTTTTCTGACAATTTCTGTCTAAATATTTTTTTGAGGAATCATTAGGGCATGTTGGTATCAACAATATTGGCACCAGCATATTATACAATGACTTTTCTTGCTATTTTAATTTAAAATTGGGAACTCATATCAAAACGAGGTAGGTAAAATTGAGCGTTTGCTGTATGGGTACCATTGAAAACCAGGAACATTTTAAGATGCCGTTGTACATAATTTTCATTATTTGACAACTTTATCGAATTCAAGTTTTCAATAAATTTTGCATACGAATAAGGGACATATAAAGACTGGAACAAACAAAAAACATTGATTGAATTTTAGGTTTCGAATTTTTTTAGATATTTTTCAGACAATTCCTAACTAAAAATTTCTGAGAAATTATATGTGCATGATCAACAATATTGTTATCGAAATGTTCTACAAGGACTCTTCTTGCTATTCTGATTTAAAATTAGGGACTAATATCAAAAATAGGTGGGCAACATTGGGCTTTTGCTGGAGGGATATACCATTGAAAACTGGGAACATTTTAAGGTGCCATTGATCAAAGTATCATTATTTGACAACTTTACCGGTTTCAAATTTTCACCAAATTTTGTATACGAACTGGAGACATGTATGGTCAACTTTCATATCATTTTCATATGTTGATAAAGATGGGAACATGCAAAAATAGTTGATTAAACTTTAGGTTTTGAAAATTTCTCGATTTTTTTCTGATAATTTCTGACTAAATATATTTCTGAGAAATTACTTGAGCATGTTGGTATCAACAATTTTGGTCTCAAAATTTTCTTCAATATCTCTTCTTGCTATTTTGATTTAAAATTGGGAACTAATATCAAAACTAGGTTGGCAAAATAAGGCTTTTGCCAGAGGGGTACCTTTGAAAACTGGGAACATTTTATCGTGCCATTGATTACAATTTTCATTATTTGACAACTTTACCGGTTTCAAATTTTCACTAAATTTTGCATACGAACTGGAGACATATATGGCCAACTTTCTTATCAGTTTCATATGTTGACAAAGACGGGAACATACCAAAAATTTTGATTGAAATTTAGGTTTCGAAATTTTATGGCCTATTTTTTTGACAATTTCTGACAAAAAAAAATTCTGAAAAATTATTTGCGCATGTTGGTACCAACAGTATTGGTAACAAAAGTTTCTACGTGGACTCTTCTTGCTATTTTGATTAAAAAATGTGGATGAATACCAAAGCTAGATAGCCAACATTGAGTTATTGTAAGACATGTACCAATGAAAATCGCGAACATTTTAAGGTGCCGCATATAGGCCTATATGCACTCTTTGAGTAAAAGAAATATAATTTTTGTGGTTCATAGGTCAGAGGTATTCTTTGTGTAAAGTTACAAGAAAATCGGTGCGTGGGCACAAATGGAACACCCCCTTTATGAGTTGCACAGTTGCAAAATCCACACAGCGACAATGGCCTACACATTATCCCAATTCAGGGTAGATAACTGCGGAGGAGATTGCCACAGTTGATCCCTTTTACTCTTTATGTAACTAGTCAATTAAACTGTGGAGTGACACCTTATGATAAGGCATTTTGAGAAGACCCCCTTCGAAAGTCCGCTCTTTGTAGTCCGTCTCCAAATCGGCAAAAATCGGACATGTCTAATACATATAATCGTACATCTATGTAGTAGGTATATTTAAGGTGAGTGCGCCCAATATGACCATAGTAGTCGACGGGCCTTAAAACTCCGTTCATTCATTCAAAAGTTATTGAACTTTTAATTTGGTCCAGTCATATACACTGTCTATTTCGCTGGAAAATGGAAAACGAACTGAAGTAGGATGTACGGGTCTACATTAAAGGTCGCATAGGCTTTAAGATATCTGCATCACATGTATATATAATGAACTATACCAGATTCGTGGACATTCGAACGTCCAACATACGTCAGTTTCTAGGAAGTTAATAAAAATAAAAGTTGGTAGAATCAGCCTGAAGGATGCCCCCTCCCAGGCAACCCGGGTAGAGCTAGTACCAAACCAAATGTTGCTGCAGATTCCGGCATGACTGAACAAGACGCATGGTTCAATGTGCAAGAAATAGCAGATAAACTTAGTTTTTCATCAGGGACATGTTATACGATTTCGACGAAAGGGTTGAAACACAAACAGCTTTGTGCCCATTGGATCCTCCATATACTGCCGAAAGGACAGAGAACCACCCGTGTAAAGGTGACAAAATATATGTTGAAATAATGTAAAAAAATGCTTTCTGAGCTTTATACATATCATTGAATATACATCTACTATTATTAGCACCATTGGCGTGTCATTAGCAAGCAATCAATTATGGTTGCGGAAAGGTCATGGAAGGTCCGTCATAGCCAAAAAATTAAAAGCGCGACAAAAGTTTTGTACACGGTATTTTTCAAATGTGACGGGCATTTTGTTCAAATTGATTTATCAAATAGGGCCACTATCGCCGATCATTAATATAAGAAATGCATGTCGGCGAAAGTGAATTCAGAAATATCATGAAAAGTGCAGGTCTAGGACCGGCTAAAGAAGCATGTGCCTAATCCATGACAACGGAGCTGTCCACATGTGTTCTAATGTCCAAGACTTCCAGAAGTAGAAACACGCTACACAGTGTCTTCATCCACCCTTATAGCCGGGCTTAAGCCCGTATAGCTTTTTTGTCTTCCCCATGCTGACGAAAACTTTCTCTGGTCGTCGGTATATGCCGTCGTGTTCTATATGCAGTGCAATTTACCAGTGTCTGCGGGGCGTTCCAAAAGAGGCCTATTCATTGGCATATAAGTAATGAATCTCAAAACTTCATCAGTGTGTGGATGTCAAAGAGGATTTCTTCGAAGAATTGAAGAAATTTAAAATTGAATTGCAGCATAACTATGGCTTATAGAACCACTGTTCCAACTGAACGTCCCTCGCATCCACATGAATGTTGCCTTCTAAAGCAGCTTCGATAGCACCAAACTGAAATATCGTGTTTGGGAAAGGGTTGATTCATTAGCTCATTAACACAGCGGTCTTATTAAGCCCATTTAAGATAAAGGCTTTGGAAAACATTGTAGTAAATGAAGAAATTGCTTGCGACAAGCAATTTCCTCATTTCCCACAATGTTTTCTACCGTCAAAAGACTGCAGAATTTTAAATTTGATTCAAACAAAATTGTCCTCTGCAGCATCTGTGAATATGGGCCAGTTAAAAGTGTTGCCGTTTGGTAAAGGGTTAACGATAAATCATATTCGAGGTCACAAGATGAATAAAACATATTTATGAAGATAGTCGCCTTTACGTATCTTATTGACCTTTAACCCTTTCCCAAACAAAACCTGCTTTTGACGTCCCTATTAGAAAAGATTTGGGAAAACATCGAGACAAAAGAAGAAACTGCTGATAATCAGCAGTTTCTTCTTTTGTCTCAATATTTTCTGTGCAATATTGTACACTAATCCTTTCTTTTTTTTACTTTAAAATTGGCGTCTGCAACAACTTTCAAATTGGAAGGCTCCAAAATTTTGTTGTTTGGAAAAGGGTTAACTGTGTCATTGTTCTGAAAAACGGTGAAACGCCCACATGTTATATGGCCTTGTCCTTAATTGGAAGATTTTTTTTCTTTTTAACAAATCATAATTTAGCACGATTTCAGTTGTAGTATAGTACAAAAACCAACATTAACTAGGGGTGCAGATATAATGTAACAATAATTTTCAACGCACAGCGTAACTCACCGCCACGACAACTAGTCACACGGTCTGACGTACAGGCCAAAGTCCAAAAAAGAATAGGCTTTGCAGAACATATCTATTTGAACATTATCGAGGCTCTATAAGATATATCTAGGCCATTTTTTGTACAGTGCATTAAATTCCGAGGTCAATGTCACAAGGTAAAGGACCTTGGTCCCAAGACAGAGGTCGTGGCATGTGTGTAAATACGACTTTGTTGGTGAATACTTTAGTTGTTTTGAGATTCTTTGGACTAATATTTGACACGTAGGTACTCAAATATATGGTCAAGTACACTACAAAATATAGCTGGGAAACGCTTTAACACAAAACATAGATGGAAAAAGTATGACTTCCCCGCCATTTATAGATAATACTGCCCGAGGTTAGCAACGGCCCGAGTGATAGCACGTATAGGGGCGTGCCTACACTTGTACTAAATTATTTTGGATAATTTTATTTTTATAACGGTAGGCCCTTCCGACTGTATCGGGCTTGAATGAAAACTCGATTGGATATATGAGGACGTTTAGGACTTCGTTTGAATTGAAATATATTCTCTAGAAACCCAAGGACATCATAACGCTCTGTGTGTTCATTTACTTGTCACAGTAAATCACAATACTGCTCTACATAAAACCCACATTAAAGGATCTGTACTTTTGTACGAAAAATATCGTACACTAGGGAGCCCGTAGAAAAATGTCGGTTAACATGTCTGTTGGAAATTGGGGACACTGTTGGATGTCTGATTCAAAATAATTTAGCCTTCTATTTGACTGATTTATTTTACATTAGAAAAAAAGCAGTAGGCCTATTTGAGACAATGGTGTCTATTAGCATTATGTTCTTTACTGATTTCATGGCTTTCATAAGCATTCTCTATAAAGTGCTTTAAAATGTCATCTCGTTTGGGTATGGGTTAGTACTCTGGATACATAGTTCTAGAAAAGATACGTGCATATCTAAATATTTGCACTATTTGAGGAGTTCTGATCAAGTATTCTCTGTATAAAAAACAACACTTTTCAGAATCTGAGTTTATATCGAAAATGGCGGTATTCGGGAGTTGATTAGAAATTCTAGAATACCCTTAGATTTTTAGAAGAACTTCTATATATGTCATCATAACGCACCGCGTGTTCATTTTGTTGTCATAGTAAATAGCAGTATTGTTCTACATAAAACTTACATTAAAAGATCTGTACTTTTGTAGGGAAAAAATCGTACACTAGGGAGCCCGTGGAAAAGTCGGTTAATTGAATACGTCTGTTGGAAATTGGGGTCACTGTTGGATTATCTAATTTAAAACAATTTAGCTTTCCATTTTACTGATTTATTGTAAATAGACAAAACAAAATAATTGAGACAAACTACTGAGAAACAAGACGACAATCCTGACTTTTCAGAGTGTGATTTGATATTTCAAATACCAGAATTTCAGACTCCTTGAATTCAAAGAAAACCCCAGAACATTTTGAAAGAATTCCAAGGACATCATAACGCTCCGCATGTTCATTTTCTTGTCACTGTAAATCGAAGTATTACTCTCCATAAAACCCACATTAAAAGATCTGTACTTTTGTTGGAAAAATGACGTACACGGTGAGCCCGACAAAAAACATGTCTGTAGGAAATTGGGGACACTGTTGGATGTCAGATTGAGTATAATTTAGCCTTACATTCGTCTGATTTATTTTACAATAGAAAACAGCAATATTCTTTTTATTTGAGACAAAATATTGAAAAACGACGAGACAATGCTGTCTATATTAGAACTGTCTTCTTCATTTGTGTCACTGCTTACCTAGTCGTTCTCTATTGGGTGAATTAGAATACTAGTAAATTATTATTTGGGAAAGGTTTTAATCTTTGGACACATAGTTTGAGACAAAAACGTATACATTTGAACTATTTGAGAAGTTTTTATTAAATCAGCCTCTGTATCGGGGTTGAAAAAACAATATAACTTTTTTTCAGAATTTGGTTCGAATTTGCGAATACGATACCTGAATTGAGGACTATTCGAATTCAGATAAATTCGATAAGGCATATTTGAAAAACATAAATGCAATCATAACGCACAGTGTGTTCTTTTTCTTGTCACAGTAGATCAAAAGATAAGTCTAAATAAAACCAACCTTAAGAGATCTGTACTTTAGTATGAAAAAATATAGTGCACCAGGGAGCCGGGACAAAGTCGGTTAATATGTCTGTTGGAAATTGGGGACACTGTTGGATATCTAAATCAGGATAATTTGGCTTTCGATTAGATTATTTATTACAAATAGACAAAACACAATATTTGAGACAATATATGGAGAAAAAATTCAATAATATTATGCTGTCCATTAGCATCATTATCTTCAATGGTGTCATTCTCTTTCTTTAGCAATCTCTTGCAGGTGCGCCAAAAGGCGCCATTGTTTTTCGAATGGTTACCCCTGCATAGTTAAAGAGAAAAATAATTCTCTGTTTGATCTATTGGCCTTTTTCTTAAATTGTGGTCTCTATTTAACACTTCCACAGTGTAGTTCAATGGACCGCTAACGAGATCCAAGAGTTATCCTGAAATTGCCCTTGATTTAGCGGGATTTATCTCCCTTGAAACCAACTGGGTAGTTCCGGTCTATTTTTGTAGATACACTAAAGAGTAAAATTCATCACTTCGCACGCAAAATACGATTTTTTTCTTTACAAACGCATATTTAGCAGAATCGTCGTATACCATCGGATTGTTCAGTTACTACTGATTAAACCAGTATAAGTTTCGGCTTTGATTTCATCCAATTGATATGTTTAATCCAGGTTAAACATCGGCCTGTTGAAAGCCATAAAAAACCTCTGCCCAGCTCGCCGCAAATTTCCATAATTTCCGAATATAATGGTCGACAAGTTTTTTATTTAATTTTGCATATTGTAGAAACAATGTAATTTCAATATTTTATTTTAGTTGGATTATTTTCACTTTATTGATGATTCTGCATGGGTGTCATTGAAAACGTGAAAAGTGTTGTAATATTCAACATTAATTTTGGAATTTGTTGATCCAAGTCACTCTTTACAAGCGGTCAATATGAGAAAAAGTCTCCTTACTGTGAAATAAATTCAAAATCCAAATAACTACACATCTAAAACGCTTTTTAATTATTAAATATGAATTAATACAAAATAAATTCGTACATTTTGAGAAAAAGGAATGTATAGTTTTTCTCTCAAAAAGCTTTTAAATCCTCTCTTCTCCTTTGGCATAGTTACTGACCTTCTAGTATGACAAACTTAAGTTTTATTGTTTGGAAAAGGATTAACAATTAATTGTCTACCGACAAAAGGTAATTGGAATGTCAATTACCACGGACCTTGTGTATATCACACCAATCAGTTAGCCAAATTCCTTTAATTGATCTCCGCAGATAAATCGCAAGTTACTGTATATTAAAGGGACTTATCATAATAGACAAAAGATTGACATACCCGAATGATAAATTTATAGGCATGACAAAATTCCAACTTGCACCCTTAATTACATAATTTTACGACTTATTAAACACCTTTGCTTAAGTATGTTAAACTGAGTTTGCCAACCCGTGCCAAACAATCAAAAAGAAAAATAAAACCCTTTTGACAGTTTAACCCTTTCCCAAACGACCGCCCTTTAGACTGCTAAAAGAATGTTAAAATAAGATTGCAAACCCGTGCTAAACAAAATTGAAAGAAAAATATATATAAAAAAATAAAATAAAAAAAAAAAACGTTGAAAGTTTAACCCTTTCCCAAACCACAGCCTTTTAGGCTACTCAAAAATGAAGGCTGATTCGGGTGACGAAATAAGGCAAAAAATGTGTAAATTGTAGCAAAACTATCAAAGGAGGGATAGAAATTGCACATTGTCAACAAGTTTTCCTTTTCTCTCGAAATTTTCCGAACCAAATTCAAGGTCGTCAAAACCAGGTCTTGTTTGGGAAAGTTTGAATTATTAGGCCTATCATCAGCAATGAATGATATTGGATAATGATTTTGGATTTATAACTATATAGCAGCTGATAAAGCAGGGTAATTAATTCTAAAATTATTATTTCAAATCTTAAACATACATAATGGGTACGCATTTCAATCATCTTTGGGAGATGATACAATGAGTACCTACAGCATATGGTTTGAAGAACAATTCAAGACATTTTGCATGTTGAAAAAGCGATACCCGTTCTTATCTGTAGCCCTTACCGGAAGCGGAACAACCCAATAATTCAAGGAGGATAATTATCAAGGGAGATCACTCCATAACCCGTTACACGGCCATTGAAAGAAGTTAAAGACGTCAAAGGTTTTTATTTTGATGTTGATAAAAATAGGATCGTTTACAATATTGGAGACAAAATATTGACAAGAATTAGGAAATGTTGACTTTATAGACATTATCATTTGGTCTTACTGATTTCCTCGACTTTTTCTGTTATGTGCCTCAAAAGGAACAATGTTGAGACAAGTGTTTTAACGATATACTTTCCTATGCATTCCCTTTGAGGTGCGTCAGAATGTGCCATTGTTTGGGAATGGGGTAAAACTCTGTATACAAAGTTCTAGAGAAAATATAGATCTGCATAATACATAATTTAAGAACTTTGATTAAGTATCCCCTACAATGGGTTTGAATAACATTATACTTTTCAGAATCTGAGTCGATATTGATAATACCGGTATTTGGGACTTAGATAAAATTCAAATAAATTTCCTCGGGCATTTTGGATGATTTCCAATGCCATCATAACACACTACGTGTTCATTTTCTTGTCACTGTAAATCGCAGTATACTCTACTACATAAAACCCACCTTAAAATATCTGTACTTTTGTAGGAAATAATATATCGTACACTTGGGAACTCGGTGAAAGTCGGTTAACATGCCCGTAGGAGATTTTGGGCATTGTTGGGTATTTAATTTAGAATGTTTAGCCTTCCATTTCACTGTATTTTCATGTATTTTACAATAGAAGATAAGCAAACATTTTCAAACAGATAAAAACAGAAATCTGTCAAACACAGCTTTGTTTTATTCTGAATCAGAGGGTCTGATATTCGAATATTTCTAATCATCGAATATTTTCCAATATTTTCTTGTCACTATAAATCACAGTATCACTCTACATAAAACCCACATTAAAAGATATGTACTTTTGTAGGAAAAATTTCGTGCACTAGGGAGCCCGGCGAAAAAGTCGGTTAATTTGTCTGTAGGAAATTTGGGACATTGTTGGATATCTAATTAATTATGATTATCCTTCCATTAGTCTGATTTATTTTACAACAGAAAACAGCAATATTTGAGACAAAATATTGAAACAATATATTAATTATATTAACGTTTTCTTCTTTGTTGGTGCCACTGCTTTCCTAGTCTTACTCAATTTGGTGAATTAAAATATATTATTATTTGGTTTAAATCTCTGGGTACATAATTTGAGCCAAAACGTATACATACACAATGTATGCACTAATAAGTTTGTTTTAATTATTAAAACATCCTCGATAACAACAAGACTTTTCAGAATTTGGTTCGAATTTGCGAATACCTGAATTCAGGACTTATTGAATTCAGATACTAGTAAATTCCCTAAAGCATATTTGAAGAACACAAATGCCACCATAACGCACAGTGTGTTCATTTTCTTGTCACTATAAATTGGAATATTACCCTACATAAAACTCGCATTGAAAGATCTGTACTTTTGTAGGAAAATATCGTACACTAGGGAGCCCGGGAAATGTCGGTTAGTATGTCTGTTGGAAAATGGGGACACTGTTGGATGTATAATTCAAAATAATTCAGCCTTCCATTTCAGTGATTTATCTTACAATTGAGCAAAGCAAATATTTTGAAACAGATAATTCTTTAATTTTGGTCACTATCCAACCCATTCTCGAAGTGGTTCAATTTGAAAGGAGATGCAGACGTCAAAATTATCTATTTTTATTTTGATATAAACATGATTCGTTTACATTATTTGAGATTTAAGAAATTTGATAATGTATCCTCTACAATGGGTTTGAATAACTTCATACACCTCATAGTCTGAGTCGATATTCAGAATACCGGCATTTGGGACTTAGTTAGAATTCAAATAAATTTTCTCGAACATTTTGGAAGATTTCCAATGCCATCATAAGGCACAACGTGTTCATTTTCTTGTCATTGTAAATCGCCATATCACTGTACATAAAACCCACCTTAATAGATCTGTACTTTTGTAGGAAATAATTATGTCGTGCACTAGGGAGTCCGGCGAAAAAGTCGGTTAAAATGTCTGTAGGAAATTGGGGACAATGTTGTGTGTCTAATTCAACATGATTTAGCCTTCCATTAGACTGATATAATTTATTTTACAATGTTCAGAGAAAAATCAAATCCATGTAGCTCAAATCTGTATTATTCCTAATCAGAGGATAAAGCCTTCAAATGTTTCTGAGTGAACTAATTAGCACCTTATAGTCTATTTATAAGATGGTCGCTATTTGATATATTCGGAATTCGTTCTGAAACAGCAAACGATTACAATGGTCGTACAGTGGCAATGCTGCTCAGGACAATAAGGCAGGTGTAGCACAGTAAAGATTTAGACTATAGGAGAGCATTCTGGTTAGTAAAATTTTCTTCTTTTGTCTCAATGTTTTTCCAAGAATTTTATTTTGTACTTTTGTAGATAACATGTCGTACACAAGTAAGCCCGAGAAAAAGTAGGTTAACATGTCTGTAGGAGATATGGGACATTGTTGGATGTCTAAGTTAAAAAGCAAACATTTTCAAACAGAAATCTGTCGAACACAACTTTGTTTTATTCTGAATCAGAGGGTGAACATAAAACCCACATTAAAAGATCTGTACTTTTGTAGGAAAAATGTACACTAGGGAGCCCGGGAAATGTCGGTTATTATGTCTAGGAAATTGGGGACACTGTTGGGTGTCTGATCCAATATTATTAATTTTTAGCCTTCCATTAAATTGATTTATTTTACAATGTTCAGCGAAAAATCAGATCCATGGAGCTTCAAATTATATTATTCTTAATCAGTGGATCAAGCCTTAAAATATGTCTGAATTGATAAATGAGCACCATAGAAGGTCAATATCTAATATATTCAGAACTACACTGTCAAACTGAGAATAGTTCATAGGCTGCCACCTTTAGGAGTGTGCAATAAGGAGACACTCCACAACGGGAAATGATTCCGGTTCGTAGTATACAAACATAGTTCCGTCAAAAATGGATTCGCTCCTTTTGTTGCATTGATTCTGTGTCTATAGAATAGGCAGATGCATGAAATGTGGTTCTGCATACTGGCAGACCATCAGTAGTGTACTGCTAGGATGTGTTTTAATGAATTTGTCGGGAACTAGTTTCTTGTGCGGTCATGACCTTTCATTGGGGTGTGTCACATGCAGATCCCGAAAGAGATGGCAAATTGTAAGGGTGGCTGTGTTCACGGGTGAGTGATTTTAGCTGATGGTGCTATAGATACCACTAAGTAAAATGAGCCACAAAGACTTCTGAAAGAAGCTAGAAGCGTAAGCAAAAAATCTAATTTCTGAATTTGCAGTACTGAAAATAAATCATTATTGCATTTGAGTTCCTTTCACTTCAAAATATGTATTGATTCAAAAGTTATATGCAATTTAATAATCACACTAAAAAGCCTCTTTAACGTGATATTGATTTTTGCGTCTCGTTTGTTCGTAAAATCGCACTAGCGGTCAGCTGTTGAATTCTTTACTGTTGCACATGTAGTACATACCGATTTTCTCAAAATTTGATGTATATAAGTGTTGCACATACAAATTGAGTCTATATGGTGGTTGTTTGAATTAACTTGAAAGCACTTGTTATTTATTTGTTAAATCAAAATTGTTATTCTTCGCCCAGTTAGGTTATAGGCACTCGTATACGAGAATCTGTGATTTTGATATTTTGTTTGTATTCATCTTGGTTACATCACAGCTCGACTTTAACAAATTTTTATTAGCAGAAAAGATGAAATGAAAAAGCACTTGTGAATAGAATGTTGCAACATCACTTTTGTGTTGTATTGAAAATATTAAGCAATTATGAAGTGTCAATTTATTCAATTAGTGTACGGGCGCTGCATACCCAAAGATCAATATCAAATTTTAATGGCTAATAGAAAACCGCCATTTCTATTGCATAGGCCTATCTAAATTTGTTGGAGAAATATTGCTTGAAACATGAGTAATTCGCTTTCAAAAATGGGTTCCGTTTTTATTGGGACACTCTGTATATTTAATAGGCCCGTTTCGTTGAGGAGTGACACCATAAATTCGCGGAAAAATATATGTCGATAAGATATTGCTTATTTAAATGCACTACAGATCGAAAAGTCGCGTTTTCCGCCTTTTCACAAAATAATAATAATAATAATAATAATAATAATAATAATAATAATAATAATAATAATAATAATAATAATAATACAAAAAATAAAAACAAGAGGACCATGATGGTCCTAATGCTCACCTGAACCAAAATGATATGAGCCATTTTGTCAGGTCAAATGCTAAAGTTAAATTAAATGGAAATATGGGTGTATTATGGGGGCCATAAGGGGGGAGGCCCCTTTTCTAAATTAATGGAGCGGGGGCAAATGTTAAAGTAAATGGAAATATGTGTGTATTATGGGAGCCATAGGGGACAGGCCCTTTTCTAAATTATTCTAAACTCTTCCTACGTCTATGATAAAAAGATAAATTTCTCGTAAACGGCGCAACGCTTTGGTTTGAACTTTTTCAGAAAGACATTGCAAATTGCGCGGGTGGTTGTGTTCACGGAAGAGAAACTGAACATTTTGGTGCTCTTGATACTCATTACTGGTCTTTTTCTTGCTAGTATATTAAAGACCAATAAATGACCTGTTAAGCAGGATAAGTAAAAGGAGAAAGCAAATATCGTACCCATCTACAAGAAAGGTGACCGAACAAAATCTTCAAATTACAGACAAGTAAGCCTTACAGCTGTAGCAAGGGCGGATCTAGGGGTGGGGTCAGGGGTCATGACCCCCCTGAAATTGGCTGAAAATTGAATTTTGACTATATGACTTCTTGTTAAAAGCTGTCATTTGGGCTTTGACACCCCCCCCCCCCGGAAAAAATCCTGGATTCGCCCTTGTGTAGTGTCAAAAATGTTAGAACACATAGTGGTAGCCCAGATTATGGACCATTTATACAATCACAATATTTTACATGAAAATCAGCATGGTTTCAGAGCTCGCCGTTCTTGTGAAAGTCAACTATTACTGACAACGGACGACATCACCAAGAACATCAATCAAGGATATCAAGTAGATATGACTATATTAGATTTCGCGAAAGCTTTTGACAAAGTGTCACACCAAAGACTCTCAAAGAAATTGGACTAAATATTATGGCATTAGGGGTACTACATTAAACTGGGTTAACAACTTTCTAAATGGACGAAACCAACAAGTACTCATAGACGGAGAAACATCGGAACCTGCAGCAGTTACATCAGGAATCCCTCATGGGACAGTGTTAGGTCCAACGTTGTTTTTAATATTTATTAATGACAGTTCTGATAGTATCAATTCGAGTATCCGCTTTTTGCTGACGACTGCGTAGTTTATCGTCCCACTAAGACCACAACACCTTACAGGAAGACTTAAACAAACTTTTCGAGTGGAGTAACACCTGGCAATTGAAGTTTAATGTATAGTACTGAACATAGGAACTATTCGAAATAAATCCAAATATACATATAGAGAGGATGAACAACCGAATTCTGGAAACTGTTAAGCAGAACCCTTACCTTGGAGTGGAACTGGCCGAAAATATGAAATACAATCACCATATTTGTTGTTGTTGTGTACAGGTATCTTCCCACACTTTCACTTGTGGCACTCCTTTATGAGGATGAATCTCGCGAGTGAGATTTTTTTTCACAGTTTCGATATAGATCTATAGTTACGTAACGTCACAAAGAATAACTAATGTTCTAAATTGTCTATGTAGCTAGCCTAACAATAGAAAGTCTATAGTTATATTTTATGTAGCGACTGGGCTTTAATGAAATGGTCATATGTACAAGAGGACAATTTTTTTACGCACTAAGTGTTGGATAGAAGGCGTGTTCTGTCGTTGTGCAGCGCCCAGCACATGAACTGTGAACATCGCTCCATACCCTCCATCCCTGCTGTGGTTGGTCGGATTAGAATTCGGATTTTCATGTGTACAGTCTAAGACAGTTTGTAGAAGTAGGGCCTCTTCTCTCAATTTTTGTATACAGTCTATCTTCTCCAATGATTCTCTCTATCGATGGTATGTATGTTTCTCTGGCTTTTGATAACTCCCTACAGTTCTGTATAAAATGTTCTATGGTTTCAGTGCCTTCATTACACAGTTAGCAGATTGGAGAGGTCTGGTTGTAATTGTTATACTTTGCTGCAGATTCTTGTAGGGTATATGTACCTGTAATAAATCTGGATTTGATCTCGGCCCGTCTTACATTTTGGTCACGGGGGCATACAGATTTCCATATATTGTGAGGCTCTTTATTAGGATGTTGTTGTATTTGTAGGTAGTTTAGTGTTGGTTTTGTTTTCTGATCTTCTGTCCAGATATTGTACCAATGTTGGTTAAGGGCTTTTTGCATCATGCTTGTCCATATGTTTTTGCTTGGTGGGTTGTTGAATAGTGATCTTATGTTAGGAAGGTTGTATTTATCTAGAATATTCCTTATAAATGTTTGATGCAAATGATTTGCCTTCTATAGTAGCCATGCTGATTTGTCTGGATAGCACTTCATTCTCTGCTGAGTCTGGCAGTCTTGCTATGTTCATGAAGAGTGAAAGTTTATTTCTGTCTATAACTGATTCAATTGGTTCTACCCCAAGGAGGACATGCACCGTTGATGTTGATGAGGTTCTATCTGGTAGGCCTTGGATATGTTTACACATTTTTCGTTGTAGTTTCTCGAGTTTTTCGACTTCTGTTTTAGGAGTATAGAACTTCGACTCCGTGTAAGCATCTTGGAATGACATATATTTTCCATAGTTTGTGGGCTACGATTGGTGAGAGTCCTCGTCGTGCATGAAGGTTGGGGCCTAACAGTGAGTATATAGTCTTCCTGGCTATTTGTAGTCTTTCTTCGGTATTTATTCTATTTCTACTATTTCTAATATTCCTGGGTGTTTTATATTTTCACTGTATTGTATTTGTTTGTTATTAAGTTAGAGATAGGTTGAGTGTCATTCTTTTTGGAAAGTTGAAGTAGTTCTGATTTGTCTGGGTTTATTTTGACAAGGTCTTGGTCTGTACAAAATTCCACTATGTTGAGCACTGATTGTAATTCATGCATACTTAATACTCCCTGCCATGAGTGCCGTGTCGTCTGCGCATGTAGGTGCTGATACGTTGATGTTTCCGATTTAGGTTCCTAATCCACTGTCTTCAAGTGCATTTAGAGTGCTGTTATGGTAGCATTTGTATAGTGTGGTAGATAACTTTGCTCCTTGTTTTGTACCTTGTTTAAGCTCAAACCGATCAGACAGGCAATTATTCCATTTGACTTGAACAGTCGAATTCCGATATAGATTCCTAAGTAAAGTCCATAGATCCCCTTTCACGCCTAGGTGGTATAGCTTATTGAATAAGATTTCGTGGTTCACTGTGTCAAAGGCTGTCTGAGCATCTACTGTAGCTAGGATAAGAGGAGTTTTCTGTTCTTCGCAATAATATATGGCTTCTGAGATGAGGAAAGCAGCATTGAGTGATGAGCTTTTAGAAGTAATGCCTCTTTGAAGTTTGTTTTGTAGAGGGTCAAAGATCCAATCGAGTCTATCCTTAAGTATACTTTCTACAATTCCCATGATAGTGTTACTGACTACTATCCCCCTGTAGTTACTTGGGTTGAATTTGTCTTTGCCTTTTTTCGGGACTGGTGTGAGTATTCCTGCTTTTAGACTTTTAGGTACGTCCAATTGGGTAAAATATTCATTTACCATACCTTTGATAAAAGGTGTTACTTCTTCTCTTGCATGTTTAAGGTGTTCTGCTGTGATCCCAAATTTGTCATTTGCTTTACCAGAATTGAGTCCTCTTATAGCTTTATCAAATTCTTCTATTGTTACAGGTTCTATGGTTGTGTTTTGGCTTTCTTCAATCACTGAGTTTTGTAGTGTAGCAATGTTGATTCTGTCGAATTGTTCATGTTGTATGTTTGAAGGCGTGGCTAGTTTCTGGAAATGGTTCTTCCATTCAAGTAGTATTTCTGTAGGATCAGTCACTTCCTTGTCGTCTACTTTTAAACGTTGTTCCATATCATTTTCGCTTTTACGTTGGTTTTGTATAATTTTGTAGAAAGTTTGCGAGTCCGATTCTGATGCTTCCGTTAGCTTATTTATGTAGTTCCTCTTGTGCTTGTCTTTGTAGGCTCCGAAGCAGCCTTTTCTTTTCTCTCATTTTCTTTTTGATTGGTGAGGAGGACTTACCTGAAAGTTTGTACTCTTTAAAAAGTTGTTTTGATTCTGAGGATATTTTACTGATTTTTCTGTTCCAGGTGCCTTTTCCAACTGGTCTTGTTCTAGCAGTTGCTCTGTATCTTGGTATGGATTTTTGACCTGCTGTATGAAGAACATGATTCAGAAGCTTTACCTTTTCTGTTGGTTCAGTGGGCCTGTTGATATTAGACAGTCGAGCTTGAATTTCTTCTCTGTATACAGTTTTGTTACATTTTTCCCATTTTGGTTTTATAGTGTATTTATGTTGTTTATTTTTCCTTGTATTCCTCGGTAGGTTAACTCCTAATTTCTTGTTGATCATGGTATGGTCAGAGGTGTTAATTGGGTCCATGTCCATCGTGTTGAGCTGTCTGACATGTTTTGACAGCGAGTCTGTATATAGGAAATAATCTATTTGGGAGGTGAATTTTCCGTTATGATGGAAGAAGGTTGGTTTTTGTGGTTGGTTTCCAGTGAGTAAACTGTTTTTGTTAATAAATGACTGAAAGTTCAGATCTTTCGGTTTGTTTCTATAGATGGAGGCGTTCATATCTCCTGTTATAAGTATGTGATGGGTTTCTTCATATGTATTCATGAATTCCTTTATCTGATCCAAGGTGTCCATGTAATTTTCGTCATTGTTTTGGTTCTTTGAGGACATGTATACATTTAGTAGACATATGGGTTTTGGCGTTGCGTTCACAAGGATAGAATTGATTCGTGGGTTTGTATATTCAATAGGTTGTATGTGGTGTGATATTTCCTTTTTCCATAAGATGGCAGTACCCCCATATCCTCTGATTCTGTTATAGTCTAGTCTTGGATCATCATCATCAACCGAGCTAGCAATGTAGTCATGTTCCTCAGATATTTCCACTAGATATGTAATTTCTGCGTTGTAGAGCCAGTGTTCTTGTATACATAAAATGCCATTGTCTTTTAGAAGATGTTTCATATATTCTGTATTACTTTTGACGTTTTGAATGTTAATGCTACCAATGGTTATCTCCATTTGTTTGTTGTCCGGCCATGCCGTAAAAAGACTAGGTAGGATTTGTAGTGATGTTTGGTGTGTTAGAGTCTATTTCGGTAGTTTTGACTGGTTTTCTTGTATATGTATGTCCATGTTCGTATGTTTCTTTTCGCACTTTGGTATTTGACGATATAGTTGTTTGTATGGGCTCTTCTTGGTTCTGTTCCAAGTGTATAGTGCTATTTGTTTGTTGTTCACTTTCTTTCTTGGAAGCATTTGTTTCGTTTTGGTCCCTTGGTTCTTCCGCTTCTCCCTGAGTGTTACCGTTCATAGTAGAGATTTCTTGTCTATATCTTCTGTTTGTAGAGTTCCATCTTTCCTGTCTATTTGTGTTGTCTTTCTGGGGTTGAGTCGGTTGCTTAGTACTCTTCGCGTTTGTTGGCGGACAAGTGAAAAGTGGTACTCCTGCCTATGGATGGTATACTTGTGTTCCATGTGTTTGTATCCATGGTTGAAATTGTTGAAAATAGGCTGGTGGCCCTGTATATTGCGTTCTGTGGCTGTTTGTGTCACATTTTTTCTGTTCTAGATCTCTTTGCATTTCTAGTAGCTGCATTTGTGTTTGTAATCTACTATTTTTCAGCTCATGTTTGGTTTGTATTTCTATTATTTCCAGTTTGTGGGCCAATTGTTGATAGAGGTTTGTCATTGTTTGTATTGTACTTTGGTCAAAACTATTGTTGGGGTTACTTTGAAACAAGTTTGATTCATTGGTATAATGAAATTCTGATCTGTTTGTCTGTAGGAGTCTGATGGTATGTTCATATTCCTTGTTTTTGGATACCAGCATAATTATTCTGGCTTTGCATTCTGCTAACTGTGCTTCTAGAGACTTATTGTCAGTTTTTCTTACTTTTTTGGCTTTGGTTGGTTATTTTGGACCTGTCTGTTTTTGGTTTTCTTCATTTCGGTCTTGGGTATCCTGCCTCTCTGTCTGTGCGTCTGTTTGTGTCATATTTCTGTCTGGATTTTGATTATTTATATTCTGCTTTTGAGTATTCTGAATTTCTACCTGTGTGTCTGTGTTTGGCATGTTTCCAGTAGTTATGTCTTTGTCCATCTGTAAGCATGATACGCACTTGTACATTCTTTCTAGATCTATGTCTGAGTAATCTGCCCATGACTGTTCTATACAGGTAATATGTGTGGTTTCATTGCAACAAGTGCAGTTGATGGAAATGTCATTGTTTATGGGTACATTGCACTTTTGGCAAGTTGTGGTCAGGTCAATTTCCTCTATCTCTGGTGCTCTCTCATTTTCAGGCATGTTTGTGTTATCTACTGTGAAGAGGCTAATGCTTGGTATGACTAGTTTTCTACCATTATTTTTAGGTGTATTTGATATGGGAGAAGGTTGTTTACTGTGGTTTGTTTTTGGTGTATTACCTTTCCTCTGGCCAGCTTTTGAGTCATGGTCATTATGCAATTCCTCTGCATCTTCTGTTATGCCTGATAGGTTAGAGTCTGCGGCTTCTGGCTGTTTCTTACTAGCTCGAGTAATTTTACTTATTGTTTTACCTTTCGGGTCGAGGGTCTGAGCCCCAGCTTTATCATGACTGCTACATTCCTTCTGTATGTTCTTTTTTGTGTTATCAGGTGTTTTACTATCCAAATGTTGTTTGCATACTGTGGCTATTTTTTCATTAAGTATTTTAAAATCATACCCTTGGATCTTTGCCATAATGTCCGGTAGATCTTCTTGTAGGTACTTCATATGTTGTTTCCCGTTGATGTCTATCCTGCATGTAGTGTTGAAAAGGTTAATTCTATAGAGCTGTTTGGTACAGTTTTTCATTTTTATCGACAGTGATTCTTCTACTGTTAATGTAACATTTTGTTTTTCATTTTTTGTAGATTTTTGGGTGACATTGTATTCAATGTCAGTTTTATTGATATAAAAATTATATGTAGCAGCTTTAAAAGCCTCATATGCAGCAGTTGAGAGTGTGAGAACAATCGTACCTTGCTTGAGTTCTATGCTGTAGTCATTTTCTCTGTCAGTACCTGATAGTTTCTTTTTCATAGTCTTTTTGAGGTTGATCTCGTAGTTTTGTTTGTTCACTGGTGTTTTACTTGGTGTGAAGGTTTGTGGTGGTCTTCTCGTCCGTGTGCTTTTACCATTTCGAAGTACTAACTCTGCATGATGTGGTTGATGCCTTTACCAACAACTTAGTGCAAAATAGTGTCCCCTTTATGACCTTAAATAATGACGGTGATAACAGATAAGATAATTAGTGCGTAAGAAATTGATATAATCTAGAGCACCGAAAATTAGTAAATATGTTAGAGTCAGTAGTCTGGTTTAAAGCACAAAATAAATGTTTTCATCCGTTGGTATACTATCACAGTATAGAAAAGTTCTTTTTACACTGTCACAGTTGTTAATCAACAAATTCGGCAGAACAGCAGCTTTTTCATTCAGGCACAACTTGATCAGTCTATCATACATTTGGCACTATTTGTCTATGCAGAATTCGATGTCACTTTACTATTGTCATACAGAGTTCAGGAAACAGTATATGAACTGAGACTGCGTTTACTCTTGAGTAGAAGCACAACCGCTAAAATATATAAAGTTACTGGTAATAAAATACTTAAAATACGTAAAAGTGTCCAGCACATATAGTTATCACAAGAGCGGCATAGCAACAAAAATTTCTGAGTTGTTGCACTAGTTATATATAGAAACTGGCAATATTACACGGTCACGTTATATAAAAAGCATTTAATGAGAGTCCAGCAATTGCAACAGTTCATGTAAGGTAAAAGTAATTGCAATTGTGTCGAGCAGTTCAGCTTTGCCAATTTATTAAAAAAAAAGCCGCGAAGCCCAGATTTAAAAGTAAAAATACGTTAAATATATTTAAACTCGTTACGATACTTGATAACACAGCGAAATATAGATGTTTCAGCGTCTTCTTGTGGCACCGCGTTCCTGGTTGAGTGGTTTTCTTCCGTCTTCAAATTTATTTTCCAATATGGCCGTCGTTCCTCGTGTCGTTTTTCGGTTGTCGCGGGAAAAATATTTTTCGCGTTTTACGGCTAGCTACAATAAGTTCAGCGCTCGTATAAACAAGTGCGTTTAAAAAACGTTGTGTGAAAGTTCACTAGACTAAAACTGTGATAATAAACCATAAAACTTCAAAATTCTAAAATTTTCTGAGAGCTGTGCAAAAACGTTACCGTCACCACCGAGCACTAGCAGGCTGTTTTATATATACATATAGATACCGTCATATCCAAAGCATCGAGAGTATAGGGATTCACATCTTCGCAAGCCAAGGGCGACATCTACGACGTAACGTCGTTTCTGTATTCACCCTTGGCGTATTTAGTCCGATTTTCTTGGTCTCCTGGAAAGCGTTTTTATTGGTTCCAGTGAGGTCTCGCTGGAACCAATCAGATTGTCGACTGATACATTTGTTATGAGTAACCAAATCATGACAACGAGCGGGAAAAAGCATTGCATTTGCAACTCAAAAACGCGAAGATGGGCGATTTTTCCTAAGAATTTCACTGCAATAGACAGGAATTCCCTAACTTTAATCGACGAATTATTATATTTTCGACAATTCGACCAAAAAAGCAGCTAATTTTTACTTAATCCGCATAACGTATGACGCGAAAGACAACGCGCGTTGATGACGTCATCAATAACGGACGTAAACAACCAGCAGAACAATCGCTAGGTGGCGCTTCGCGATTTCAAGAAAATCGGACTAAATCCGCCAAGGGTGAATACAAACGTAGGTGGGTTCAACCTTGGCTAGCGAAGATGAGGGATTCATTAAACGAAACCTCAAACACTGCCCAAAGTCGGTCAAAGAAAGAGCATATCAAACATTAGTACGACCAAAACTTGAATACAGCTCACCAATTTGGAATCCACAACAAACCAACCAAATTAAGAAGATAGAACAAATTCAACGGAATGCTGCCTGCTTTGTGCTAAATAAACCATTTAATAGACAAAACCCAACAAGTGTAACTACTATGATCCAACAATTAAAATGGACATCATTAGAAGACCGTCGTAAAACATCAGACCAAATTCTCATGTGTAAGGTAGTCAACGGCCTTGTAGCAGTACCACCAAATTATCTACCACCTCGATCTCCTAGGTATGTGAACACCATCAGATTCATCACTTATCACTGCAGAGTTAATATATATGATCAGCACTCGTTCTTCCCTTGGACTGTGGTATACTGGAACCAGCTACCGGACTCGATTATCAACCTGCAGGATCTGGACAGCTTTAAGATGGCCGTCCAGCCAACACCCCTGATTTAAGTTAGTCAGAACTGTAGGCCTACAGTGTAGGCCTATATAGGCTACATGTTTGGTTTTAACGTAACACCTGTTTACAATTTTCGCGACTGGCGTCGCGCAAACAAAAGACTAACCCCTTGCCGTGATGTCTGCCTAGCGAATTTTGGCGAGCAACTTAATTGAAGTTGAAGATGCTGCTAAATGGGTCCATTTTTTCTATTTTACCATTTTTTCAAATAGGCCCATTTCGTTGCGGAGTGACGACATAAATGATCTATTAGACTGGTACCCATTCGTGTTAAATCCGTAGTAGATTTCAGGTACGGGAACCAGACTAATGATCTATACACCCAAATACACTTCCAATTTGTTACTAAAAATAGTAACACTTTTTGATGCCAGATCGAGGCTCTGACCCAAATGTGAGTAAAGCATCTAACGTGCAATGGAAATGAACGGAGGAAAGAAGAAGTTTAAGAGGCTTCACACTCCGTTTAGTGATGATTCCTCTGTGAATCTCGACGGGATATCATTGACTGACTTCCATTTATGGCTTTTATCGGCTTTTAAGTCATTTTTGACCCTCCAAAAACGTAGTATCCTCGGATCTTTTGAGGACCTAGCCGCAAGGTTAAACAGTCATATTCACGTAAACCCCCCTTCCCCAACAAAAAAAAATAGTACGAAACATGCCATTTTCAGTGTGAAGATGATTATGTCAGTACCGAAAGGTTTATGAAGAAAGATAATTCATTATGGTAGATCAATTTGATAATAAAAACATAGCTGTTAAAGCCCATTTCCCAAACGACAAATTATTTAGACTTTTCAAGTTTGACAGCGGCTTAACCCTTTCCTAAACGGCACCGGATTCAATTTGGAAGCTCTTGCAGATAACAGAATGGGTATCATGAAAGTAGGTTTTTTAGTGCAAGGGCGGATCTAGAGTGGGAGGAGGTCGGAATATCCGCACTCCCCCCCCCCCCCTGGAATCAGCCGAAAATTGAATGTCGACTATATAATTTATTAAAGCGTCAATATAGGCCTAACGTTATATATAATTTAACACATTTAAGTCATCATTTGGGCGTGGACCCCCCCCCCCCCCGCCCTGGCAATTGGTCTTGGACCCCCATGAAAAATATAGTAATATAGTAACGAAAACCTTGAGGCAAAAGGAGAAAATGCTGATTAAAAGTATTTCATTATTTTGCCCCTTGAAATGATTTTTGAAACAATCTCTGTAAGACAGTCAAAGACGGATCTAAAAGGGGGTCGGGGGTCCGGACCCCGCCTTGAATAGGTCGAGAATCGAATTTTGACTACACAGCGTCAGTATGGTATCTAGCATTACAAAATTCACAAATTTAAAGCCATCTGATAGGCTAGACCCCACCCCCACCCATTGAAAAAAAATCCTGGATCCGCCCTTGACAGTCAAAACATTAACATTTCTTGTTTGGTAAAAGTTTAAAACATTTTTCTTTTCATTTCTTTTTTTAATTTAACGCCTCTCAACAATATTTCAGCAATAAGTTAATTTATAGTTGTCCACGCTCCGCGGCTGGGAATCCATCCTGTGACCTGTCCATTATTGGCTCTAATCTAGAGCACAAACACATGCAAAATATTACCGCTCACACTTGGACAGTACTAAGGAGCTCACTTGCTCCTGCAGAATTCTTTTTATATGGTTTTCAAAAGCAGTAGCTCATCCTGAACTTGCATGGTGGTAATGGGCGATGGAGACAGGGTGCGAATGATTACAAGCCCAAAAATCTCTTTTTTTTTCAATCAAAGTTGCAAAAATATTCCTGTAACTGAAAACTCTAATAATTAACGCAAATGACTGTATAAAATATTCTTAATACTTAGGCAGAATAAATGAAAAATGCTCGCGCGAAAATAACGACTCGCACAATGAATTATATAGTAAAAAGACCACGTGACCTTTTGTTTGCTCACATCATGCGCAGGTCACGGTTAAAAATTTGGAACTGTATCGGGGTGTATTAAACTGGTACCCGTTGTATACGATGTATTTTAAATCCGAAGTAGATTTCAAGGGCGGTAACCAGCCTAATGATCTATCAGATAACGGGAGTGACTAAAACGCAGATAATATAGAATATAGAGTAACGCCAGAGACATAAATAACAGTTTATCTTTGTCTCTGGTAATCCGAGTCTTCTCTGATGTAAATACGCTCTTTGATATTTTGATTTTTCGCTATTTACATCAGAGAGCGTTGCTCTTTGAAAACAGCGGAAAGTTCGGTAACGTTACAAGAAGTGAAGCTTTGTTTTTGTGTATCATATCGAATCACTCGGTAAAACACTGTAGGGTATAGATCAATTTATCATTTTTTGTCATACCTGACCAAAATTTTCATTTCAAATCGGCCTGCTGGAAGAGTATAACCTTTTGGTTTTGAATGGAAGGTCAAGGTAAACAAAGGCTGCTCAGGTGAGTGTTGTTGCAAGACATTGCCTATAAACCTTTTAGAAATACTTTTTGGTCGTAAATTTTTCAGCATGTAGGCCTACATGACAATAAATGGTTCATTGATCGATATCATCAGGGGTTTTAACGATAGCGTTTAAGATCGGACGGTGAACGATGCGCAACAATTTGTTGAGAACTTCTTGATTTTTTCAAAGAGCAACGCTCTCTGATGTAAATAGCGAAAAATCAAAATTTTTATATCAAAGAGCGTATTTACATCAGAGAAGACTCGGATTATGTCTCTGGTAACGCATACAATATGAAACAAAGAAGGATACCAGATAACAGTCCAATCAAGTTATTTGCAGACGACACAAGGATTTGTGTAGAATCAATTACCAACTCTGACCAAGATCACAAATTACAAGACGACATTTTCAATGAAGACGACAAAATAGAATGTCAAAAGGTGTCAAAGGAGATGTTTGAAATTTATATCGAGATAATGGCAATATCCAGGGGAAATTTTTTCTAGCAGTATGACGAAGCCTTTATTTCAAAAGTTCTAATGTGCGCTGCTAATGTGTCAAAACTGTTGCGAAATGTTAGCTAGATCTACATGTAGAACGACCGTTTTCGAGCACTAATGTTCCGGGGTGACGATCCCGGACTATAGCATGCCGGTCATTGAAACGGAGTTGTCTCCCTTCAACTAAAAAAATATTCGGAAAAAAACAAAAACACCACAAATAATTTATCTGATCGGTTGAGGTATGTTAAACGAACTTAGTGAATTGTTTTGCTTCAAATGATAGTTATTTCCATTTAGATTTTGTCTGATATTCCGCCGATTAAGCATCATAAAGTGCAACAGGTATAAACAACGCAAAGCAGAGTGGGTGGGGTAAGGGTTATCCTTCACAAAAGAAGGAAAATCCATTGACTAAGCAGCCAGTCTACAATATTTCCAGTCTATTTTTTTTTATTTTTGGACTGACTAATTTGACGCATCACTTTATCCATTTTTGGATAAAAATCACTACGCGGTGCGCAAAACTCAGATCCTGTCGCCAAAAAGTAGCAAGCAGAAAATTGCAACTACAAATACATTTGCAACAAAATAAAGTTTGATTTTCGTCTCAATTTCATCTAATAAAATAATTAATTCAAATTAGATTATTCATTTTACTCTATGCAAGCATATGAAGCAAATATGCCGCGTGACAGGAAGTCATGAGGAAGTACCACGTGTATGCATTTTATGGGCGCTGACATCTTGAAAGTAGTTAACCCAGAATGCCCACCAGAGATAGATGGTAATCGACTGGTGGCGACATCTATTGATAGATATTGAAGGAAAATTGTAATTTTTATCAATAAATTTACATGTACAGTTGCGTATTTTACATAAGTTAAAAGCATTAACCAAACGAGTGTTGTAATGAAACATCCCGAACGAAAAAAATATGCATAATCAATGTCTCTGCTTCAGTCAATTCGGACCCTAGTCAAATCGACCCTGATTTTATCTTCTGATATTGCCTACATCATTGCGAGAATTTTGGCTGGCAATTCCCATCTGGGTTCAGAGAAAAGTTACAGAGTTAATATTAAATGAAAGTTAAGGTGATTTAAAACAAGATCAAATTGATTCGGTCGGCACAATCCCTTCAGCCAATCAAAAACATGGTAACTCATTAAATGCGGACCTGCACTCATTTGGTGGTGGTATATATGTGACCCGTCGCGCTAAAAGGGACCTTATCGGGTGTGTGAAAAATATCGACCCTAGTCAGTCTGCGCAGTCCGCGCAGCCAGACTAGGGCCGACACTTTTCACTTGTATGTAATTTTTTATATCTGGAATGTGTTCGCTAGCTTACTTTACGTTTGTTTTTCGAATACAGTATCTGGTTTACCTGTGCTGGGTCTGACAAGTTTGTCAAAGTTTCGATTTTTGGTATTCGGATAAGGTCCCTTTTAGCGTGACGGGTCACATATATATACTTTATTACCAAGCATTAAAGCATTACCAACTTTCAGCATTAATATCTCGACGACTTCCCTGACTATTAAAAATGTGTTGGTAGTTAGAATGTTTTAATCACATTCTTCAGAGAAAGAGTTCTGTTGATGAATTTTAACGATGGATTTTTGAAATATTCTGCCTCAAAAATGGTATCCAGTAACGATAAAGACCGAGGAAGTACCCTCGATGAAAAAATGAAAGTGAGGCTATGTCGTCATGCCGGCTGATTCTATCAGACTTCACGAAACTCTCAATTTTTAGCTCCACTGGCCGAAGGCCAGTGAGCTATTGTCATGGCGTTGTGTCTGTCGTGCGTGCGTCCGTTAACTTTTTCTTTAAAAATCTTCTCCTCTCAAACCAGTGCACCAATTTTGACCAAACTTTGCAGGAATGTTCCTTAGGTGACCCTTTACCTAAATTGTTCAAAGAATTTTGATTGGTCCATAAATGGGGGTGTGGCAGGGCGGAGCTTATCAGACTTAGAGAAATCACTAAATACTGTAATTATTCCAATAATCGCCTGGGCGTTTATTACAAACGTGGTCGATGAAAAATTAGAGGGTGGGCGTTTATTAGAGGTATTCTAATTTTGTAAGTCAAAATTTGCAAATCAAGTGTCAATTCATGGACTCGAAGTTCTGCAAGTCGAATTTACAATACTTTGTTATAATAAGGACTGAAAAATATAACTTTTCCAATGAAATCCCTTCATTACAAACATATCAAGGACTGGGCATTCCCTTTTTGATTGCTTTTGGAAATGATTTTTGTTTATGACTTTCATTATTCTAATCCGGAATCGGGGGATGGGCGTTTATTAGAATCACCCTTTTTCGCTAAAATTGTTGTTAATATAAGCAGATTTTCAGCCGAGATTGGAAGGGTGGGCGTTTATTAGAATATGGGCATTTATAAGAATAATTACGGTAATTCTTTAAAAATCAACCACCGTGCGGGTGGCCAATTTTGACCAAACTTAGCAGAAATGTACCTTGGGTTACTCTTTTCATAATTTATTGCCTGTCAGGGGTCTTGCTACCAATTTTTGTTTGGGGCCAGGGGCCAGTGAAATTGGGAAAAATAGCGACGTTTTTACCTAAATTGGGAAAACTAAAACAAGTTTGTATTCATAATGTCTCTCAGTTTCTATTGCAAATTAGACTGTAGTGATGTAAAATGCATTTGTACATACTCTTGTTTAAGAATCTACTCTAAAACTGTCTTCAAAATGTTTGTAAATGAAGATGAGGTCTCAACATGGGGTATTCTGGGTCCTCATTGGGAATTTTCACCAGAGATTCAGAATTGGGAAAAAAAGATACTTTTTGCCATTGGGAATGGGGCCCAATAACGGCCCCAAATTTTGGCAAACGAGACCCCTGTCTGTGAAATTTTGATTGGTCAATAAATGTGGGTTTGGCAGGGCAGGGCTTATCAGAGAAATCACAAAATAATTCTTTAAAAATCTTCTTCTCTCAAACCCGTGGCCCAATTTTGACCAAACCTTGCAGGAATGTTCCTTTGGTGACCCTTTGCTTAATTTGTTAAATGAATTTTGATTTATCCATTAATGTGGGCGTGGCAGGGCGGGGCTTATCAGAACGTGAGAAATCTCGAAAAAATCTTAAAAAATCAAGTAATTGGCCAATTTTGAGCAAACTCGGCAGAAATGTACCTTGGGTGGCTGTTTACAAAAATTGCATGTGAATTTGTGATTGGTCAATAAATGTGGGCTGGCAGGGCTGGGCTTATCTGACTTCTCAAAATCTGAAAATAATTCTTTAAAAATCAACCAGATGGCCAATTTCAATTAAACTTCAAATAAATGCACCTTAAGTAACCCTTTACTTAATTTCTAGTGGAATTTTGATTGGTCCATAAATGTGGGCATGGCAGGGTGGGGCTTATCAGTATTGGAGAAATCACAAAAAATTCTTTAAAAATCAACCATTAAGCAAATTTTGACCAAACTTGGCAGGAATGTTCCTTGGATGGCTTATTACTTAAATTGTTATAGAAATTTTGAATGGTCTATAAATGTGGGCATGGCAGGGTAGGGCTTATCAGAATGGGAGAAATCATGAAATATAGTCCATGGGCCCATAACCGAAACCCTCCCCCCCTAGTGGGATTTTTGAAGACCTATATTTTCTTGAAGCTTATGATGTATAGTAATGGATTCAGGTTGTTGTTCAATTTAAAACTGCTGGATAAGCAAATGGCGGGCTTGTTACCATGGCAACTGTCCATTTTTAGGTCACCTGACCGAAGGTCATGGTGACCTATTGCGACCGTGTTTCGTCCGTCGTCGTGCGTCGTGCGTTAACTTTTAACATTTTCGACTTCTTCTTGAGAACCATTGGACGGATTACAGCCAAACTTGGCAGGGAGCATCCCCATGGGAAGCCGCTTCAGATTTGTACAAATCATGGAGTTATCTCCCTTTGGGGCCCCATAAGGGGCCAAAAAGGGGTTAAATAGGGTACATATTAAAAAATCTTCTTCTCATGAACCGGCTGTTGGATTTGATTCACATTTGGTATTTAGAGTCTTTAGGGCAAGGACAACAAAGTTTGTACAAGAGAAAAAAATCCGTCCAGAAATGGCCGTGCTGGGGATGGGGGATGGGAGGGGGGTTGCGTTATTAGTTAACTTAACATTTTCGACTTCTTATTAAGAACCATTAGACGGATTTCAACCAAACTTGGCAGGAAGCATCCTAATAGGAAGCCGCTTCAGATTTTGTACAAATCATGGAGTTATCTCCCTTTGGGGTCCCATAAAGGGCCAAAAAGGGGGTAAATTGGGTACATATTAAAAAATCTTCTACTCATGAACCGGCTGTCGCATTGGATACACATTTGGAAGTTAAAGTCTTTAGGGCAAGGACTACAAAGTTTTTACAAGAGAAAAAAATCCATTGATAAATGGCCGTGCTGCGGATGGGGGATGGGAGGGGTTCGCGTTATTACTTAACTTTGAACATTTTCTACTTCTTTTTGAGAACCATTGGACAGATTTCTACCAGACTTGGCAGGAAGCATTCCAATGGGAAGCCGCTTCAGATTTTTAGTCCCCTACCGGCGAAGCCGAAGGGGACTTTAGGTTTGCACTCTGTCCGTCAGTCAGTCTGTCTGTCTGTCCGTCCGTGTTAACGAGAGAACATGACTTGGGTAGTTTGTAAGCTACGGAGGCATTTGTTGGGTATTTTTTTGGTGTTGGGTATACCCAAGACCATAAAGCTTGATTTTGTGTCCAACAAAACAATCTTGGGTAGCTGGAGAAAAATACCCATGAATTTTTCAGACACGATTTTGTCTAAATAAATGTCTATAAGTGTCCAAGACCATGCATCATATACGAAGGGTTATTTACGACGTGCGTCAGGCTTTATTCGTTACCCAATGAAAACGTTTGTATTTTCTTCCGATTGATCCCGATGTCCATTCGTTGGCCAATGAAAACGTTCGCGAATTTTCCGGAAATGCTCGGTAAGTCTCGGGATTTCTCGTTTCGAGTGACCTACTTCTTGGTACCTCGCCGCAAATCTTCAATGTTATTCATATAGGCGATCACAACAATGGGTGGAAAATCGGACTTGCAACTTATTTAGTATTCCAAACATACACAATGGGATGGAAAATTGATTGACGGATACAGGTATGTAAAAAGTTTGCACAACGCAGTGCTATGAGAGCTAAGAATACGGACTTGTAAATGGAACCGCCCCCGATATATTTCGTACATAACTATTTCAATCGTTTTTTTAATATGCTTCTATTGACATTTTGAAAACATCGAATATGTACGATATACGAGACAATTTCTCATTGAGATATGGGGTTACCGAAATCTGCTAATGAAAAAATAGGCTTGTTGTTAATGTGTGTTTTTTAAGGGTTGCCGTATTCCGGATGTTATCAGCATTTCGGATATTTCAATTAGTTACGAATAGGCTCTTATAACATGATTTATCTTTATTTAAAGAATATGTTATCAATTTCAATGATCATATTTAACCCTTTCACAAACAAGACAGTGTGAAACATCCTTGAATGAGAAAGGACAAAGTGAGAAAACTTTGAAGGAAAAGAAGAAATTTTGAATTCAGAAAATCAACATTTTCTCACCTTTTCTCTCTGAATATTTTGTACCATAATGTACACAGTAAGTGCTTCATTATTCATGTAGACCCAATATGATTTTATTTATTATTATCTACAGTGACTGGCAGGTTTGGAATAATTTCATTTTCTGCTATTTGGGAAAGGGTTAACAAGTACAAATGTTATTCTTGCCATTAAATTTTGCAAGTGCAAATCAGTTATAAAGTTTAATAGAGTGTTGCAACACAGAGATGTGAAAGGGACCCTGAAAGTTGATTGTTCAATTGTGAGGTGGTAAATATTAAAATTATGATCACTGTACATGTGCAAATAGTGTTTTTCTGACTTTTTCAGATGGTTGACAGGGACGTAAATAGCACCGACTGACTTTGTGGCTGCTACCTGATTGGTTGGATGGGGGAAATGAGCTAATGAAAAATTCAGCCGGTCAGACACAATTTCAAAGTTTTTATAATGCTGCAAAGACAAAATATTGAAGCATGATGGTGACATACAGTTCAGCAGACAGTTCAACAATATCCACCCAAGAAGCAAAAAGATTAAACAGACATTGTTGGAAACGATGGTTCTATTTTATTCGGTATTAATCCTTGCCACGAAATATTTTTTTAATTCTATAGTCGTAACAATCTGTAGATCGTATTTTTTAAGAATGATGCTTAAAATCGGACAATACTGTTTGTACAGTTTGTTTAAAAAAACTTTGATTAAAAATTCAGGGGTGATAAAGTTCAGGATTTATCAGGAAATCCGGATCTAGAGCCCCCAAAAAAATCATTCTTGAGTTCAATGCAAATCCGAGGAGAAATGGGGGGGATGGAGTTGAATCGGAGAAAACAGAAAGAAAAACATAGTGTGGAAGAGAAAACACACAAAGTCTGGAAGTATGTATCCTTTTTATATCTATCTAAGGTTAATTTAGGAGGAAAGGTTGTGCATTGGACACCGACACTTAGTCAAGGCTCTTGCAGTCGTTATGAGCCACTGCACTTACCCCACCTTCCCTCTTTCTTCTGTCTTGCCCATATCTTTAAAAAGCCTTGGTAAAAAGAAGAAAATGCAAAATAGGGGGAAATCCCTGCCCATTTTTTTTTGAGGGGGGGGGGGGGGGGTGAAGGGGGGGGGGCATTTTAGGGTGGTAAAATAACACCTTTAAGTATGATTTAGAGTGATAGGGTTTAAAATCACGATATTCATTTTCGCATGGGCTTCGTTCCCCTTTGACCCTTTCCCACTCAAAGCCTAGTTTAAATGACATTTAAGGCAAAGGAAAACATTTTGACAAAAGGTAGAAATTGCACAATCACTGCAATTTCTCTTTTCCCACAATGTTTTCTCTCCTATCAGAAAACCAAAAAGAATGTTTTAAGTCTTCAAATCCTTTCAATTTGGACAATTTCAAAATTTGGCTGAGTGGGAATGGATGAGGAGACCGGTTTTTCAGTCATCGTCAATAAAAAAACCCACCTGTACCCAACAGAAAAATTAACCTATATAAAATCATATAATCAGAACCTAATCCGAGTCTTTTCTGATGAAAATTCGCTTTTGATATTCTGTTAACGCTCATTTACATCTGATTGCATTTCTATTCGAAAACATATGAAAACAGCGACAGAATTTATGACGGCATTTCATCGTCTGTTTTTGTTTATTACTATCCAATCACTCGGTAAAACACTATAGGGTATAGACCAATTAAACATTTTTTGTCATACCTGACCTAAAATTCCAATTCAAATCGGCTTGCTAAAAGAGTATTACTTTCGAATCTCGACAACCCCAGATTTTCATTTCGAGTCGCGGCCATTGTTTTGTTACATTACGTGACCGAATCTCGTTTAGATATATAGGTCAAGAATTTACAGTCATGTGACCGCCTTCGAGTGGGTGGAGCTTTTCCATAAAAGGCCTAGGTACAAACGTCTGTTTACCAAAAGCGCGCGCTGCCTATCGGCAGGTGCGTGAAAAAAGGATGACTCTTTAAACTAGTCACTTTACTCGATACTGATTGGTCCATCTATTGCGGTCGTGTGCGAGTTGATATTGATGTAAATGGCGGCTTTCAATATTGGAAATATGAAAATGTAGTCCGATTTAAAATCAAATTGTTCTTCAATGGAAAGTGATTTCAACTTAAGCATACAGCGGATTGATAGGAAACTTGTTACATTGTTGTCAGGTAACATACTTACCGCGTCTTGCAGCCGTTTTGTTGAATTTTGACTTTGTTAAACTTGTCACGAGTGAAAAACTTGCTTAACCCCAAACGTTATAAATAAGATCGGTCCAATCAGGGGATAAATCTATATTTAGACCATTAATTCATAGTCTCGTCACATGGTCATAAAATGGCAGTTCACTGTAAACACTGATTGTTCAGGTGGGGGTTGTTGCAAAACATTGCTTACAAACAATTTAGAAATGCTTTTTGGTCTTAATTTTTTCATCAGACACGATAATAAATGGTTCATTGATTAGAATCATAAGGCTTTTTAAGGATAGCGTTTAAGATAATTTTAAACAATCGGACGATGAAATGCTGACATAACTTTTCTTAAGTTTTGGAGTAGCTTTGCGCTCTGATGTAAATGATAGTTATCAGAATATCAAGAAGCGAATTTTCATCACAGAAGACTCGGATTAATCAGAACCCATTAATGCCTTGGACAGTGTACCCAATAAGACCCTTAGACTCGGTTAATTTTTAGCGAGCTGGGACTTTATGTCCGGGGAGCTAATGTCGCAGCCCAAGTGTCGGCGTTGGCGTCCGCGTTGCGTCTTCAAAAACTTTAACCTGGTTTATATCTCGGGCACTATTTGAGATACAGCCTTGATACTTCACACATGGATACCTCCTGCTAAGACCTTTCATTTGGGACCATGACCTTTGACCTAGTGACCTTGACCTTGGAGGTTGACCTACTTTAAAAAAACTTTAACCTGGCCTATATCTCATGCACTATTATAGATAGAGCCTTGATATTTCACATATGGATACAACGTACCATGACCTTGACCTTGAGACCATGACCTTTGACCCAATGACCTTGACCTTTGACTCTTTTTTGTGACAAGCTCTCGTATAGGCGAACTACGTTGTCCGCGGACAACTCTTGTTCTGTTGGGTACAGAGTCTAAGGGTCTTACTGGGTAATAGTCCATGTCATTATTGGGTTTCACAGTCTTAGATGATTTTTTTATTTTAATATTTTTTGGTTGTTTGGTAACATGTCCAAAGTATTTACTGGGTACACTGTCCAAGACACTGTTGGGTTCGGATAATATGATTTTATACAGTCTGATTATTTGTTTGGTAGTGAGTCTATGGGTTTTATTGGGTTATTGTCCATGTGATTGTTGGGTTCTATAGAAGTGTTTTTATATTAATATTTTTTGGTTGTCTGTTAATTTGTCTAAAGGTTTTACTGGGTACACTGTCCAAGACATTGTTGGGTTCGGATCATATGATTTTATACAGTTTGATTATTTGTTTGGTAGTGAGTCTATGGGTTTTATTGGGTTATTGTCCATGTGATTGTTGGGTTCTATAGAAGTGTTTTTATTTTAATATTTTTTGGTTGTCTGTTAATTTGTCTAAAGGTTTTACTGGGTACACTGTCCAAGACATTGTTGGGTTCGGATCATATGATTTTTATACAGTTTGATTTTTTGTTGGATAGAGAGTCTAAGGGTCTTATTGGGTACACTGTCTAAGGCATTGTTGGGTTCCGATTACATGTATATGATTTTTATACAGTTTGATTTTTTGTTGGATAGAGAGTCTAAGGGTCTTATTGGGTACACTGTCTAAGGCATTGTTGGGTTCCGATTACATGTATATGATTTTTATACAGTTTGATTTTTTGTTGGATAGAGAGTCTAAGGGTCTTATTGGGTACACTGTCTAAGGCATTGTTGGGTTCCGATTACATGTATATGATTTTTATACAGTTTGATTTTTTGTTGGAAAGAGAGTCTAAGGGTCTTATTGGGTACACTGTCCAAGGCATAGTTGGGTTCCGATTACATGTATATGATTTTTATACAGTTTGATTTTTTGTTGGATAGAGAGTCTAAGGGTCTTATTGGGTACACTGTCTAAGGCATTGTTGGGTTCCGATTACATGTATATGATTTTTACACAGTTTGATTTTTTGTTGGATAGAGAGTCTAAGGGTCTTATTGGGTACACTGTCTAAGGCATTGTTGGGTTCCGATTACATGTATATGATTTTTATACAGTTTGATTTTTTGTTGGATAGAGAGTCTAAGGGTCTAATTGGGTACACTGTCTAAGGCATTGTTGGGTTCCGATTACATGTATATGATTTTTACAGTTTGATTTTTTGTTGGATAGAGAGTCTAAGGGTCTTATTGGGTACACTGTCTAAGGCATTGTTGGGTTCCGATTACATGTATATGATTTTTATACAGTTTGATTTTTTGTTGGATAGAGAGTCTAAGGGTCTTATTGGGTACACTGTCTAAGGCATTGTTGGGTTCCGATAACATGTTTATGATTTCTATACAGTTTGATTTTTTGTTGGATAGAGAGTCTCAGGGTCTTATTGGGTACACTGTCCAAGGCATAGTTGGGTTCGGATAACATGTATATGATTTTTATACAGTTTGATTTTTTGTTGGATAGAGAGTCTCAGGGTCTTATTGGGTACACTGTCCAAGGCATAGTTGGGTTCCGATAACATGTATATGATTTTTACACAGTTTGATTATTTGTTGGGAAGAGTCTAAGGGTCTTATTGGGTACACTGTCTAAGGCATTGTTGGGTTCTGATAATATGAATCAATTTCAAAGGGACGGGTAATCTTAGTCTTCTTTTCTTGCTCAGTTATGGCCCTTGTATGATTTGAAAATTTTACTTGGTGTTTCATATCTCAAAAACTATCAAGGGTATTCACTTGAAAATTGGATTACATTTTTTTTATTATCTCAGCTCTGATTTTTTTAGTTTATTCCAAAAGTACAGAGAATTATAACTCTGCCTAGATCTGCTTACAGTTATTAAAGCACCTAGTGCTCATGGGAGCTCTTTGGATTGATGACTAAGCCTCCTCGTCTGTCAGAATTTGCTTCTAATATCTGTTGCTCTGAAGCAAGTCACCAGATTTTCAAAATTTTACTGAATTTGCTAGCTTTTATATGTTATAAATTAGAATGGCTCTATTAGTATGTATGTACTGATTAATGGTCTACACGGACTGAAGGATTTGGAAATAACCTTATGTAAGTACTGGTTGTGAAAGCCCGGAAACATGTGGATGCGTTTCTTGCCGCCATGATATGACCTTAGCTGTGAAAATGGTGTTAAACTCCAATACAAATAAATAGAATGAAGGAGAATACACAATTAAAATGTCCAAGGAAAGAACCAAAGTATTATGTCCAAAGGAAATGCCCAATAATATACCTGTCGTAAGAACATGTTTGAATACCCAATAACAAGTAGCCATCAAGTGTTTTAAGGAACAACCCAAATGTGTTCCATCGTAGGTACGTCCGTCCGTCCGTCCGTCTGTCCGTCCGTCCATCCGTCCGTCAGTCCGGTGAATTAGTTTTCCGGACTTTTTTTCTAAACGGGGGTAGCTATTGAGCTGATTTTTGGTATGTACACCTGCATTGATGAGTTACAGAACAAGGTTGAGTTTCGTTCCGCTCCAGTGATTTTTGAGGAAAATATGGATGCTGGACTTAGAAAATTACTGGGAAATTACAGTTTTCCAGACTTTTTTTCTTAATTCTGGCAGCTATTGAGCTGATTTTTGGTATGTACACCCGCATTGATGAGTTACATAACAAGTTTGAGTTTCGTTCTGGTCCAGTGATTTTTGGGGAAGATATGGATGCTGCACTTAGAAAATTTCTGGGAAATTACAGTTTTCCAGACTTTTTTTCTCAATGCTGGCAGCTACTGAGCTGATTTTTGATATGTGGACCCGCATTGATCAGTTACAGAACAAGTGTGAGTTTCGTTCCGGTCCAGTGATTTTTGGGGAAGATATGGATGCTGGACTTAGAAAATTTCTGGGAAATTACAGTTTTCCAGACTTTTTTTTCTCAATGCTGGCAGCTATTGAGCTGTTTTTTGGTATGTGGACCCGCATTGATGAGTTACAGAACAAGTTTGAGTTTCGTTCCGGTCCAGTGTTTTTTGGGGGAAGATATGGATGCTGGACTTAGAAAATTTCTGGGAAATTACAGTTTTCCAGACTTTTTTTCTCAATGCTGGCAGCTATTGAGCTGATTTTTGGTATGTGGACCCGCATTGATGAGTTACAGAACAAGTTTGAGTTTCGTTCCGGTCCAGTGATTTTTGGGGAAGATATGGATGCTGGACTTAGAAAATTTCTGGGAAATTACAGTTTTCCAGACTTTTTTCTTAATGCTGGCAGCTATTGAGCTGATTTTTGGTATGTAGACCCGCATTGATGAGTTACAGAACAAGTTTGAGTTTTGCTCGGCTCCAGTGATTTTTGAGGAAGATATGGATGCTGGACTTATAAAATTTCTGGGAAATTACAGTTTTCCAGACTTTTTTTCTAAAGCTTGCAGGTATTGAGCTGATTTTCGATATATGAACACATATTGATGGGATACAGAACAATTTTGAGTTTCGTTCCGGTCCAGTGATTTTGGGGGAAAATATGGATGCTGGACTTAGAAAATTTCTGAGAAATTAGTTTTCCAGACTTTTTTTTCTTAATGCTTGCAGCTATTGAGCAGATTTTTGGTATGAGGACCCGCATTGATAAGTTACAGAACAAGGTTGAGTTTTGTTCCGGTCCAGTGATTTTTTAGGAAGATACGGATGCTGGACATTGAAAATTTTTGGGCTTCTTTTTCTTAACACATATATAAAGCCGGTAGGGGACTTGGTATTGTTTTGCAATACTTCAGAATGCTTGTTACAAATCATGGAGTTATCTCCCTTTGGGGCCCCAAAAGGGGGTAAATAGGGTACATATTAAGAAATGTTCTATTGTTGGATTGAATTCACATTTGGTATTTAAGTCTTTAAATAAGTTTGTACAAGAGAAAAAAAGACTGTCAAGAAATGGTGGTGCTGGGGGGGTGCGCTTTTAGTTAACTTTTAACATTTTCCTTGGCTGTTTCTGCTCATTTGATTCAGGTGACCGATAAGGCCCTCAGGGCCTCTTGTTCTACATTCCAGCGCTTGGATCAATTAATTGCAATAAAATTACTTATTTTTGTCATAAATCTTTCAAAATAGTTTTAAATTATTACCAAGATATTTCTCTCAAAATATAGATATTTTTTAGAAAATTTGCTAAATTGCATATTCATGAATATTAATGAGAAAGTAGAAAAATGTGTTTAATTTGCTAAAAACAAGACATTACTAGTGAATTTAAACCTCCCTATCAGGTAGAATTTTTGAAGATCTTTATTTTCTTGAAGCTTATGATGTATTGTAATAAATTCACGTTGTTATTTGATTTAAAATGCTGGATAAGCAAGTAGTTGGCTTGTTACCATGGTAACCACCCATTTTCATTTGTTCCAGCGCTTGGACCAATTAATTGCAATAAAATTACTTATTTTGGTCAGAAAACATTGAAGCTAGTTTTAAAATGTTGTCATTACATTTCTCTCACAGCCAAGATATTTTTCAGAAAATTTGCTAATTTGCATATTCATGAATATTAATGAGATTGTGGAAAATATGTGTTTAATTTGCAAAAAGACGACTTTACTAGTTTACTAGTGAACAGAAACCCTCTCCACCATGTGGGACTTTTAAGACCTATACATGTATTTTCTTGAAGCGCAGGAAACTTGTTAATGAATTCAGGTTCTTGTTTGATTTAAAAGTGCTGGATAAGAAAATGGCAGGCCTGTTACCATGGCAACTGCTCATTTTCCTACGTTTCAGTACTTGGATCAATTAATTGCAATAAAATATTTTAAAATACTTATGTAAGATATATACATGTATACTTATTGCGGTAATAAAACATAAGACTAGTATTAAAATTTCAAATAGACATTTCTTGAAATCATTTTTATTTAGCTAATTTGCATATTCATGAATATTAATGAGAAAATAGAAATATGTGTTTAATTAGCTAAAACAAGGCTTTTCTAGGGAATAAATATGTAGAGGCATTTCGTTTTTATTGTCGAGCCCGCTTGCGGTGAGCTCGACATAGTTGTCACAATGGCGGTTCGGTGTATGTGCGTTAGTGCGTTAGTGCGTGCGTTAGTGCGTGCGTGCGTTAGTGCGTGCGTGCGTTAGTGCGTGCGTCCGTCCGGATGGAGCTTGTCCGGGCCATAACTTCACCATGGATGGAGGGATTCAGAAATAACTTGGCACAAATGTCAAGCTCAGTAAGGCGGAGTGTCGCGTGCAAGAACCAGATTCCAAGCTCAAAGGTCAAGGTCAAACTTGGAGGTCAAATGTCAAAAATGAGAAGATTTTTGCTTGTCCGGGCCATAACTTCACCATGGATGGAGGGATTCAGAAATAACTTGGCACAAATGTCAAGCTCAGTAAGGCAGAGTGTCGCGTGCAAGAACCAGATTCCAAGCTCAAAGGTCAAGGTCAAACTTGGAGGTCAAATGCCAAAAATGAGATGATTTTTGCTTGTCCGGGCCATAACTTCACCATGGATGGAGGGATTCAGAAATAACTTGGCACAAATGTCAAGCTCAGTAAGGCAGAGTGTCGCGTGCAAGAACCAGATTCCAAGCTCAAAGGTCAAGGTCAAACTTGGAGGTCAAATGTCAAAAATGAGATGATTTTTGCTTGTCCGGGCCATAACTTCACCATGGATGGAGGGATTCAGAAATAACTTGGCACAAATGTCAAGCTCAGTAAGGCGGAGTGTCGCGTGCAAAAACCAGATTCCAAGCTCAAAGGTCAAGGTCAAACTTGGAGGTCAAATGTCAAAAATGAGATGATTTTTGCTTGTCCGGGCCATAACTTCACCATGGATGGAGGGATTCAGAAATAACTTGGCACAAATGTCAAGCTCAGTAAGATGGAGTGTCGCGTGCAAGAACCAGATTCCAAGATGAAAGGTCAAGGTCAAACTTTGAGGTCAAATGTAAAAAATGAGTTGATTTTTTATGTATATAGTCAAACTTTGAAATTCATCTCCTCCAAAACTACAGCCCAGATTTCAAACTAATTTGGCACAAATATTCTTTGGATGGCCCTCTACCAAGATTGTTCAAATTATCTCAATCCGTAAAAAACATGGCCACGTACAGCTATGTGCAGCTAATTTTCGTACTTCTCAGAATGTTCAAATTATTCCGATCCGTACAAAAAATGGGTGCCAGGGGGCATGGCTTATTTTCCTTATATGTGACCCGTCGCGCTAAAAGGGACCTTATCGGATTTGTGAAAAGTATCGACCCTAGTCCGTCTGCGCAGTCCGCGCAGCCTGACTAGGGTCGAAACTTTTCACGTTTAAGTATTTTCTGAATCTAGAATGTTTTCTCTACCTTACAATATTTTCGTTTTCCAAATACGACATCGGATGGACTTCTGCTTGGTCTGGTATATTTCTCGGAATTTGGTTTTATGGACTTAGCATAAGGTCCCTTTTAGCGTGACGGGTCACATATGTATACTCAAATTAATCCATTCTGGTATCTCGTTATAAATACATAGACATGTAATATTTTGTGAACAATAAACTGTCTCACCATGATCCCCATCATTCCAACTTATTTTGTCCCCACTTTTACAACGCCATTGTAATGACAGCTGTAGACATAGGTATGGTCTTCTTTCTTCAAAATGAGCGGGCTCGACATGTTGCCCTTCGGCATCTAGTAATGCTTAATGTTTCAAATGGATAAGAACACTCATAGATCAATAATAAGTTCATAAACCACTCATCAGCTACACAGAACAAGCGAAAACGGGCTTATTCACATTCACAATTATTTGCATACTTTTCTCTAAATGGCAAATAAAATCTCAAATATTTTCTAATTATGTAAATGACTTTCGTTTTTGCATCTTTTTCCCTTAATTGTGTACTTGTTGTCTTTGAAAACTAAAATTTCATGATTTACCAATTAAAAGGGAGAATCTTAACAATATATGCTCTGAAAAATTACCGTATAAATGACAATAAAATTCCATTTAGCGTAAATGACATGCTGAAAACTTTAACCTACTTTCTTTGATTTTTTTTCTATGTGAACTACAGTTTTCGTTATAAGAAACTTTATTTTGTTAAAGTTAAGTACTAAGAAAGTTGTAAAGCATTTTTAATAATGAATTCCCATTGGAGTGCATGTATGGTCACCTTTGATTTATACCATTTTTGCCTTGTAATGCATGATTTTTTTACATTAAAATTTTGCTCCAAGTTTAAACTTAACAATACTATTGGAGACATGCTGTGCAGAAGAGAAATCTTCCCCACCACTTCTATTGATTGGAATGCTATGTTACAGGAACACAGTTTACCAAATAAATTTATATTCTAATAAGCGATCGTTGAAACTGGACAATTTCATATTTGCACTGTCATGTCCATTAGTTGATTATTTAAAATTGTCTATAACATAGCTACTGAATTATTTATTTCTCTATCAAATTGCATTCGAGTGACATCGTTTTACACCTTTATAATTCAGAATACTTATATGTGATGATATAAACAGTTATAAATTGTACATATGTACCTTATTGGATGCCAGTACTTCGAAAACACTTCATTTGTGAGGAATCCTCTTATCCGTGTAACAAAATATTGTTTTGAAAGATTTCGTTTAAATAGCAAACACAATTTGCAATTTCTGTTTATTATGATGTTAGGGAAACACATCATATTCCAACTTGTCGTGTTGTAATATGTCGCTGGCAGAAAATTTGAAATCCTTTGTTTTGTTATCAGTTTTTAGCTCCACTGGCCGAAGGCCAGCGAGCTATTGTCATGGCGGTGTGTCCGTCGTGCGTGCGTCCGTGCGTCCGTGCGTCCGTTAACTTTTTCTTTAAAAATCTTCTCCTCTCAAACCAGTGGGCCAATTTTGACCAAACTTTGCAGGAATGTTCCTTGGGTGACCCTTTACTTAAATTGTTCAAAGAATTTTGATTGGTCCATAAATGTGGGCGTGGCAGGGCGGGGCTTATCAGACTTAGAGAAATCACAAAATAATTCTTTAAAAATCAACCATTTGGCCAACTTTGACCAAACTTGGCAGAAATGTACCTTGGGTGACTCTTTACTTAACTTGTCAGTGAAATTTTGATTGGCCTATAAATGTGGGCGTGGCAGGGCGGAGCTTATCAAATTTTGAGAAATCACAAAATAATTCTTTGAAAATCTTCTCCTCTCAAACCAGTTGGTCAATTTTGACCAAACTTTGAAGGAATGTTCCTTAGGTGACCCTATACTAAAATTGTTTAAAGAACTTTGATTGGTCCATAAATGTGGGCGTGGCAGGGCGGGGCTTATCAGACTTAGAGAAATCACAAAATAATTCTTTAAAAATCAACCATTCGGCCAATTTTGACCAAACTTGGCAGAAATGTACATCGGGTGACCCTTTACTTAGATTGTTCAAAGAATTTTGATTGGTCCATAAATGTGGGCGTGGCAGGGAGGGGCTTATCAGACTTAGAGAAATCACAAAATAATTCTTTAAAAATCAACCATTTGGCCAACTTTGACCAAACTTGGCAGAAATGTACCTTGGGTGACTCTTTACTTAACTTGTCAGCGAAATTTTGATTGGTCTATAAATGTGGGTGTGGCAGGGCGGGGCTTATCAAATTTCGAGAAATCACAAAATAATTCTTTGAAAATCTTCTCCTCTCAAACCAGTTGGTCAATTTTGACCAAACTTTGAAGGAATGTTCCTTAGGTGACCCTATACTTAAATTGTTTAAAGAACTTTGATTGCTCCATAAATGTGGGCGTGGCCAGGCTGGGCTTATCAGACTTAGAGAAATCACAAAATAATTCTTTAAAAATCTACCATTCGGCCAATTTTGACCAAAATTGGCAGAAATGTACATCGGGTGAGTCTTTACTTAACTTGTTCGTGAAATTTTTATTAGTCCATAAATTTGAGTGTGGCAGGGCCGGGCTTATCTGACTTAGAAAAATCACAAAATAATTGTTAAATTCTTTTAAAATCAACGATTGGGCCAATTTCAATTAAACTTGGTAGAAATGCACCTTAAGTGACCCTATACTTAACTTGTTCATGAAATTTTGATTGGTCCATAAATGTGGGCATTGCAGGGCGTGGCTTATCAGAATGGGAGAAATCACGAGAAATTCTTAAAATCAACCATACTTTGTTACTTTCGACCATACTTTGTTATTCAATAATACTTTGTTAGTAAAATTTTAATTGGTCTATAAATTTGGGTGCGGCAGGGTAGGGCTTATCAGAATATGACAAACCATGAAAAAGTTCTTTAATTAAACATAAATCTTTATTAGGTCAAATCTTAGAAAAACCTTGTATGCCCTTCAGAGGTCATATTTTCTGCCCAGTCAATCTGAAAAGAGGTCAGAGTGATTGTTTTGATGAAATCATTGAAGGATTGAAATTGGGTCACTGGGGTTGAAAACTAGGTCAAGCGGTCAAATGTTAGAAAAAAACTGTTTTTTGTCCAAAAATGGGTGCATGGCAGGATGGGGCTTATCAGAAATCATTAGAAAATTTTTCATTGATTGCCGCTTCTGTAATCACTGGACATATTATGAGTGTACTTTGCCAGAATGTTCCTTAGGTGACTTTTTGCATTTTTTTTATTTTTACTTTGAATTTTCAAAACATCTCCAAGACCATTTTTTATTTGAGACACCCTTCTTAGAACTTTTGTGTTGAATTTTAGTCACATGAAAATCAATTCAACGTTCATTAACCCTTTCCCTAACAAGACCATGTTTTCATGTCTCTGAAGGAATTTAGTGTCAGAAAACTTTGAAAGAAAAAACAAAATGCTGATTATTAGCACTTGCTCCTTTTCCTTCAGTATTTTCTGTTCTGTAATGTTCACAAATTCCATATAGTTTTGTAACCCAATTCATCACCTGCAGTAGCTGTCAAATCTTGACAGTCTGAATTTTTATCGTTTGAGAAAAGAGAAAATGCACTAAACAGTGGATTCTTTTTAACTGCAATGTCTATTTGTCGAGATAATTATTGCAATTAACAGAAAAAAGCTAAAAAGGGAGTATATTGTTCTCAAAATTTTAAGTTTTTGCAGACAGGAAATTGCTAATTTGCAATGAATGTCTTATAACAGGATTATATAATTATTAAGAGTCCACTGTTTAACCCATTACCACACAGTGACGCCTTTCAACACCCTGCAAGATAAAGGCTTTTGAAAACATTGTGGAAAATGAAGAAATTGCTTGTGATAAGCAATTTTTTTCATTTTCCACAATATTTTCTGAACAAAAAAACACCAAAAAATTTAAAATTCCATGCACTTGATATTGCGGTCTGCAACACCTTTCAAATTGGAAGAGTTTGGAAAATGGTTAAGTTTGATGCCAAAATGTGATATACTCTTTTTCTCATTTCAGACCCTCTTGACCCGTGACAAGTGTTTGTGTTAATGAAGAAAAAAAAACAACAGTTTATGATTATTATGAAGAATGATTGATAATTTGTAACCCATACTTTGTTAAATTCTATTTAAATCAAAAGTTTAGATAGACTTTGTTCTTTAGGGGCTATTGCAGACGTTAACCTATACCAGGTAAGTGTGCTGGTGACCAAAACATGCTGCAGGAATCTTTTGAGTATGTAGGATTGTGTATTTCAAAGACAGTTGTTATTTGCTTTCTTTGAATTGCATACATGATTATCACCAGTTATGAAGAGGGCCTCTTTTTGGGATAACCGCCTTGTTTATCACAAAAAATAGTTTACCACTTTCATAGAAAGTGGAAATTTTTTTCTATCAATTTAACAGAGATACACATTTATTTAAGTTTTGGAAATGATATTTCAACAATAAACTGAATTTGATTTTCTAGTCTTTAGTAATGTACAGTGTCATGCCAATATTTAAATTATTATAACGTTTTGAACAAATTTAGATTTAAATCTCAAAACTAAACACACAGTGAATAATTTAGAATTGCTAATCGCAATTACTTCCAGATCTTTTACATAGGTTAGCAAAATAACATGATTTCTATTGTTTTACTCCTGTCTGTCTGTCAGAAAACTTAACATTTTGCATTTTCTCCAAAAGTGTTTGACAAACAAAGCTGAAATTTGGTATCTAACTTCCTTTCAATGATATCTATATGTTCCATGTAACCCTTATCAACTCTTAATTAAAAAACTTAACATTGTAGAAAAATAGCCATTTCGGGCATTCATGTTTCACAAACACATCTTGTCTTTCAAGAAACTTACATTTTGTCACTCAACTATTCTATCAATCATGATTTCAACAACTGTTCTTATTTATTTCAGACAAATTTATCAATATTACAAAAAGACTTACCGTAATATCACTTGGAACATTTGTGAACTTTTATTATTATTTCCAAAATTGGAAATGTTATACACATTTTTATGATTCTTGTGTGGAACAGTGAATTGTGAACACTTTAATAGTGAACATTTTTTTATGATTTTTGTGCAACACTGATTTAATTCTAAATACAGTTTTGTGATTTTTATGTAGCTGTGAGTTCATTGTGACAGTGAATTGGAGTATATATTGGAATTATTGTGAACATAAGTTCTACCCTATGTGACTTAAGGTTGTGTACCTTAATATAGATCACTTTGTGTTGATTGCTGAAAGATATAGAGTACAGTGTGACGAAGTTAAAGAAAAGAGATACAGAGGAAAAAGGGACTTGGATTTACCATTGATTTATCCGTTTAATGTAAGAACTGGCTTTTTATTACTTTCTCTTGAATTTTTACACTATCTGCACCTAAAGATCAGAAAGGGATCAATATAAAATCTGGTCTGTCCATTAGTTTGTCTGTTTTTTCCTTGTAAGTTAGAAATTAAGATGTAGTGCTCAAATTTGATATTAAAACAGTTCATAATTCATTGGTATGAATCCCTTAATAACATTGTTAAAGTGACTTATCAAGGTCAAAACGATACATGCTTGCAAATTTACACTTCATACACATGTAGCAGCTTTTATGGTCCAGGGCCCTGTTTTTCTTATGATTTTATGAACATTTCAATTCATTTGTAAAACAGGGTCCTGGTCATCAGACAATGTCAAAAGTTGTCTTTGAATGTCTGGAAAATTTGCCATTTTAGTTTATATTTTCTAATTGCAGAAGGAAAATGCCTCGCAAGAAGAATTGGCGAATGAGTAGAGCCAGAAGAGATGTACTCACGAAAACCACAGCTGATTTAACGGGTGTCTTTGAACTATCAGATGGGGGCCTATCCCACCCTTTACCTTCATCTGTTTTGGATGAAACAGATGTAAGGCCATCTGTGTCTATGGAGGGCGTCTTTGGAATATCAGATGGGGGACTTGCCCACCCACAAAAACCATCTGTGTCTGGAATTTGTTCTGAAACTGTTCTTGATACTGTTCTTGATACTGTTCTTGATACTGTTCTTGATACTGTTCTTGATACTGTTCATGATATGTTACCTAAAACTGCTGATGATATACTTACTGACACTGTTATTGATGCTAGTGCTGATGGTAATACCGTTGTTGCTACTGAAGTTGTTGCTGAAGATACAGAATCCAACACAATGATTTTCGGAACTTTTCATCAAGGTAATCAAATGTTTGACCCATCCTCTCGAAATCTACAATGTACAGCCAATGCCTTATGCTCGATGATATACACAGAGCTTAGACATCTGCCATCTTCACAAAATCTAGATGAAATTCTAATAGAAGGAGATAGATTACATAGAGAAATAGTGATTGGACTGAAAGCGAGGAATGACTTTCAAAGCTTGCTTTTGAATTTGGAAGAGATCCCAGGTTCTGTAACTGCATTTGATAGACATGTTTCTATTGTGAGAGGAAATATTTTATCTGGTGTATTTATTCAAAGTTCTATCAACACTCATATGTCATCACTTCACAGTTGTTTGAAGGAAGCATTTCACACAACTTCTTATCTTTTATTTATCATTGGTTCAGTTTGTTCTGCAATTTTCAGGCAGGATGGTAGATATTGTTTATTTGATTCTCATTCACATGGTGTTGATGGATTGGTAGATGATGATGGAAGATCATTATTAGCTTCTTTTCTTTCAATAGATGATTTGGTAATGTTCATGTATGCAATGTATCAAAGTATGAACATCGATCTAAATGAACAATTTGACATGATGCCAATTAGATTTGTTATAGGAGAAAAAATCCATGAATCTGAATCCAAGAAAAATGAAATTGAATTTACAAATTGTCCACCTGAGAAATTATCTTTGATTGACATATATTTCAAGGATCAAGCAGAGAGACAAAAGCGCAAACAAGAAGTTAGGTCAGATTATGAAATTGTACACGAACGTAAAAGATTAAAAAGAAATGAATATATGAAAAGTTATATGAGGAAAATTAGGCAGGATCCTGAAAGACAATCTAAGGAAAGATTAGTGGCTAGTATTTCAAAGAGAAAGGCAAGAAAAAATCCAGAAAGGCAAGTCAAGGAACAGACTATGACTAGTATTTCAATGAAAAAAGCAAGACAAAATCCAGAAAGGCAAGTCAAGGAACGGACTATGACTAGTATTTCAAAGAAAAAGGCAAGACAAGATTCAGAGAGGCAAGTCAAGGAACGGACTATGACTAATACTTCAATGAAAAAAGCAAGAAAAAATCCTGAAAGGCAAGTCAAGGAACGGACAATGACAAATATTTCAAAGAAAAAAGCAAGAGAAAATCCAGAAAGGCAAGTCAAAGAAAGGTCAATGACAAAGGGTTCTATGCAAAAAGTTAGACAAAATGAGGAAAGAAAGAAGAAAGAAAGAATGTTAACTCTTAAATCAATGCACAAGTGCCGCTCTAGTAAATTGTATAAAGATTCAGAAAGGATGAAAAAACAGAATAAACGTTCATCAAGATTCAATATGATAGTAGAAAATGAAAGAAATAAGACTAAGCGCCAGAGTCTAAGGTCTAATTTAGATTATAAAATTAAGGAAAAGAGCTACAAAAGTTCAAAGCGATATGGTTCCAGCTTAGACGACTGCATTGAAAAATTTAAGAAGAATGTTTCAAAAGGCCCTGTTTATGTTTGTTCATGCTGTAACCAAACATGGTTTAAACATTCTGTTGTGTTATTCAACAAACTAAATTCTAAATGCTCTTCTGATGCAGTTAAAAAATTTTCTACAAATTACATCTCTGTTGATGATTGTGAATGGCTGTGTAAAACATGCTATGAAAAAATTAAACTTAACAAAGTCCCTCCAATGTCTGTTTTCAATCAAAATGCATTTCCTGTACTGCCAAAGGAACTGAATTTACATCAGCTAGAGGAAAGATTAGTTTCTTTGAGAATCCCATTTATGCAGATTAGAGAATTACCAAGAGGAGGTCAGTTGTCCATCAAAGGGAATGTTGTCAATGTCCCAGTAGACATTCAGCCTGTTATACACAGTTTACCAAGAACATTAGATAGTCACTATACAATACCTGTTAAACTTAAGAAGAAACTTTCATATAATAAATGTGATTTCACTGAAAATATTAGACCTCTGCATGTTTTAAGTGCTCTTCATTGGTTAGTGAACCATAGTGTACTGTATAAAGAATCTGGTGTTAAAGTAGATGATGACTGGATGCAATCAATTACTTCAGATTGTAGTGATACAGTAAAAGAGTTCTTTGGAATGACAGGTGAAAGCGTAAGTGAAGAATTAGATTGTAATGATGATGTGAATTATGACTCTGATCACTTTAGTGAAGTTGACGAGACAGAAAAGGTTATTGGTAATAGTGACACTATGCTGGATGCTGCAGACCCAAATAAAGACAACGCTTATACTTTTGCTCCAGGTGAGGGTCAAACACCACTCAGCCTTTATCAAGATCCTGATGCAGAATATTTGTCTTTTCCTACAATTTTCTGTGGACAGAGAAGAAGTCCAAATGATAAAAAACATGTTCACATTCACTATAGTGATACATGCAAGCTAGAACTGAGGCATATTGATCGCAGAGTAGCATCAAATATTCCCAATATCTTCTTTAAGTTAAAGAAAGTTCAACTGAAACAAATTTCTGATAAAGTCCATCTTGCTTTGCGTAGATGTAAAACAGAAGGTAAAACATTTACTGCCTCACAAATGCTTGATACAAATCATCTTAAAGGTGTTGTGAGATTGGATGAGGGATTTTATATTTTCAGAAGTTTAAGGAATTCACCACCATATTTTGAAGCCCGTAAAAAAGATGTTTTTGCAATGATTAGACAACTAGGATTACCTACTTGGTTTACATCTCTTTCGTCGGCAGATACCAGATGGCATGATCTACTAAATATGCTCTCTCAGATAAATGATGGAAAAACAATGTCTGTGGAAGAATTGGATAACTTGACTTGGATTGATAAAACAAAACTTGTGCAAAAAGATCCAGTTACATGTGTAAGGTATTTTGACAACCGAGTACAAGAATTCATAAACACTGTACTTAAAAGTCCCCATGACCCATTAGGAAAAATAATAGATTACTTTTATCGTGTTGAATTCCAACAAAGAGGTTCACCTCACATCCACATGTTAATATGGATTGAAAAGGCTCCTAGATATCATGAAAGTTCATTAGATGAAGTAACATCCTTCATAGATAAGTATGTATCTTGTGAGAAAAATCCAGATCAACAACTTGTAGAACTACAGATACATAAACATTCCAAGTCTTGTAGAAAGAAACAGAAATCTATTTGTAGATTTGGTTTTCCCATTCCTCCAATGAAAAGCACAACTATATTGGAACCGTTAAATGACTGTAAAGAAAAGCAAAATTACAAAGATTTATTTGTCAAAATACAAAAGAAATTGGATGAGTTGAAGGAAACAAATATTACGGTAGATGATTTCCTTACTGAGATCAAAGTAAGCAAGGATGATTATATCAAAGCAGTCCAAAGCTCATTGAGTGGTCCAAAGGTTTTTCTGAAAAGAAAATTAAGTGAGGTTAGAATTAATGCATACATGAAACCTATTCTAAACGCTTGGGGTGCAAACCATGACTTACAATTTGTATTGGATCCATATGCATGTGCTGTATATATAGTTTCATATATTAGTAAAGCACAGAGAGGAATGAGTATTCTTATGAATGAGGCATGTAAAGAAGCTAGAAGAGGAAATATGGATCTCCGACAACAGGTTAGACATATTGGAAATAAATTCTTGAATAGTGTTGAGGTTAGTGCCCAGGAAGCCTGCTACTTACTTTTACAACAGCCATTGACAAAAGCCTCAAGGGATGTTGTTTTCATTAACACTTCTTTGCCTGAAGAGAGAACATTCCTACTTAAGTCTAAGGAATCTCTTGAAAAATTATCTTCAAATTCTACAGATATTGAAGCAGATAATACCATTAAAAGATATTCTAAAAGACCAAAACAACTTGAAAATTGGTGTTTAGCAGACTATGTGTCCCAGCTTGATATCAAATACAACACTGACAAAGGCACTGCAAGAAATTCAGGTGAAAACATTTCTGAAACATTAAATGAAGAAACCAATGAAGGTGAAAACAATGAAAACATGGATACATATTGTAACGAGGATGAGGTGCTTGACTCAGACACAAATGACTATAATTCAAGTGAGGATAGACAATATTCTATTCCTGGGGGTCGAATTGTTCTCAAAAATGGAATTGTTATAAGTGAAAGGAAACAAAGAAAAGTCATAAGATATGTAAGATTTTCGAAAAAAATTGACATCGAACAGTTCTGTAGAGAAAGATTGCTTCTATTTACTTCATGGAGAGATGAAAGTATTGATTTGAAACAAGGTCATGACTCTTACCTATCAAGGTACAGATCCATTAAAAATTTCATAGAGCACAAAGCCTTGCAGTATGAAAAGAATGCTGATGAACTAGATGATGCAATGGAGCGTGCTCACAATGAGGAAGATTTTGATGATGTTGCCCCAGGCACAGAGCAGTCTGAGCAGGATGACTCAAATATTGGTGCAAAAGAAAGTGAAAGTTTCATATTCTTTGATCCTGATAGACCTGAAAATCAGAGACAAGGTGATATTGCTGGAGATGTTGGTTTAAGTGTTGCTTCTGTAGATATTAGTGTACGCAGGAAAACAATGTCAGACATAGATTACAGGCAATTGATAAAATCATTGAATACGAAACAGAGAGAATTTTTTATTCATGTTTTCCAATCTGTTAAGCGTGATGAACAAAAGTTGAAAGTTTTTTTAACTGGTGGTGCAGGCGTTGGAAAATCTGTTCTTGTAAGTGCATTGTTTGAAGCTTTGCAGCGTTACTTGACATCTAATCCTGGTGATAATCCTGAGAACTGTAGAGTTCTTCTCTGTGCACCAACAGGTAAAGCTGCTTTTCATATAAATGGGGTAACATTACATTCAGCTTTCCGCATTCCAGCAAGCCAGGGTTATGATTGTACTCCACTTAATAGTGACACTTTAAACACCCTTCGAACAAAATATAAAGACTTGTCTGTTGTTATGATTGATGAAGTGTCCATGGTTGGAAATAACATGCTTAAACTCATAAATGAAAGATTAAAACAAATAAAGGGCAGTAATGTTCCATTTGGTGGCTTGCATATGATATTCATTGGAGACCTTTTCCAGTTGAAACCAGTGATGGATGGTTGGATATTTGAGAATTTGAAAACAAATTTTGGACCTTTAGCTACAAACTTATGGCAGGATTTTATTGTAATGCATGAATTGGATGAGATCATGAGGCAAAAGGAAGACAAGCAATTTGCTGAACTTTTGAACAGATTACGAGAAGGAAATCATACACAAGTTGACATTGAAAATCTAAAAAAGAGATTGACTGATACTGCTAGTACAGACTATCCACAAAATACAACACATTTATTCAATACCAATGAGAAAGTGAACAATTTCAATGTCAGGAGCTTTCTTAATAATACTAATGAAAAAGTAAACATTCCTGCTCTTGATCATGTATTAGGAGATGACAATGTGACAGTTAAACAACAACTAATATCAAAGTTGCCACATGATTCCACACACACTGCAGGGCTTAGTCAGATGGTAGGAATAGCTATTGGAATGATTTATGACCTATGTCTTAACCTTGATGTAGATGATGGATTAGTAAATGGGTCTTCTTGTATGATAAATAAAATTGAATACAGACAGAAAAATACTACTAGACCAAGTATTGTGTGGGTTTCTTTCAATGATGATAAAATCGGAACATCATGGCGTTCAAAGTACAGACATTTGTATCATAGTGCTATTAATCCATTATGGACACCTATCTTTGATTCAAAGAGGAACTTTGTGTATTTGAGAAAAACTTTTGTGAGAATACAAATCCCTCTGCGCCAGTCAACAGCAAAAACTGTACATAAATCTCAAGGAGACACGTTGAGTCAGGTTGTAATAGATATGGATGGAAAACGTGTATTTTCCCATGCCCATTATGTCGCAATAAGTAGATCAAGATCCCTGAAAGGCCTTTACATTCTAAACTTGAATGAAAGCAAGATTTCTGTGTCAACTAAAGTTCAAGAAGAAATGATACGTTTAAGAGAATCACAGAAATTGAAACTATGTTACACTCCAGTTTACATGACTAGTGACACTCATTTCACATGCCTTTTCAACAATATGCAGTCTTACAGAAGCCATAAGGATGAATTGTTTTCAGATCCCAATGTCAAAGCTGCAGATTGTTTATGCTTATTAGAAACATGGTTAACTGCAGATGATTCCATCGATTTAGTGCAGAGAACTGGATATCAAATTGTTAGAGCAGATGGGAAACAAGTAAGCAATGCTCGTCCTCACAGAGGAATTATCGTTTATGTGCGGGACAACATTCATATTTCTCATAGCTTTTCTGTGGTAAAGAAAAACATAGAAATGATTGTTGTAGAACTCTTGGTGCAAGATAAAGAAATAGTCATTGCAACATTGTACAACTCTCCTAAATCTTCGGTGACTGACCTGAAGAAATTTCTAACTGAAAATTTAAAGCATTTCAAAGGGAAGCACCTCATTATTCAAGGTGATATCAACATTGATTTATTGGATATGAATACAACTATCCAGAGGTTTATGCAGGATTTCTTCAACTGCAGTCAACAAGTGTCAAAAACAACCCATTATTCTGGCTCCTTAATTGATCATATTTACAGTAATATACCACTGATTCTCACTGATGTCATAGAATGTGTCTGGTCTGATCATTCGATGGTGTATTCTGCTGTGCCAAATCACAGTGTCAATCTTTCATAAAGTTTAAAAAAAAAATCATTAATATTGAGTTGTGTGAAGCTAATGACAAGTTTACATATTATTTTGAATGAAAGAGGTCAGTTTGAAATCTCACCCGTCATTGTTTTTTGCTTTGTCTGCTATTTCAGCAGACAAAGCTGGTGGTTCATATAGGTATGGGTGGCCACTATAGGTGCAGAAAGGTGGACACAAAGATATGTGACCTGTCACACTGAAAGGGACCTTCTGGTTTTTCCATTTAACCAAATCTTGAGATACATGAGATTCAGCAGATATCAACCAGATGTCATATTTGGAATTTTATTGAACATGTAAAACAAACAAGGAAACGAAATATATATATATCCAAGAAATTGCCTTAGAATGAAAAAAATTGATCCTAGTTAGTTTGCACAGACTGGCTAGGTTTGATATTTTTCACACTTTCCATAAGGTACTGTTAAGCTTGGCGGGTCACATAATTATGATCAAGCGATATAACATTCTTTTCTTATTTTTTTTCCTTCATGTTCAACACATATTTCAGCATCTAATAAGAAAGAGAGAAATTTCTACTGTAAGCCTTGTCATATGCTGAACTGTGTGGCAGAAGATTAACATAACGATCAGCCTGCAGTCACATGTTGACTGATCATTTTACACCTTTAACCCATTACCATACAGTGATTCCTTTTGACTCCCCAGAAGATAATGTCCATGGAAAACCATGTGGAAAATGAAGAAATTGCTTGTGAAAACCAAATTCTTCATTTCCCACAATGTTTTCTACATAAGATGACCAAACATGTAAGATTCATTCATTTTAAATTGTCATCTGCAACATTTTTGAATTTGGACTAAGTTAAATTTTTTAGATTTACACTGAGGAAATACTATTGTTTGTCGGAAATTATGTCACTGTTTAATTAATAGAATTGATTCCTATTTGTTACTTTCTGTTACACATGAACTTGCTACTTTACATTAATTCAACTGTACCTTTTTACTCACATTACTATTCCATTCTGCATAATTTTTCTGAAGGCAGTGCAGAGCTTAGCAAATGGTTCATCACGTATAAAAACAAGTTAAATGAGATTTGTAGATTAACATCTCATATATATTTATTGCAGTATGTTCTTTAAATTTCGAAATGTGTTCACACTAACTTACACAAATTTTGTATTTCACATCAACCTCAGTATTGAGAAGAAAACTCATCAAAAAATTAATGACCTGTAGGGTGAAAAATTATGCACAATGGTAAGATTATTGTGACAAATAGAGCAAATATTTATATTTTTATACGCCTGAAGGTTCATATTGTTATGGCCCCGGTCGTCTGTCTGTCCGTCAGTCTGTCCGTTAGCAATTTCTTGTGTGCGCAACTTCTCCTACAGTTTTGATTGGAATTTAATCAAACTTGCCACAATGATTCTCCATTGTGTCTATTTGTGCACATCGCTTACGGAATTCAGATAACCTGTTTCGTTTTTGAATTATCTGCCCTTGAATTGAAAAAATGGCAAATTTTACAAACAAGCCCCTCTCGGGTGTATATGCGCCACTCTGCGGAGCTCTTGTTCCTATTTTGATTATACTTGTTCTAAGCTCAGTAAAGCACTGTCTTACTTTTGTTAAAACTGCTGATCTACTGAAAAAGTTCATGTACCATTCATTGTTTGATTCAAAATATTAGTTTAGTGTTTTATGCGAGTTTTAGAATAAATCTCTGAAATGATTAGAAAATCAAAACAAAGACTAGTACTGATCCAAAAGGAGAATATATTTCAAAGATACTTAATGAATATATATAGCAATGTCATAGATTAACAAATAGACTTTGTTAGAAGTGGAAATGGTGCTTTGCACAAAGAATATCACAATAACCACATTTATATATAAATCATATGAAAGTCATGACAGATGATAGCAAGGGAAAGAGAGAAAAACAAACTATTTATTATATGTTACTCAAATAACAAGAGGACTGATATCATTATGACAGTCAAATATTCATATAAAGGGATTAATGCAACATCATTGTAAATGTGTATGTATTTAAATTTAATTATAATAGTTTAGAAATAATCACTTAAGTATGTTTTTGTATGGCATAGAACAATTCTTTCATATAATAGATGGAAAGGCATTTTAATATATAGCTGTACAATCTGCAAAACTTTGTTTTATCATTGGAATAAAAGCTTACAGGTCTAAAACTCATATATGTACATTTATAGTGAAGATGTCACTCATAACAGATCAAGACAATCCAGAAAGGCTTGTCGGTCTGTAAAGGGTAGAATGATGATCAAAACACATGAAATATGATCATATTCTATTTTAAACAATGGGGTCCTGCTTGACATGGTAGCTTGAATGCCAAACTCATTTCTTGTGAGAAGTTGCGGGTGATGTGATTGGATTACATTCAAGCTGCCATCCATGTGGGTATGGCCTTTGGCAAGTCATTTCAGAGCCCCAGCCTAGTTATAGAGAACATTGTTGACAAAAATTAAGTTGTCCTGGGTTAATATCAGCAGATAGTAGCAATATGCTTTTTGAATTTAGATGTTATACAAAGGTTTGAATAACAGATAATGTTGAGATGAATTAACATTTTACTTTTGTCAAAAACATGAATAAGCTGTAATGAAACTTAACGCTTTCCCAAATAAGAGCTTGTTCATGACGTCCCTAATTTAAGAGGCTTCTGTAAACATTGAGTGCTGATAATCAGCATTTTCTTCTTTTGCTTCATTTTTTTCATAAATTTATTCATTTATTTTTATTTTGCTATATTGTGCAAAACCTGTTTTCATCACCTTCCATTTTGTCTTCTGGTGCAGCTTTCAAATTGGAAGTCTAAAACAATGCCATTTGGGAAAGGGTTAATTGAAAATTTTAAGTAATACATGTACATGCATAATATGAATTCTGCAAGTTGTTTATTTAACAACTTTTATGTAATGAAAATATGTATTGATTGTATGCTATTGTAAACAACAATTTCAATTACTTAAACATTCTTTAATAAAACTTCATTATTTACAGAAACACTTGTGTTTGAGTTTTATTTATACTACCAAATCAAGTTAAACATAAAAACCACTGGTGGTGAACTCGGCCAAAGCAAGGGACATTTTTCGCTACCACAAGGTACAGATATTTCAGTTAAATGTGAGTTTAAAGATCTGATTGGATAGTTTTTCTAATAACAATGAATTTGTTCTAAAAATAGACCGGATGTAGCAATTTGTATAGACAAACCGTCTGTGTTGTTATAAAATCTCGTAACTACAGCTTAATCCAAGCCGTAGTTACAATATTTAAAACAACACAGACGAAATACTATGATCGCGAAAAAATGTCCAACGCTTTGGCCGAGTTCACCACCAGTGAAAACTATCTGGCAAGGTCATATAAATCAAAATTGTGCATTTTACGGCAATTTAAAGAGAGAGATGAAAAAGATCATATCCATGATAATTTTGTGTTGTGTGGAAATCTAAGATGGAAAACCCTACGATACAGAATTTCCAGCCAAATTCTGCCTTATTTCCATAAAACTAAAGCCTTGGCATCATTAGTATCATTTACACCTGTTTTCAGCTCTCCTGAGCACAAGGTGCTATTATATGAGCTTTAATGATCGTCCATCGTCCAGCATCTATCTGTTGCGGGACTTAACCCATTACTACACATTGACTCCCTAAAAGATAACAGCTTTGAAAAACAGTGCGGAAAATGAAGAAATTGCATGTGACAAGCAATTTCTTCATTTCCCACAATGTTTTCTATGCCAAAACACCAAAATATTTTAAATTTCATTCACTTGAAATTGTCGTCTGCAATATCTTTGAATTTGGAAAAGCCCCAAATTTTGCCATTTTGGTAATGGGTCAAAAAATATATTGGAATTTCATCTTTAACTAAGTTTCACTGAAAAAGATATGGCAGGTTGGATCTGAGTACAATAATACACAGAAAATATTGAGGCAAAAGGAGAAAGTGCTGATTATCAGCATTTTCTTCTATTGCCTAAATGTTTTCTCAAGCCTATTCTATCGGGGACATCAAAACCAGCCCTGCGTCCAGTAAGACAAAACGTTTTGTCTACTGAACGCAGCCCAGGTCTTGTTTCAGTTTGGAAAAGGGTTAAGCTGCGGTTACAAGGTTTGGTTGAAATACAGGGATATACATATTGTCGCTTTTCTGCAAAAACCTTGTATCTGCAGCTTGTTTTAAGCTGCAGATACATGTTTTTGGCAGAAAAGCAGCGATATATAACTTTTCCTATTTACAAACAATACTTATTACCACTGAGAAATAAGGTTTCTCAAGGTAAAGTCTATTCTGGAATCAGCTTTCCTGTCAAATTTCCTTATGAAAATCTATACTTGAACCGTCTCATTGATTGAAATACTGAGCCAGTGGAGCGATACAGGCCCTCTTGGGCCTCTTGTTAGATATGCTCGTGCATTTCTTAATTCATTTCAAACATCTTCACCACAAATTAGTTTTTGGAATTCTAACTTTTGTGGAAGACAACAAGCTAGCATCAGGATGAGGTAAAATCCATAAAACACAAGGGCTAACTATGAATAATACATACAGTCGACACTCGTTGTGTCGAAGTCGGAGGGGGCCGTCAAAATACCTCGACATATCCGGAGTTCGAGTAAACCGAATTTGATCGGTTTTTGTATGAGAATTATTTGACCTTTTTGTTGTTAATCAAGTGCGTTTAAAATTGAAATATAGTAGGAAAAGGAAAGAAATTGCTCGATACGAGCAATTTCTATCCTTTTCCTACTAAATTTCAATGGCCATATTCATTTCGAAATTATTTTGTTTAAACTTTTTTAAATCCATTTGGGAGGACGGGACCAAACTTCAACTTCGACTTAAGCGAAAATTCGACTTATCCGATGTCGACATAACGAGTGTCGACTGTATAAGCAATTTCCAATCAACCAAGGAATCTGCTATTTATATACGTCATTATATGTGCACAAAATTGTCTAAATATACGGTTATTAGAAAGCCTTTTCACAAAAAAGGAGTAGCCTGTTATGGTTGGACACTTGTATTGAAACGGGAATGAAGGCAGAACATGCATGATGAGTTTACTGGTCTTCTGTACCATCTTATTCTCAAGTAAAATATCGTGGTTGGGGGGGGGGGGGTTTATAACGCGATAGAGAAACTTAAGAAGATGATGCTCGGTCTGAAGGTAAAGTTGCAACCACTGTCGACGGTATATGTCATAAATTCACAGATCTGGTATACTTGATGAGCAAATTAAAGTAAGAAATTGTCCATGCATTATCTTTTTCAAGATATTGCTTGATCGCAAAAGGATGCACAGACTTACAGACTGTTGGGTCTAAAATTCCTCGGCGATAAGCAAATGGCAAAGAGATTACCAGCACTTGTTGCTTTCTTATGAACGAGAAAATGTCCAGAGTCCTAGGTACGTTGGTAAGGAATCCCAAAGGCCAAGAAAATTATTCAATATTTTACAGACAAGGTTCAGTATTCAATGTTTTGGGACAATTGGGGGTTGCAATAAAATATTTTGTTGGACATATTACCCAAGAAAGGTACAATTAACGAAGCATACTATGCCAATTTAAGTTGCTAGACAATCTGAAGCAGACCGTGCGTGAGAAACGTTGCGGCAAACACTCAAAATGTGACCGCTGCTTGCAACAGGAAATTATATTAGTACACAATTGCAGTAGTACAATAGTACAATGCATGCTGTCGAGAAAAAATGGGTATCAATTTGATCACACCCTTCCTATCCACATGACCTTGCTGGTATCGACTTCTTTCCTAAAAGGGATATGAATGGTTGCAATTTTAAGTCTCATGTAAAAAGTTATTGATGTAATTTAGGTGTGGTTCTTTGGAAAGTTCTCGGACTTCTTTACTTCTGGACTGATGTCACTTGACCACCTTTAAAGTTGATTAATTTGAGTTTAACTCCTTTTTAAACTGCTATGGTCATATTGTTTGGTCAAAGCGCATATGCCTGGATGGAAAGTATTTCAAGAGAAAAGATGTCGATCTAAACATAAAAAGGTTAGGTCAATTATTCATTGACCCATGCTCGTATTTGCATTTAGTCAGATTACATAAAATACATGTTATTGTATTGTATTATATGTCATGTAAATCAACAGTGAAGAAGCCATTTTTAGCGTGGCAAAATTGTTGATATTGTTTTGTATTCAACATACATGTATCCACCCCACAAAAAAGAGCTTAAACGCTTTATGACCAAAATAAGCCTTAATGTCTTTATACCCTCTCTAACACCTATTATCCAAAGCGTCCCTTGTCCATGTAAGACTTAAAACCTTCGTGTAAAAAGATGCCAATGACGTACTCCAATGTGGACTCATTATCAAAGAATCGGGTACATGGTTTCTGTAAAAGAGGGAAAATGCTTATCTCTACTAGAAAATAATCAATTTGGATTTTCTTCAGTACTTAATTAATGGGAATGGGGATTTATTACCATTTATACGGTAATTAGGACCGTTCTGGAAATATATATTTTCAAGGTTGTGTCATTTATTTACTTATAGAATCATGTAGTTTTAATAAGAAATTGAAATACATCTGAAAATACAATATTAAGTGCAGAAGATTTGCAGAAATGAAAAACATTTACGTCATTTTTGCATATTTGAGATTTTGGCGGCCATTTTGAAAATTTAAAAAAATGACAAAAAAGCCTATTATAAGCATGGCAGCACTCTTTTAGATTTAATAAACCCAATTTCCCTATAAAATGATCTCATTTACATACAGAACATGATAACAAATTATAGGGCAGTGATATTTCGATATATTTAGTCAAGTGGTCATTTTGCGTTGGCCATCTTGAAAATCATTTGAAATGTCGAGTATATCCTAGAATGTCGATAGTCAACACTTTGATTTTTATTACAAGGCACCTAATAAACACTTTAATACAAATTCTAGCAATTATTCGATGTGGAAATGATTTCCAAATGCAAATTAAATATAAACAAAGGCAATATCTATACTATTTTTCTCTTGTTTTACATATTCAAGGGGCATAATTTGTGCTAATTTTGGTGTGAAATTATCTTTAACTATTTAACGATGTGAATTGATAAAATCTATAAGCATTTTGGTCATTTGCGCTTAAATTTGGGTCATTTTGGATCCTATGAATGTGTATATGGTGAGTTATAAACAAGTACTTTTTGTAATTCAAGGGGAGATAATCAATTGTTCTGCATATGCTTATCCAGCACTTATATATCAAACAACAAGTTGCATTTGAAAGGGAATTCATCAAGCTTTACAATGATATAGGTGTCATAAAATCCCGGTAGGGGGGGACCTAGGGTGTAGCCAGCCCACGGACTAATAGTTCTTTAAAAACAACCATTGGGTCAATTTATTACAAACTTGACAGAAATGTTCCGTGGTTGGTCCTTTACCTACATTGTTATAGAAATTTGATTGTTCTTAAATGTGTGGCAGGTCAGGGCTTACCAGAATTGGACAAACCATGAAATATTTCTTAAAAAATAAATCAATGGGCCAATTCAGACCAAACATGGCAGAATGGGTGACCCTTTTCAAGATTTGGCAGTGCGAGGCTTACAAGAAATCCTGAGATAATTCTTTTACTTTAGCCAGTGGAGCGATTCAGGCCCTCTTGGGCCTCTTGTTTACATGACAGTGTGACCAGCGTGGAAGAACGGTTGACCAGTTCTTGAACCCAGGGATAATTCTGGCTCTGAAATTACTTGAGAGAAAATGTCCCATTTAGCCAAATCTTGTGAGAGAAAATAAATTTTCAATGAGAGATTTCACTAAATTTCCTCCTATTTTACATGTTTGTGTGAGATTTTTCTCCCATTGAGTGAATTTGAGTGAGATTTCTGATTCAAATGGAGCACCATGAAATTTTATCATTTTGGGAAGGGTTAACCTATGACCAGACGACAAAATTTTAGAGTGGTCCAATTTCGAAGACATGCTCACCAAAATTTCACGTGATTGAAATTTAAAATTTTAAGGACTTTTGGGGTAGAAAACATTGTGGGAAATAAAGAAATTGCTTGTCACAAGCAATATCTTCATTTTTCAAGATGTTTCCCAAAGCTCCTTGTCTTATGGGTAGTCAAAAAGAATCATTGTGTGGTAATGGGTTAAAGGATGAATCTGATGCAATATTCAATAGAATGTTTCCAGAATCCAGAGGCTCTCTCTTTTGGAGCTTTTTAAAAAATAAACAGGCTTGGAAAGTGCTGGATATAATTTGACCTTAATTTAAAGGTATATTCCCTAATTTCCCTTTATTAAACCTCTCCCAAACTTTATTTTTTTTACAGGCCCAATTTGAAAGACTCACCAAATCATGAAATGGTTCTTTGTAAAGTTAAAATATTTTCAAAATTTGGCGAAGAAAATATTTACGCAAAAGGAGAAAATGCTGGTTAAGATTTCCCCATATCAAAAGGTTAGGGCTTATTCTTATACCATTTTCCGTTTGTCTCTCCAAAAATTTTAACACGAAAATTTAACCCTTTCCCAAACAAGACCTGGTTTTGACGTCCCTAATAGAAACTGCTTGGGAAAACATTGAAACAAAAGAAGAAACTGCTGATAACCAGCAGTTTCTCCTTTTGTCTCAATATTTTCTATGCCATATTTTACACATATTCTATCATTAATAACTTCCATTTTGTCATTTTTGGCAGTTTTTGAAGTCGATCAACCTAAAATTTTGCTGTTTGGGAAAGGGTCAATGAAGGGCATTGGAGTTAACAAAACATATTTCAGATGTCAAATTGAAGGCCTATTGGCTTTAGTAAATGTTGAGATCATCAGAATTTTCTCCTTTTGTCTCAATATTTTTTAGCTGTGTGCACAAGTCTTTATTGATATCAATTGGACCACACTAAGATTTCTCCATCTAGAAAAGAGTTAAGAAAATGGTTATGCTTTTTGAATAGATGTTTTTATGCCCCCGTATCGAGAGATCGGGGGCATATTGTTTTACTCATGTCCGTCTGTCTGTCTGTCTGTCCGTCTGTCCGTCCGTCTTTCTGTCCGTCCGTCCGTCTGTCCGAAAACTTAACCTGAAAACTTAACCTTTGCCATTTCTCCAAAACTATTTGACATACAAAGCTCAAATTTGGTATGCAACTTCCTTTCAACAATATCTATCTGTTCCATGCAATTTGACCTTCCTCAAGGTCATCCATTAACCCTTATCAACCCTTTACTCTACGAAAACTTAACATTTTCGAAAAATGGCCATTTCGGGGGCATTTGTGTTTCACAAACACATCTTGTTTTTTTTTTTTGCTGAATAAATTACCAGCATTTTGACATACATGAGTTATTATGATTAGCATACTCAAAAACCTGTAAAATGTAAATTATACAAAGGTGCAGATAAAAGTTTATGATAGCTTTTTAAAATGTAACTGATATTTTTTTGTTGATCAAAACCTATATTATGGGTATTCATTGGATTTTTTTGTGCAAAAGGATTCAAATGAGATTGCACAACAGACATTTTGTAAGTCTTATTTTATCATTTATGGTGTTTTCCAGTTTTATGATATGCCTTTCCGAAACTCCTAAACTATGCAATTTTAATGGCTCGTAAAAATAAAGGTCTAGAAAGCACTAAAGAATGTCTGTCTCTTTTTCTTTGTCTGTCTTTATACCCCCCTCTACTCCGTTTCCGTGCTCTAAGTCAAGAACCAGTTGACCTCTAGGACAGTTGTTGCCCAAGAAGGTGCCCTATTGTTTTTGGGTCACTAGGGTCAAAGGTTAAGGTCAAAATTTGACTTTGTTTAAAACCTGTTTCTGTGCTCCAACTAAAGAACCTTTTGACTTATACAGGGTTGGCACAGTCTTGAAAAGTGCTTAAATTTGAGCCTGTTTCTTGAAAAGTGCTTAAAACAAAAAAATAGTGCTTAAAAGCTCTTGATTTTGATCCCTCTCTTAAAAAGTCCTTAAAAAGTACTTGAATTTGTCAAAAACATGCTTAAAAATGATTGAATGACTAAATTCATGGCAAAAAGTAGATGATTTAAACATGTTCTCTTGAGAATTATTATGGTGAAAATAGTAGAGACTTGAACAAGCCTTCGTCAGAGACTGACACATTGGTAATTTCTCCTCCCCTTCCACTTTCTTTGCAAGAATTATGCCCTTTGAAAGTAAGAAATTTGGCAAGGCAGTGTATATTGGGACTGCAGCTTTCTTTGTTGAAGACCATCACTAGTGACTGGTGTACGAAGAAACATGCTTGAAAAATGGAATTATGTGCTTAAAAAGTGCTTGAATTTTGGCATTGGCTGTCTGTATGAACCCTGTTATAGCACTTTTTCAGTGACAAGGCGCTAGTGGGGGCATTTGTCTGCTTTGTGACAGTTCTAGTTTGTTTCTCCTTTGACCTCAATAATTCTACCATTTACAAAACATTCTGTTTTTAGCTTTGCCCGTAAAATAACTTGTATTCTTATATATTTTCAGATATGAATTGAGACATACAAGAAGGATAAGATGGCGTCAAGATTGCGTAATCTGTCCGGCGGATGGCGGAAGCTGGCCTATGGTGGCCTAGCTCTAGGCATGGGTGGGGTTTTGGTGGCTGGTGTCTCGAAAGCAAGGAACTCTATAGTAAGTCAGTTTTATGATTGCATATCGTCGCTTTTCAAGGAAAACCTTGTAACTGCAGCTTGTTTTAAGCTGCAGCTATGAGGTTTTCATAGAAAAGCAGCGATATCTAGCTATAGACATATTTATTCATGATACCTCAGTTGATCTTTTGCACGGTGGTGAGTCATGTGACTCAACAATTCTAGAAAATCATCTATAATTTTGTTAATAGTTTACCAATTTGAATTTGGTTCCAAATCAAAACATAGCTTGCAGCTACAAATTTTAATTGTCATCAAACCCTTTGTTGTTGGAATCAAGACAGTCTTGATTTGAATGACTTGAGTGCCCAGAACATAAGATTAGATGAACAATAAATTACTACATTCATTTAAAAGTGATAGTCCTCTTATATACCTGTAAACTGCACAATTCTTTACTTCCAGTCTAATGTAAATGCAGCAGAAGGTGTTGACCAGAGTTACGCAAATGCATTTATACCTACACGTCAACAACAACTGGACGATCTTGGAACAAAGGAGTTTGATGTTCTTGTTATTGGGGGTGGAGCTACAGGAACTGGCGTAGCTTTAGATGCTGTTAGCAGAGGTTTGTAAACTTCCAAACTGTCTAACTTAGGGGCTCTTTTTATGGACAGAGGAAGGGGCCATTATTGGTGCAGGGGCCACTGTAAACTTCCAAACTTTCTAGCCCAGGGGCTCTTTTTATGGACAGAGGAAGGGCCATTATTGGTGAAGGGGCCACTGTAAACTTCCAAACTTTCTAACTTAGGGGCTCTTTTTATAGACAGAGGAAGGGGCCATTATTGGTGCAGGGGCCACTGTAAACTTCCAAACTTTCTAGCCCAGGGGCTCTTTTTATGGACAGAGGAAGGGCCATTATTGGTGCAGGGGCCACTGTAAACTTCCAAACTTTCTAACTTAGGTGCTCTTTTATTGATGGGGAAGGGGCCATTATTGGTGAAGGGGACACTGTAAACTTCCAAACTTTCTAGCCCAGGGGTTCTTTTTATAGACAATGGAAGGGCCATTATTGGTGGAGGGGCCTATATTGGAGGACGGTCCACTGGAACACGGTGGATAATCACGTGATACAATATTTTCTGAAATTCTTCAATAATTTTGTAAATACTGGACCAATTTGAATTCAGTTTGAAGCAGAGAATGTAGACAGACGTCACGCATTAGATGGACGTGGTTGATATTTGAAAAGTCAACTGATAAAAAAGTTATTGAAGATAAATCAAAATTTTCAATAACCTTTTTATCAGTTGATTTTTCAAAAATCCAAGAGGTGTCAGATACCTTCAGTTGTATTTAATCTTTATATGAGTACCCACAACATATTAATCTATTTTTATGTTGCAGGTTTGACCACTGCCATGGTAGAGATGTATGATTTTGGATCGGGAACCTCTAGCCGCAGTACAAAATTAATACATGGAGGTGTTAGGTACCTGCAGAAGGCGGTGTTTAACTTGGATATGGAACAAGTAGGTTTATTATAATGGCTTTTTATACTCCCAAAGGGTTGTATTATGTTATGGCCCCGGTCTTCCATCTGTCTGTCCGTCCATTAGTAATTTCTTGTGTGTGCAACTCCTCCTACTGTTTTAACTGAAATTTTATCAAACTTGCCTTTATCAATCACCATGTGTCTAGTTGTGCACACTGCTTACAGAATTTAGATAACTCTTTTCGTTTATGAATTATCAGCCCTTGAATTAAAAAAATGCCCTATTTAGCTCGACTTTTCGAAGAAAATGAGAGCTTATACTGTCACCCGGGCGTCCGCGTTGGTGTTGGCGTCGGCGTTGCAACAAAGGTTAAAGTTTTTTCAAACATCAATAACTTCCATACTATCAAAGGGATTCAACCCAAACTTTGAATACTTATTCACCATCACACCCTCTACCTTAATACCAGGGCACATGACCCTGGCTCCACTATATTTGGAGTTATGCCCCCTTTATGCTAAGCAACTTAGAAAGTCGAGCGCGCTGTCTTCGGACAGCTCTTGTTTGACTTGTTTGGGCAACTCTTCCTATAGGTTCAACCTGAATTTGATCAAACTTGCCATCTAAAATATTTGATGTCTGTGAAAGGGTTAACCTTTCCCCAAACAAACTGCTTTTGATATCTAACAAAATTTTAAGGAGAACATTTGCGCAAAAGAAGAAAATGCTTAAATTCAACAATTTCTTCTTTTGCCTTAACTTTTTTCTGCTTTAATGCACATAACTCATGCCTTTTTCAACCACCATTTGTCTTCTGCAACAGCTTTCAAATTGGACCATTCTATATATGCACCATTTGGAGCAGTCTTTAGAGCAAGATTTTTAAGACACTCAATGGGAGGCGCCATTACCCTATACTGCTTGTAGAACCATTCTGTCAACTCTTTAGAAACAATGTAAGAGAGAAATGACCGAGTTGTTCCAAATGCTCAATGATTCATAAAATGCATTGTTCTGAATGCTCCATACTTTATACAAATGATGTCGTTATGACTTCATTTGTATGAAGTATGGAGCTTTCGGAACACCTCGGTTAGAATCTAGGTCTTAAAAACGCTTTATCTAAAACATCTTAAGAAATCATAATGGATATCGCTCAAAAGAATGCGCCTCTGACATATTTTTTCTGCCTTTCAGTACAGAATGGTTAAAGAAGCTCTAGCAGAACGAGCCAACTTGATACAGATAGCTCCTCACCTGGCTTATCCTTTTCCTATAATGTTACCTGTTTACAAGTAAGTGTTTTTTGTTACGCTGAAGAAAAATTCTTTCATGAGCTCAGTTTTCAAGCAACTCATTTGTAAGGTAGTCCCCCCCTAATGATATTCATGTGACATTGGAATTATTTGTGCGACTGAGTCAGTCTTTTGGATGAGACTTTAAACCAAGGTCCCGTTTCCATATAACCTTAGCAGTTAAGTGGGACGTAAAACTCCATTAGCCTTTGGTTGACTAAGTAAACATTTGGGCAACAGCCTAAACATTCGGTGGTGGAACGTTCCACCACCGAATGTTTAGGCTGTTTCCCACATAGGTCCGGCTGGTAACAAATGTTAACTATTTTGCACGAAAATTTACGATGTCACTTGAATCTCATTAGGGGTCGACTACCTTTAATTGACCCTTGATAAGAATATGAATGTTTTTGGAATGATTCTCTTTTCTCAATGATTCTTTATCCTAAAGCTTTCCATGCTATGTAGCTGATATTTTGATTTTCATTACTTTAATTTTGTCATCTGCAACTCATTTGAATTTGGACCACCTTAAAATTTTTCGGTGTGGGAAATGTTTAAGGTATTGAAATTCATGCAAGGTCAGGTCAAGTCATAAATATTCAGCATTGGAAAGTTCCGCTGCGGAATGCTTACAGAGTCAACCGAATAACTTTCCACAGCTGAATGATTACAACCTGGCCGAAATAGGTTCAGATACGTAACAAATGTTATCGACATCGCCCGAAAAATTCTGACGTCACATGTCTTTTTGTATACTCCAGGTTATGGCAGGTGCCCTATTTCTGGGCAGGAATTAAGATGTACGACTTTGTGGCGGGAAAACAGAGGTTAAAAAGTAGTTACATTATATCTAAAGAGAAGGCTTTGGAACAATTCCCTATGCTAAAGAAGGATAGGCTGAAGGCAGCTATTGTGTACTATGATGGTAAATAGATTTAACCCTTTCTCAAATGGCAAAATTGATAATATTACATGACTAATAAACAGAGGTTAAAAAGTAGCTACATTATATCTAAAGGGAAGGCTCTGGAACAGTTCCCTATGCTAAAGAAGGATAGGCTGAAGGCAGCTATTGTGTATTATGATGGTAAATAGTTATAACCCTTTCTCTAATGGCAAAATTAATAATATTACATGACTAATAAACAGAGGTTAAAAAGTAGCTACATTATATCTAAAGGGAAGGCTCTGGAACAGTTCCCTATGCTAAAGAAGGATAGGCTGAAGGCAGCTATTGTGTACAATGATGGTAAATAGATTTAACCCTTTCTCAAACGGCAATAATTGATAATATTACATGACTAATAAACAGAGGTTAAAAAGTAGTTACATTATATCTAAAGAGAAGGCTTTGGAACAGTTCCCTATGCTAAAGAAGGATAGGCTGAAGGCAGCTATTGTGTACTATGATGGTAAATAGATTTAACCCTTTCCCAAATGGCAAAATTGATAATATTACATGACTAATAAACAGAGGTTAAAAAGTAGCTACATTATATCTAAAGGGAAGGCTCTGGAACAGTTCCCTATGCTAAAGAAGGATAGGCTGAAGGCAGCTATTGTGTACTATGATGGTAAATAGTTATAACCCTTTCTCTAATGGCAAAATTAATAATATTACATGACTAATAAACAGAGGTTAAAAAGTAGCTACATTATATCTAAAGAGAAGGCTCTGGAACAATTCCCTATGCTAAAGAAGGATAGGCTGAAGGCAGCTATTGTGTACTATGATGGTAAATAGATTTAACCCTTTCTTAAACAGCAAAATTTTAGCTTGATCAACATCAAAAACTGCCACCAAGGACAAAATAGAAGTTATTAAAGACAGAATTTGTGTAAAATATAGCACGGAAAATATTGAAACAAAAGGAGAAACTGCTGATTATCAGCAGTTTCTTCTTTTGTTTCAATGTTTTCCCAAGCCTTTTCTAATAGGGACGTCAAAACCAGGTCTTGTTTTCGAAAGGGTTAACTCTTTCTCAAATAGTAAAATTAATGATAAAACAGAGGTTAAAAAGTAGCTACATTATATCTAAAGAGAAGGCTCTGGAACAATTCCCTATGCTAAAGAAGGATAGGCTGAAGGCAGCTATTGTGTACCATGATGGTAAATAGATTGAACCCTTTCTCAAATGGCAAAATTGATAATATTACATGACTAATAAACAGAGGTTAAAAAGTAGTTACATTATATCCAAAGAGAAGGATCTGGAGCAATTCCCTATGCTAAAGAAGGATAGGCTGAAGGCAGCTATTGTGTACTATGATGGTAAATAGATTTAACCCTTTCCCAAACGGCAATAATTGAGGTAGTTCTGATTCAAAAGCTGCTGTACATGAGAAAATGGCTGTAAATAAAAGTATGATTTGTGTACAAAATAGCCCAGAAAATATTGAGACAAAAGTAGAAAATGCCGATAATCAGCATTTTCTCCTTTTGTCTCAACATTTTTTGTGCTAAATCATACACAAATCCTATTTTCATTTACATTGCTATGCTAAAGAAGGATAGGCTGAAAGCAGCTATTGTGTATTATGATGGTAAATAGATTTAACCCTTTCCCAAATGGCAAAATTGATAATATTACATGACTAATAAACAGAGGTTAAAAAGTAGTTACATTATATCTAAAGAGAAGGCTGTGGAACAATTCCCTATGCTAAAGAAGGATAGGCTGAAGGCAGCTATTGTGTACTATGATGGTAAATAGATTTAACCCTTTCCCAAATGGCAAAATTAATAATATTACATGACTAATAAACAGAGGTTAAAAAGTAGTTACATTATATCTAAAGAGAAGGCTTTGGAATAATTCCCTATGCTAAAGAAGGATAGGCTGAAGGCAGCTATTGTGTAATATGATGGTAAAAAGATTTAACCCTTTCTCAAACGACTAAATTTTAGCTTGATCAACTTCAAAAACTGCCACAAACGACAAAATAGAAGTTATTAAAGATAGAATTTGCTTAAAATATGGCATAGAAAATATTGAGACAAAAGGAGAAACTGCTGTTCTTCTTTTGTCTTAATCTTTTCCCAAGCCTTTTCTAATAGAGACGTCAAAACCAGGTCTTGTTTTGGAAAGGGTTAACCCTTTCTCAAACGGCAAAATTAATAATATTACATGACTAATAAACAGAGGTTAAAAAGTAGCTACATTATATCTAAAGTGAAGGTTCTGGAACAATTCCCTATGTTAAAGAAGGATAGGCTGAAGGCAGCTATTGTGTACTATGATGGTAAATAGATTTAACCCTTTCCCAAATGGCAAAATTGATAATATTACATGACTAATTAACAGAGGTTAAAAAGTAGCTACATTATATCTAAAGAGAAGGTTCTGGAACAATTCCCTATGTTAAAGAAGGATAGGCTGAAGGCAGCTATTGTGTACTATGATGGTAAATAGATTTAACCCTTTCCCAAATGGCAAAATTGATAATATTACATGACTAATAAACAGAGGTTAAAAAGTAGCTACATAATATCTAAGGAGAAGGCTTTGGAACAATTCCCTATGCTAAAGAAGGATAGGCTGAAGGCAGCTATTGTGTACTATGATGGTAAATAGATTTAACCCTTTCTCAAATGGCAAAATTAATAATATTACATGACTAATAAACAGAGGTTAAAAAGTAGCTACATTATATCTAAAGAGAAGGCTCTGGAACAATTCCCTATGCTAAAGAAGGATAGGCTGAAGGCAGCTATTGTGTACTATGATGGTAAATAGATTTAACCCTTTCTCAAACGGCAAAATTGATAATATTACATGACTAATAAACAGAGGTTAAAAAGTAGTCACATTATATCTAAAGAGAAGGATCTGGAACAATTCCCTATGCTAAAGAAGGATAGGCTGAAGGCAGCTATTGTGTACTATGATGGTAAATAGATTTAACCCTTTCCCAAATGGCAAAATTGATAATATTACATGACTAATAAACAGAGGTTAAAAAGTAGCTACATAATATCTAAAGAGAAGGCTTTGGAACAATTCCCTATGCTAAAGAAGGATAGACTGAAGGCAGCTATTGTATACTATGATGGTAAATAGATTTAACCCTTTCCCAAATGGCAAAATTGATAATATTACATGGCTAGTGAACAGAGGTTAAAAAGTAGCTACATTATATCCAAAGACAAGGCTCTGGAACAGTTCCCTATGCTAAAGAAGGATAGGCTGAAGGCAGCTAATGTGTACTATGATGGTAAATAGATATAACCCTTTCCCAAATGGCAAAATTTTGGCGTGATCAACTTCAAAAACTGCCACAAAGGACAAAATAGAAGTTATGAAAGATAGAATTTGTGTAAAGTATAGCATAGAAAATATTGAGACAAAAGAAGAAACTGCTGATTATCAGCAGTTTCTTCTTTTGTTTCAATGTTTTCCCAAGCCTTTTCTAATAGGGACGTCAAAACCAGGTCTTGTTTTCGAAAGGGTTAAATTAGTGTTGTAACGATAATCGGAAATAATCGATTAATCGTAGTTGAAGCCCAAAATCGGCGATAATCGATTATGAGTATGAAAAATCGATAATCGGCTCCATATTACTGATGGCAATGTTTGTTTTCGTTTTTTAGCTTCCAAAGGAAAGAATCAAAAGTAAACCAAATGTTCAAGACAGAAATTGTAGTTGCAGATATTAATTCGGGTGTAAAAAGACCATATTTTGCTAATAATCAAATAAATCTGTAATCAAAAATGTTTGGCAGCGGCGGAATTCCATCCTTTCTAGCGATCATCGCCAACATTTTCATAACATGATTTTGGAGAAAAACATTCATGTAACGGAAGGAAAATGGGCAAATAAAGCCATTTCACTTTTAAACACCCTCTATTTTCTGTTCGTAATCAAGTGTACCAGTTACTGGACATTATGCCTAAATCCGGATACGAAAAAATGCCTATATCTATACAGTTTTTGCCACCAATGCACTTTATTTTTAGACAGATGACGTGAATTTGGGAAAGAGATTTGAATTTTTGATACCTGCATAATTTATCTCCAACTCCTTAACTCTTAAAATATTAAAAATTGTCCGGCTGTTCTTTGAGTAAGGACTAGAATAAATGGATGGGACTAAAACGCTAACACTTATTGCAGAGTCAGACACTCCAGACTTTTGTTTGAATGGAAAAAAAATAATTTGCAATTTGGCTACAAATCAAAATTATGAAGTACATTATAATTTTGTTCCGTGTGGATGGCTTGTGGAAGACCATTACCCGCCACCGACCCCCCCCCCCCCCCCCCCCACACACACACATTGAAAGAAATGCATTATACATAGAAACCAAAGCTCAAATGAATATGGTATAGCTTTAATAAAATCAATGAAATCGAAGACAAAATCACTTGGCTTGCACCTTTCTTTTGCTAGAGACTTACAATTATTGTTGTCAGCGTAACAAACTTTAGATTTTTTGAGTACACCCATCAACACAAAAGTGTTTTATTACAGAAAATGAAGTTTCGATTATTAATCGATAATTGAATCGAAACCAATTCCTGTTTCAATTCGATTATCGATTATGATGTGAGTCCGATTTTACAACACTAGGTTAAATCTTTCTCAAATAGTAAAATTAATGATAAAACAGAGGTTAAAAAGTAGCTACATAATATCTAAAGAGAAGACTCTGGAGCAGTTCCCTATGCTAAAGAAGGATAGGCTGAAGGCAGCTATTGTGTACTATGATGGTAAATAGATTTAACCCTTTCTCAAACGGCAAAATTGATAATATTACATGACTAATAAACAGAGGTTAAAAAGTAGTTACATTATATCCAAAGAGAAGGCTCTGGAACAATTCCCTATGCTAAAGAAGGATAGGCTGAATGCAGCTATTGTGTATTATGATGGTAAATAGATTTAACCCTTTCTCAAATGGCAAAATTGATAATATTACATGACTAATAAACAGAGGTTAAAAAGTATTTACATTATATCTAAAGAGAAGGCTCTGGAACAATTCCCTATGCTGAAGAAGGATAGGCTGAAGGCAGCTATTGTGTATTATGATGGTAAATAGATTTAACCCTTTCTCAAATGGCAAAATTAATAATATTACATGACTAATAAACAGAGGTTAAAAAGTAGCTACATCATATCTAAAGAGAAGGCTCTGGAACAGTTCCCTATGCTAAAGAAGGATAGGCTGAAGGCAGCTATTGTGTATTATGATGGTAAATAGATTTAACCCTTTCTCAAATGGCAAAATTGATAATATTACATGACTAATAAACAGAGGTTAAAAAGTAGCTACATAATATCTAAAGAGAAGGCTCTGGAACAATTCCCTATGCTAAAGAAGGATAGGCTGAAGGCAGCTATTGTGTACTATGATGGTAAATAGTTTTAACCCTTTCTCAAATGGCAAAATTAATAATATTACATGACTAATGAACAGAGGTTAAAACGTAGTCACATTATATCTAAAGAGAAGGCTCTGGAACAATTCCCTATGCTAAAGAAGGATAGGCTGAAGGCAGCTATTGTGTACTATGATGGTAAATAGATTTAACCCTTTCTCAAATGGCAAAATTAATAATATTACATGACTAATAAACAGAGGTTAAAAAGTAGCTACATTATATCTAAAGAGAAGTCTCTGGAACAATTCCCTATGCTAAAGAAGGATAGGCTGAAGGCAGCTATTGTGTACTATGATGGTAAATAGATTTAACCCTTTCTCAAATGGCAAAATTGATAATATTACATGACTAATAAACAGAGGTTAAAAAGTAGTTACATTATATCTAAAGAGAAGGCTCTGTAACAATTCCCTATGCTAAAGAAGGATAGGCTGAAGGCAGCTATTGTGTACTATGATGGTAAATAGTTTTTACCCTTTCCAAAACGGCAATAATAATATTACATGACTAATAAACAGAGGTTAAAAAGTAGCCACATTATATCTAAAGAGAAGGTTCTGGAGCAGTTCCCTATGCTAAAGAAGGATAGGCTGAAGGCAGCTATTGTGTACTATGATGGTAAATAGTTTTAACCCTTTCCCGAACGGCAAAAAGATAGAATTTGTGTAAAATATAGCATAGAAATATTGAGACAAAAGGAGAAACTGCTGATTATCAGCAGTTTCTTCTTTTGTTTCAATGTTTTCCCAAGCCTTTTCTAATAGGAACGTCAAAACCAGGTCTTGTTTTGGGAAGCAGGTTAACCCTCTCTCAAATAGTAAGATTAATAATACAACAGAGGTTAAAAAGTAGCTACATTATATCTAAAGAGAAGGCTCTGGAACAGTTCCCTATGCTAAAGAAGGATAGGCTGAAGGCAGCTATTGTGTATTATGATGGTAAATAGATTTAACCCTTTCCTAAATGGCAAAATTGATAATATTACATGACTAATAAACAGAGGTTAAAAAGTAGCCACATTATATCTAATGAGAAGGCTCTGGAACAATTCCCTATGCTAAAGAAGGATAGGCTGAAGGCAGCTTTTGAGTACTATGATGGTAAATAGATTTAACCCTTTCCCAAACGGCAAAATTGATAATATTACATGACTGATAAACAGAGATTAAAAAGTAGTTACATAATATCTAAAGAGAAGGCTTTGGAACAATTCCCTATGCTAAAGAAGGATAGACTGAAGGCAGCTATTGTATACTATGATGGTAAATAGATTTAACCCTTTCCCAAATGGCAAAATTGATAATATTACATGGCTAGTGAACAGAGGTTAAAAAGTAGCTACATTATATCCAAAGACAAGGCTCTGGAACAGTTCCCTATGCTAAAGAAGGATAGGCTGAAGGCAGCTATTGTGTACTATGATGGTAAATAGATATAACCCTTTCCCAAATGGCAAAATTTTAGCGTGATCAACTTCAAAAACTGCCACAAAGGACAAAATAGAAGTTATGAAAGATAGAATTTGTGTAAAGTATAGCATAGAAAATATTGAGACAAAAGAAGAAACTGCTGATTATCAGCAGTTTCTTCTTTTGTTTCAATGTTTTCCCAAGCCTTTTCTAATAGGGACGTCAAAACCAGGTCTTGTTTTCGAAAGGGTTAAATCTTTCTCAAATAGTAAAATTAATGATAAAACAGAGGTTAAAAAGTAGCTACATAATATCTAAAGAGAAGACTCTGGAGCAGTTCCCTATGCTAAAGAAGGATAGGCTGAAGGCAGCTATTGTGTACTATGATGGTAAATAGATTTAACCCTTTCTCAAACGGCAAAATTGATAATATTACATGACTAATAAACAGAGGTTAAAAAGTAGTTACATTATATCCAAAGAGAAGGCTCTGGAACAATTCCCTATGCTAAAGAAGGATAGGCTGAATGCAGCTATTGTGTATTATGATGGTAAATAGATTTAACCCTTTCTCAAATGGCAAAATTGATAATATTACATGACTAATAAACAGAGGTTAAAAAGTATTTACATTATATCTAAAGAGAAGGCTCTGGAACAATTCCCTATGCTGAAGAAGGATAGGCTGAAGGCAGCTATTGTGTATTATGATGGTAAATAGATTTAACCCTTTCTCAAATGGCAAAATTAATAATATTACATGACTAATAAACAGAGGTTAAAAAGTAGCTACATCATATCTAAAGAGAAGGCTCTGGAACAGTTCCCTATGCTAAAGAAGGATAGGCTGAAGGCAGCTATTGTGTATTATGATGGTAAATAGATTTAACCCTTTCTCAAATGGCAAAATTGATAATATTACATGACTAATAAACAGAGGTTAAAAAGTAGCTACATAATATCTAAAGAGAAGGCTCTGGAACAATTCCCTATGCTAAAGAAGGATAGGCTGAAGGCAGCTATTGTGTACTATGATGGTAAATAGTTTTAACCCTTTCTCAAATGGCAAAATTAATAATATTACATGACTAATAAACAGAGGTTAAAAAGTAGCCACATTATATCTAAGGAGAAGGCTCTGGAACAATTCCCTATGCTAAAGAAGGATAGGCTGAAGGCAGCTATTGTGTACTATGATGGTAAATAGATTTAACCCTTTCTCAAATGGCAAAATTAATAATATTACATGACTAATAAACAGAGGTTAAAAAGTAGCTACATTATATCTAAAGAGAAGGCTCTGGAACAATTCCCTATGCTAAAGAAGGATAGGCTGAAGGCAGCTATTGTGTACTATGATGGTAAATAGATTTAACCCTTTCTCAAATGGCAAAATTGATAATATTACATGACTAATAAACAGAGGTTAAAAAGTAGTTACATTATATCTAAAGAGAAGGCTCTGGAACAATTCCCTATGCTAAAGAAGGATAGGCTGAAGGCAGCTATTGTGTACTATGATGGTAAATAGTTTTTACCCTTTCCAAAACGGCAATAATAATATTACATGACTAATAAACAGAGGTTAAAAAGTAGCCACATTATATCTAAAGAGAAGGTTCTGGAGCAGTTCCCTATGCTAAAGAAGGATAGGCTGAAGGCAGCTATTGTGTACTATGATGGTAAATAGTTTTAACCCTTTCCCGAACGGCAAAAAGATAGAATTTGTGTAAAATATAGCATAGAAATATTGAGACAAAAGGAGAAACTGCTGATTATCAGCAGTTTCTTCTTTTGTTTCAATTTTTTACTAAGCCTTTTCTAATAGGAACGTCAAAACCAGGTCTTGTTTTGGGAAGCAGGTTAACCCTCTCTCAAATAGTAAGATTAATAATACAACAGAGGTTAAAAAGTAGCTACATTATATCTAAAGAGAAGGCTCTGGAACAGTTCCCTATGCTAAAGAAGGATAGGCTGAAGGCAGCTATTGTGTATTATGATGGTAAATAGATTTAACCCTTTCCTAAATGGCAAAATTGATAATATTACATGACTAATAAACAGAGGTTAAAAAGTAGCCACATTATATCTAATGAGAAGGCTCTGGAACAATTCCCTATGCTAAAGAAGGATAGGCTGAAGGCAGCTTTTGAGTACTATGATGGTAAATAGATTTAACCCTTTCCCAAACGGCAAAATTGATAATATTACATGACTGATAAACAGAGATTAAAAAGTAGTTACATAATATCTAAAGAGAAGGCCCTGGAACAATTCCCTATGCTAAAGAAGGATAGGCTGAAGGCAGCTATTGTGTATTATGATGGTAAGTAGATTTAACCCTTTCTCAAATGGCAAAATTTTAGCGTGATCAACTTCAAAAACTGCCACAAACGACAAAATAGAAGTTATTAAAGATAGAATTTGTGTAAAATATAGCATGGAAAATATTGAGACAAAAGAGAAACTGCTGGTTATCAGCAGTTTCTTCTTTTGTTTCAATGTTTTCCCAAGCTTATTCTATTAGGGACGTCAAAACCAGGTCTTGTTTTGGAAAGGGTTAACCCTTTCTCAAATAGCAAAATTGATAATATTACATTACTAATAAACAGAGGTTAAAAAGTAGCTACATTATATCTAAAGAGAAGGCTCTGTAACAATTCCCTATGCTAAAGAAGGATAGACTGAAGGCAGCTATTGTGTACAATGATGGTAAATAGATTTAACCCTTTCTCAAATGGCAAAATTGATAATATTACATGACTAATAAACAGAGGTTAAAAAGTAGTTACATAATATCTAAAGAGAAGGCTCTGGAACAATTCCCTATGCTAAAGAAGGATAGGCTGAAGGCAGCTATTGTGTACTATGATGGTAAATAGATTTAACCCTTTCCCAAATGGCAAAATTGATAATATTACATGACTAATAAACAGAGGTTAAAAAGTAGCTACATTATATCTAAAGAGAAGGCTCTGTAACAATTCCCTATGCTAAAGAAGGATAGACTGAAGGCAGCTATTGTGTACAATGATGGTAAATAGATTTAACCCTTTCTCAAATGGCAAAATTGATAATATTACATGACTAATAAACAGAGGTTAAAAAGTAGTTACATAATATCTAAAGAGAAGGCCCTGGAGCAGTTCCCTATGCTAAAGAAGGATAGGCTGAAGGCAGCTATTGTGTACTATGATGGTAAATAGATTTAACCCTTTCCAAAACGGCAATAGTTGAGGTAGTTCTGATTCAAAAGCTGCTGTACATGAGAAAATGGCTGTAAATAAAAGTATGATTTGTGTACAAAATAGCCCAGAAAATATTGAGACAAATGTAGAAAATGCTGATCATCAGCATTTTCTCCTTTTGTCTCAACATTTTTTGTGCTAAATCATACACAAATCCTATTTTCATTTACATTGCTATGCTAAAGAAGGATAGGTTGAAGGCAGCTATTGTGTACTATGATGGTAAATAGATTTTACCCTTTCTTAAATGGCAAAATTGATAATCTTACATGACTAATAAACAGAGGTTAAAAAGTAGCTACATTATATCTAAAGAGAAGGCTCTGGAACAATTCCCTCTGCTAAAGAAGGATAGGCTGAAGGCGGCTATTGTGTATTATGATGGTATATAGATTTAACCCTTTCTCAAATGTGATCGGTCACGCTAAATTGGACCTTATCCGAACTCCAAAAATCCAAATTTTGACAAACTTTTCACACCCAGCACAGGTCAACCAGATCCAGTAAGCGAAAAATGAATATATAGTAAGATAGAGAAAACACCCTGGATTGAGAAAGTTACATAAAAGTGAAAAGTGTCGGCCCTAGTCTGGCTGCGCAGACTGCCCAGACTGACTAGGGTCGATATTTTTCACACATCCGATAAGGTCCCTTTTAGCGTGACGGGTTACAAATAGTAAAGTTAATCATACAATAGAGGTTAAAAAGTAGCTACATTATATCTAAAGAGAAGGCTCTGGAGCAGTTCCCTATGCTAAAGAAGGATAGGCTGAAGGCAGCTATTGTGTACTATGATGGTAAATAGATTTAATCCTTTCCCAAATGTCAAAATTGACAATATTACATGACTAATAAACAGAGGTTAAAAAGTAGTTACATTATATCTAAAGAGAAGGCTCTGGAGCAGTTCCCTATACTAAAGAAGGATAGGCTGAAGGCAGCTATTGTGTATTATGATGGTAAATAGATTTAACCCTTTTCCAAAACGGCAAAATTGATAATATTACATGACTAATAAACAGAGGTTAAAAAGTAGCTACATTATATCTAAAGAGAAGGCTTTGGAGCAATTCCCTATGCTAAAGAAGGATAGGCTGAAGGCAGCTATTGTGTACTATGATGGTAAATAGTTTTAACCCTTTCTCAATTGGCAAAATTAATAATATTACATGACTAATAAACAGAGGTTAAAAAGTAGTTACATTATATCTAAAGAGAAGGCCCTGGAACAGTTCCCTATGCTAAAGAAGGATAGGCTGAAGGCAGCTATTGTGTACTATGACGGTAAATAGATTTAACCCTTTCCCAAATGGCAAAATTGATAATATTACATGACTAATAAACAGAGGTTAAAAAGTAGCTACATTATATCTAAAGAGAAGGCTTTGGAGCAATTCCCTATGCTAAAGAAGGATAGACTGAAGGCAGCTATTGTGTACTATGACGGTAAATAGATTTAACCCTTTCCCAAATGGCAAAATTGATAATATTACATGACTAATAAACAGAGGTTAAAACGTAGTCACATTATATCTAAAGAGAAGGATCTGGAACAGTTTCCTATGCTAAAGAAGGATAGGCTGAAGGCAGCTATTGTGTACTATGATGGTAAATAGATTTAACCCTTTCTCAAATGGCAATGATTTAGGTAGTTCTAGGTAATTCAAAAGCTGCTGTACATGAGAAAATGGCTGTAAATAAAAGTATGATTTGTGTACAAAATAGCCAAGAAAATATTGAGACAAAAGTAGAAAATGCTGATAATCAGCATTTTCTCCTTTTGTCTCAACATTTTTTGTGCTAAATCATACACAAATCCTATTTTCATTTACATTGCTATGCTAAAGAAGGATAGGCTGAAGGCAGCTATTGTGTACTATGATGGTAAATAGATTTAACCCTACTCAAATAGTAAAACATACACTTTGAAAGCTGCCAAAGATGACAAGATATGTGGTAATAAAGATAAAATTTGTGTAAAATATAGCATGGGGATATTGAGGCAAAAGTAGAAAAAGATGATCATCAGTATTTTCTACTTTTGCTTCAAAGTTTTCTCAAACATTTCTATTAAGAACATCAAAAACAGGTGTTGTTTTAGAAAGGGATAAATTCTATGATGATTTGTTTTGGAAAGGGATAAATTCTATGATGATTTGTTTCTTTTTTATGCCACGGAAGGGCCATATTATGTAATGTTCCTGGTTGTCTGCCTGTCTTTCCAATCGTTAACCATTACTTGCACCCACAATTCCTACTAAGCTTAGAATCTGAACTTGAGCAGACTTGCCTCAATGAATCTCCATGGTGTCTATTTTATGCAAACTGCGTTTAAAACTCAATTTACTTTTTAATGATCTGCCCTTGAATTGAAACGCCAATTTTCATGTGTATACAACTCCTCCTACTGTTCAACTTGAATTTGATCAAACTTGGCAATGATAAATTTCCATGGACTGTGTCTCGTTGTGCAAGGCACTAATTAAATTCTGAAACGCTTGTCTTCTCTGAATTATATGGCCTTGAGCTGAAAAAAATGTCCAATTTTACAGAAAAGCCCTTCTGTGTGTTACATGGGCCTCTTATCACTACCAATATCTTCGTTTTCCAGAATCTGATTGTTTTCCAAAGCTGTTATCTTACTCAGTGTAAAAAGTGTTTATGTGTGGGAATGGTAATATGACAATAAGTTTGAAATGGCATTAAAACCCATTTATTCTCACTATTTGAAACCAGGTCAGCATGATGATGCCCGAATGAACGTTAGTCTGGCCACAACCACAGCAAGGATGGATGGGACAGTGGCCAACTATTTATAGGTTCTGTCTCTACTTGAATATTATCACTTTTCAACAAAAACATTGTAACAACAGCTTGGTTAAAGCTGTTGTTACAAAGTTTTTGTTGAAAAGCAATGATATATAACATTGTAAAGTTACTGTAATAATTTTGTTTACTCTATTCTAAACCAGGTCAGCACGATGATGCCCGAATGAACGTTAGCCTCGCCATAACCACAGCAAGGATGGGAGGGACCGTGGCCAACTACACAGAGGTATTGAAGCTATATAAAACCACAAATGAAGAAGGCAAGGAAATAGTCTCTGGAGCAAGAGTGAAAGATAGAATCACAGGTATATATTTTGATTGCATGTTGAATTTTCCTAAAACTACATAGCAAAATTTAATCAAAACAGGTACATTGTATATGACCATTTGGTTAATGCTACCTGAAGTTTATACAATTGGGCATAGATGTAGATTGTCTTTTCTCTCTTTCACCTTTCCTGGCCTGGTTTCTCGAGAAAACTTAAGTATATGCTCATGAGAACATGCTCAACTTCAAAGGAATACTCTCCAACGTTGGAGGGTATTCAATTGAAGTTCACGTGGATTTCGTGCGATTTGAGCACAGTGCTCAGATTTGAGCATGAGAACTTACTTAAGTTTTTTTGAGAAACCGGGGCCTGGTCTGTTTATATTAGAGATCTCCCAGGTTTGGTCCCCGGCTGCGGCAAATGCCTTTTCTGACAAAATATTTACCCAACAATGGTTGATAATTGTATCCATGTGAGCGAGCAGCAGGAGGCTTGGTAAGGGTGTTGTGGTAGTACTTGCATGAGAAACGACAGGAATCCATGGTTAGTTGCTCCAGCTGCCATGTTTTGACCATAGCAGTTGAAAGAGGCTTTAAACTCCAATCAATCAATTTGACTAGAGAGATCTACTTGTTTTATTTTCAGGCAAAGAAATCGATGTCAAGGCAAAGTGTGTGATAAATGCCACCGGGCCGTACACAGACGCAGTACGACAAATGTCCAACACAGAAACTCGGAAAATATGTCAGCCAAGTTCTGGTGTTCATGTAGTACTACCAGATTATTATAGGTCAGTATTCTCCCCAGTCCAATAAGCTGTAGGAGCTGTCTGTCTGTGTACAAAATTGTCCGTAGCATATCTCTGAAAGTAAAGTAGCTATGATCATGAATTATCAAGGGTAGATTGATCTCGCTAAGGAGAAGTGCAGTGTACAAGGAGCGTCACTATCTTGCTTATTTTGAGTTATTCCCCTATGCTTGTTCGGACAAATGTAGTGGCCGGGGTATTTTATCACCTTTAGTGATAGTTTCTAGTGTTTTTACCGGATTGGGAAATGCCAGGATCACATTGAAAGCTGCACTAGCCATGTGAAACCATAAAGATGTTGAATTTGAATTTAAATCTCAGTCAATTGAACCAAATTTAGAACCAATATGTCATAAATTTATGTCCCCTATTAACCCTTTCTTTTTTAAGTCGCTGAGCGCTCGCGCTGCGACTTATTGGTGCCGTACGAGTTTTCTGGACAGGTCAAATAAGGTCAAAGACGGACCTCTTAACTTCTTCTGTATTTCTGTTTTGAGACAAAGTAGATCTCTGATTTCTTGTCCACACTTTGATTTAATATTGAAATTCGACTTTCTACAATTTCTAAACTGACATGCCAAATAATCATTGTTGAACGAGGAAATTGTATGTTTTATGTAGAACTACTTTTTTGGCGGAGAAAATTTATCGCGCGCAATAATTCCGTTTTCTGAGGTATATTGGTCTAAGGGAAATAACCAGGTTTAAATTAGACAGTTTTCATGAAAGAGTTACTTCCCTTAGATAGTAAATATTCAATACAATTACTGTATATCTTCGGCTATAAGTCAAGGAAAAAAACTATTTAGAATGTGGGGGAAATAGACATCGACTTTATGACTCGGCGACAATAAACATACGACAACGACGGAATACTCATTTGCTCGATTCTTTTTATAATAATAAATTCCATTTTAACAAGGTGTCTTGCTTGATATGCATCGTTCTGCCATTTCAAGCGTGTAATCTCGCAATCGATATGCCCTAAATTAACACACGACATAATTGTACACAACAAGCAGTCGTCACTTTTCTTCGAAAACCTCGTAACTGCATATTGTTTTAATCTGCAATTACTTGGTGATGACAATAGTTTAAAAAATCGTGTGATCAAATTTGCCGAAAATTCGAAAAACTGTGCGGCTGAGAGTGATTTCGGCATCAGTGGAAAGCTAGTGAGAGACTGGCGAAAAAACAAGACAAAGATCTGTGATTGTCCAAAATCGCAGAAATGGAGGGTTATTCGGATCAGTCCCTATGAGCCACAGGAAAATGATCTGAATGATTGGATTTTGGAGTTACGGGCAAGTGGCTATGTTGTAAGTAGGATCGGGATTCGCGTCAAGGCCCTTCAACTCGACAAGGACCAAAATACAAAATCCAGGGCGAGTTCAAACCTTCTTCTGGGTAGTGTTGCAGGTTCATGAATATTTTAGTCAATACCGGGAAGACCAGAAAAAAACCATTTTATTACACACCTGGCTAGCTTATCAATGGGAAAACCTACGGGACCACATCAAAGAAACGAGACTTAACTACTCGGCTGGTTCCGTGATGTTGACGATCCCGAAATATGCAAGATGTGCATATCTGACGATTACTTTAAACAAAGGGTTTTACGTCGCCGGATTTACGGAAATGAAATTGTTGATTTGCAGGGTTGAATCTCGCGACCGGTAGGCGATCATAGACGGCACAAAAGCAGCTTTGCAAGTCACGGGCATTTTGTATGATACGGTTCCCCCGAAAGATCGCAGCTAAAACCTTACCTTCGTTTCAGATCAGAATAAATATTTCAGCCCACACGTTTTGATTTTTGTGTATACATGGATAATCGTTAGCCCCAAAGTGTAATTCATGGATATTTACATTCATGTTCAATTTTCGTCATTTTGTTTACCCCAAAACAGAAATATTTTTTAGACTGCTCCATTTTGAAAGCTGTTGCATGCATACGACATAACTTCTTAAAAAAGATTGAATTACATCATGGAAAGTATCTCGGGTGAACGGAGAAATGGCTAGTTATCGACAATTTCTTCTTTTCAATGTTTTCCAATCTTTTTGTTCCCATGATTGTCGTCGGAATCAAGTCTTGTTTGTGAAAGGATTTAAGAGAGAGGTTATATAGACGAACGTCGGCAAGTATTACTCTCCAAAGCCGATGTCTATTGATTAGATCATCAAAATACATTACTAATTACATATCATTTCATAAGAGGTAATGTACTGTACTGTGTTTTAACCCTTTCCCAAACAAGACTTGGTTTTGACGTCCCTAATAGAAAATGTTTGGGAAAACATTGAGACAAAAGAAGAAACTGCTGATAACCAGCAGTTTCTCCTTTTGTCTCAATATTTTCTGAGCCATATTTTACACAAATCCTATCTTTAATAAAATCCATTTTGTCATTTGTGGCAGTTTTTGAAGAGAATCACCCTAAAATTTTGTCGTTTGGGAAAGGGTTAAGAGAGTAGCAAGTATAAGCACGAGTCATGTAGATCTACATCTGCAAGAAATTTTCTTTTCACTAAATACACTGAAATAGTCTACCCTTTGAATTTCGTTCTTCTTTTGAAAACTCTTTATGAAGTTAAACTGTCTCTTAAATCTATCTACTCTAAAATTTAAAAATGTAGAGGTCAACACTCTAATAAATATTCACTAAAATGTGACCGATTAAGGGAGAGACTCGGGGTAAAGCTTCTTTTCTGACGATTGCCCTTTAAGTTCTAGATCTTTTATGAAGCAATGCTTGTAAAATTTATAGGCCTACAGATTGGTTGAAAAAGAGAATTGTCCCCGCCCATTCATTGACTTACTAGTTGATTGACATGCTTCTCAGATGAATAAGCACGTGATACAGTCGGATCCATTTTGTTAAAAAAAACAATATGACGTCTTGATGACGTAGCGTCTACTCAATCTGGGCTGGAATAGTGACTTCAAAAACACCGCCAACACCTGCTCAGTTATTTCGGAACCTGTTTCAAAATATGTTAGTTGGATTATTACCGGTGATTTTTTGGTTTGGATAGTAGACTAACAGGTATCATTTTCTTCGTATCATCATGACATTATCGCTTGCTGACCAAAAACAAAATAACCTTCTAAACCTAGATGTATAATTTTCTACTTTACATCATAAAATCTGCATGAATTACCATTTAAATTAATTTGTCGAGCGTCCGTCTATTCAGTCGACGTTTCTGCGATTAAATTTCTTATCATTAATCACCGAATAATCAACGTGAAATAAAATAGTTTTTGTGAAGAGAGGGGAAGTTAATTCGTGAATAAACCATTATTGGAGGCTCAAATTATCGATTAATCACGACTTTAGGCTTGCCGCAATAAACAGTTCTAGAGATTATTCATTTCTGTGACTGTAAAATATTGCGTACCTAAATGATATCAATCTTGAGAAATATCACGGTCACCATTGCATACTAGAACGTATAAGTTCTTATTTCGAAATTGAAAAAAAAATTGATGTAAAAAAGTGCATCATATTGAGTTATAATTTGAAACTGAGTGATAAATGATTTGAAAAACTTGCATCAAAAGATAGTAGAATTTATAGTGTCACGAACGCCTTCCTGAGGGTTGAAAACGCTATTTCTCAAGAGCTCCCGGGTGGCTCTGGCCCCGTGGACCCCTGGCCAGGGCGTTTCCATAGACCCATCGGGGGCCCTGTGGTCCATGGCCCCCCAGCTGTAAAATTCAGTATTTTGAAAGTATCTAACTTTCACCCAGGGTCGATGTTTTAAATGAAATAGTTTGATTTTGAGGGGTTTTAGTTAAGTGAGGAATGCGTTATGAAGTATAGATCTATTTTATTCAATGAATTTCTGTGACATCTTCTGAAATTGGGAAATCTGAATAGAACAAAATGGGTAAATATTTCATTTAAAACATCGTTCTTACCAAGAATTTAGTTTAGTATCAATTCCAGTCAATTTACGGGACATGCAGCCAAAACATCACAACTACAGATTAAAGGGGGACCTGCTAGGCTGTCGAAAATGCAAATGGCACAAAAATTACAAACCAGATATAAACGTATGAAATTACAAACCTGAAGGGGTCCATTGTTAGCACTCATTGAGCTTTATCAAGTATAAAAATCCAAGTCAATGAATAACGTGCAGATCCGCATTTTATTGTCCTTGGTTTTTGTTTTTAAACGGTTACACATGCCCAACCTTCAAAAGGCAATTACGTCAGAGGTACGTCATCGGTGCTCAGCGAGATTCAACACACCGTACAACCGGCTGCGTCGTCAACGAAGACAGATTCGGCATCTGATGTCAGGTGCATGGTAGGTCAATTTAATTTACTTTTATGAATAAACGAAAGGATCTTTGGTATTCTATAGTTGATAAATACGTGTATAAATGTTCAGTGCTAACTGCTTCTACAAAATAAACCTTTCCACGCATCCCTCGCAAATAAGGTCACAGTCATCGACGCAGCCGGTTGTACAGTGTGTTAATACTGCTGGGGATGTGTCTCGTTGACCTTGACCTTGTCTCGTTTCGAAGTAAAAATAGAATCTGTAAACACGCTTGTAAAGGATTGATCTATAGCAAAGGAAAGATGGATATTCGCCGTGATTGAGGTTTTTATGCATTGCAAATTGTTTTTCCATGTACAAATATGAGTTCCCGAATAGTTCAGAAGCATAAAAACGTAGCATGGGCCCCTTTCAGAAATCTGTAGTTACGATGTTTTTACTCCCAATCACTAAACACCCCAAAATTACCTACAAATTGGACCAATCTAACATTTTGAAAATAGATCTAGCTTCCACTGCTTTTCATATGTAGCATTCATTTTAACGATATAATTATCTATGGATTTGCTGTAGCCTATGGTATTATGAATTTGTATATATAGATATGGATGAAAAATAAAGCTGTGTTTCTCTGTAAATATTCTATAACTTGTTTTGTCTTTCATTTTATTATTATTTTTTTTTTTTCAATTTGTTTCTAAAGAATGTGATCTAATCACGAGTTCGGTCATCGTTTATAAACTTTATCGTCATTTTGACAAGATATATTTTGCGTACTTAAAATGGAGATCTAGGTCTTGTTTACATTGCATAAAACTTCATAGGTAAGAATTGATACTCTGTCAATCATATTTTTGGGTTTTTGCCCTTTGTTGATTTTCATATTTAATTGTTTGTCAAGAGCATTACGAAAAATTATGCGAGGTAGATTCGTGCAACTTCATAGGTGGATGGTGTCATTATGTAGAAGTGTATTGTACAAAAATATAACTCTGCTGATAATGTTCGTGGAGTTATTGCCAATTTTCCCTTTTCATTCTTGATGTAAATTAATACTACAATTGCACTGTAGACTTGAATTGTTAAAGGTTTACCCTTGTGGGGGCATAAATACATTTCATTCAATACTTCAAAGCATTCTCTGATAGGATCATGAAAAGCAAATCTTGTTTTACAAATAATTCTGTTGTAGCGACTTTCAGGCCCTTCAGGGCTTTGATTTAGAATTTACATGTATGTAAAATATGACATAGAAAATATTGAGACAAAATGAGAAACTGCTGATTATCAGCAGTTTCTTCTTTTGTTTCAATGTTTTCCCAAGCATTTTCTATTAGGGACGTCAAAACAAGGTCTTTTTTGGGAAAGGGTTAAAGAAAATGAAAATATTGTTTTGCAAGTGTTGATTTAGATGGTTGGTAGATTTACCAAACCTTGTCCATAGCATAACTCAAAATTATCTAAGGTAGAATCATGAATCTTCATAGATGGATAGATCTCATTATGGAGAAATGAAGTTCATAAGAACTGTAACTCAGGGGATCATATTAATGGAGTCATGACCCTTTATTACGCTCCCCGAAAAAATTTCGGGGGAGCATATAGTCGCCACGCTGTCCGTCCGTCCGTCCGTGTCCGTCCGTCCACAGCCATATCTCAGCAACCCTTGGACCAAATTCAATGAAACTTCACATGTGATCTTCCTGGGATAATCCCTAGGGTCGCTTTTCTCCGTTTTTTAATTTGAAACTGCATCATGGAAAAAGGGGCCTTAATATAAGAATTAGTTTTTCTCTAACTTTTCTGTATCTAATAGGCAGAATTTCATGATATGTTGTACTTATGTGACAAATGAGATGTTCTAGACCATATTCTATAAATAATGTGTGTACAAAAATTCTGTCATGGGAAAAGGGGACTTAATGTATGATAGATTATATTATGTGACAAGCACTTATTCGGGGAGCATAATCTGTCAATGACGGCTCTTGTTGATTTAGATGCTTGGTAAAATTCTTCCATTGGACTGCTTCAATTGTTAGATTGTTACATCAAAGGTAGGCCCTTGAGTGGGCGTATATGTTTTACAAACATCTCTTGTTTCTTACAACTTTGTTTTGGTTATTTTAGCCCAGCCAGTATGGGCTTATTAGATCCAGAAACCAGTGATGGACGGGTCATCTTCTTCCTACCATGGCAGAATGTTACTTTAGCAGGTATAACTCTTTCTTAACCTATTTTTACAAAAAATTAACGCTGGTTGAAGTTAAAAAATGTAGCAGACCACAAATTTCATGTGATTATAATTCTACAATTTTGGTCTTTTCTGGTAGAAAACTTTGTTGGAAATGGGAAAAAAATGCTTGTCACAAGTCCCTAGGGACATCACATTTCAGTTCAGAAACATGAGTTTGCAGTGCTTGTCATGGCAAATTATGTATTGCAAGAGATTTAATTGTTAAGGGTAAATATAATCATTTATGGTTTTCCCAGTGTCATAGATGATGACCCATAACTATTCCCTGTCAAATGTTATTAAGTTTACACCAGATTTTATCTCTCGCTGCCAAATTTCCTGGAATTGTCCTATTTCCAGTGCCAAATTTTGGAAAGTTCATAAGAGGGCTTATCAGTTTGTAGAATGGTAAAAATTTGTTGTTTGATAATATTAAGCTGAAACTTTCAGGCATCAATGCACATAAAGTGTTTTGCCTAATAGTATACTTTTTATCAGACAGTTTGATCAGATGACTTTGCCCTTGACCTTGAATGACCTCATTAAGCTATCGTTTGAAAGTCTCCTATTGGCGGCATTGGCAGTCTTCCTATGGGTCGCTTTTCGACGACATTGGCAGCGAAAGAGTTTATCAGATTGAAATATTTTGCCAAATTTACACCACAGGTACCACAGATAACCCATGTGACGTAACATTCCGACCAGCCCCATCAGAGCAGGAGATACAGTTTATATTGAGTGAAGTCAGAAACTACCTGCATCAAGATGTAGAAGGTTAGTAACCTATTTAACCTTTCCGAAATCAACACAATATTACTGTGCTCAGATATCACCATAGCGGTTAAAACTGGGTAAAACCCCAATACACTAAACCAAACCTAGAATGTTGCAACAATCAATCATTACTTATTGATAATTAAAGTTCACCTGAACCTGATGAATCTGCAATAACTAACTGTGATGCGGATCAATGAAGACTTGCCAGCAATCTTACACTGTCAAGCAGAGTCGATAGTTTTCTTTTAAGCATTGTGACTTTATTGTGGACATGCTCCGCATGTCAATATACAACATGCAGTATTGAAGATACATTAAGAAAACCATTGAGGCATGTAATTACTTACGGCCAGGTTCAGGTTAAATTTTATGACCAATATAACACTTGAATTGTTTCAGTTCGCAGAGGCGATGTACTCTCAGCCTGGTGCAGTATACGACCTTTAGTATTAGATCCAAACAAGAAAGATACTCAATCTATAGCTAGAAATTGTTCATCAATCAATCAATCAATCAGTTATCAATTATGATACTAAAATTGTTTCAGTTCGCAGAGGCAATGTACTCTCAGCCTGGTGCAGTATACAACCTTTAGTATTAGATCCAAACAAGAAAGATACTCATCTATAGCTAGAAATCGTTCATCAATCAATCAATCAGTTATTAATTATGATACTAAAATTGTTTCAGTTCGCAGAGGCGATGTACTCTCAGCCTGGTGCGGTATACGACCGTTGGTATCCGACCCAAACAAAAAAGATACTCAATCCATAGCTAGAAACCATATCATTGAAGTTTCACCGGAAAAACTCATAACCATAGCTGGTAGGTATTTGAATAAAAAATGTTAAATATTGCCTTATTTGGTTTTCTTTCGGTTTTAACTTTAAACCATTCCCAAACAAGTCCTGGTGTAAGGGCCAAGCAAGGCCCTAGTTTTGTGCCCACTATAGAAAAAGCTTGGGAAAACATTGAGGCATAAGAAGAAAATGCTGAGAACAGCATTTTCTTCTTTTGCCTCAATATATTATTTGATGCTATATTGTATTTGTAAACAAATCCTAGGATATTTAGTAAGCGACCCAAACAAGAAAGATACTCAATCCATAGCTAGAAACCATATCATTGAAGTGTCACCGGAAAAACTCGTAACCATACATGTAGCTGGTATGTATTTGATAAAAAAATCTCCAATAGTGGCTGATAAATAACTCTTTCTTTGATTAAATTTTGTTATGTTTTTGGTTTAACCAGTCCCAAATAAATTCTGGTTTTAGCGGTGATTTTAGAAAAGTCTATGGAAAACATTGAAACATAAGAAGAAAATGCTGGTAATAGCATATTGTCCTTTTGAATCATTATTTTTATGCCCCCATGTCGAAAGATTGGTGTCATGTTTCCTTATTGGTGTCCGTTTGTCTGTCAGAAAACTTAGCATTGGCCATTTCTGGGGCATTTGTGTATCACAAATACATCTTGTTTTGAGCATCCATTTTGTCATCTAAACCAGCTTCCAAATTTGAGTAGTCCAAAATTCGTGCCATTTTTGGTTAACGTTAATCTTTTTTTTCAGGAGGAAAATGGACCACCTACAGGTCCATGGCCGAAGAAACTATGGATCGTGCCATAAAGGAGTGTAACCTGAACCCTAAAAACCCCTGTCAGACAAAGGGACTGCTTCTTGACGGAGCCCATGGCTGGTCGCCCACGATGTTCATTAGACTTGTACAGGACTTTGGACTGGAAAATGAAGTAAAATGCTTTATTATCTACTTGTACATTCATAAGAAATGAAGTAAATGCATATCATTTGTGGGAGGTCAATACCCTGTAACTGGATTTTGACATCCCAGCAACAAAATGTGATCAGGCCTGCTTCTGTGACCATAATATCAGTCCTTAGGCGAAATTTTGTTACTCTGACAATTAATTTAGTGGAATTTTTACCCTTTTTGTACTTGAAAAATTCTTTGTCAAGTTTTAACATGCAACTATCATGTATCTGTGATAACTTGAACTCGTAAAACATACCCATGCTGTGCAATCGGATATTAAGATTTTTCCTGCAATTACTAATGACCTCAAAAATGTTAATCTTTTCTTCAGGTGGCTCAACATTTAGCAAGTTGTTATGGTGACAAGGCATTTAAAGTAGCGAAGATGGCCACTTTAACTGGGAAAAGATGGCCAGTGGTGGGACGCAGATTACACGAGGAATTCCCATATTTGGAAGCAGAGGTAAGTTTCCTTTCACATTTTCCAATTAAAAATCTTCATCAAAACATTATCTCCATACTCAAGTTTTTGAAATAATTACTAGTCCTATATGCATCATCTGGTAAAATCTCTTTCAGACTTTTCATGATAAAAAAAATATGATTACCAGCCCAAACAAACATTTGTCTAATTTAAATGAGCCAGGATCTGGAAAATGTCCGTTAAGGCTTTTGAGCCCAACATAGATCCAGATCAGCCTGTGCATACGTACAGTCTGATCAGGATCCACGTTGTTCTCTAATAGCTACTTTGTGACCTGTAGTAACTTCAAGAGAGCAGCATGGATGCATATTGGACTGTATTTGACAACAGGCTGATCTTCAAACTCAATTTTTGAAAATGCCATAAGGGACGTTTTCCAGATCCCGGCTCAAATGTAATAGAAAGATCAGAATGTATGATCAAGATGTATTAGTCCGCTCAGCTACAGTTCTTGTTCGATCTATTTCTAGGTGAAATATGCTATACGAGAGTATGCTTGTAGAGCAATTGATGTAATTGCTCGGCGTACACGACTTGCCTTCTGTAATGTCCATGCTGCAGAAGAAGCTCTACCTCGAGTCATCGAGATTATGGCAGAAGAACTGAAGTGGAATAAGCAAAAACAACAGGTATTGTCTGGCCCTCTTGTTTGACCTTTACCAGAACATTTAGATCACTGCCTTGGTATAATCCAGGCCTAGCCACAGTGGGTAGCGGGTTAAATAACAAAGAGCCTCTCTGACAATTGTCTCTTGCCAATGGATGTATCATTGTTAATATAATAGAGGTTTCTCAGCTGGAGGCTGAGGAACGATATGACTGTAATAGAGTTTAAAACAGTGGTGAACATTAGCAAAATTTAATGGGTTATGAATTCAAAAGCTACTAAAGATGACCAACTTGATGTTAATAAAGTATCAATTCAAAAGCTACTAAAGATGACCAACTTGATGTTAATAAAGATTGGATTTGTGGGCAGTAATGAAAGGAAAATATTTAGGCAAAAGGAGAAAATGCTGATTATCAGCATTTTCTTCTTTTGTCTCAATGTTTTCCTAGGCCTCCTGTACGGTGGACATCAAAGCCAGGTTCTGTAATGTCCATGCTGCAGAAGAAGCTTTACCTCGAGTCATCGAGATTATGGCAGAAGAACTGAAGTGGAATAAGCAGAAACAACAGGTATTGTCTGGCCCTCTTGTTTGACCTTTACCAGAACATTTAGATCACTGTGTTGATATTATATAGGCCTAACCATGGTGGGTAGCTTGTCAAATTATGAAGAGCCTCTCTGAGAATTGTCTCTTGCCAATGGGTGTATAATTGTTAATATAATAGAGGTTTCTCAGCTGGAGGCTGGGGAACGATATGACTGTAATAGAGTTTAAAACAGTGGTGAGCATTAGCAAAATTTAATGGGTTATGAATTCAAAAGCTACTAAAGATGACCAACTTGATGTTAATAAAGTATCAATTCAAAAGCTACTAAAGATGACCAACTTGATGTTAATAAAGATTGGATTTGTGTACTGTAAAGCAAGGAAAATATTGAGGCAAAAGGAGAAAATGCTGACCATCGGCATTTTCTTCTTTTGTCTCAATATTTTTCCCAAGCCTCCTGTACTGGGAACGTCAAATCCAGGTCCCGTAATGTCTATGCTGCAGAAGAAGCTCTACCTCGAGTCATCGAGATTATGGCAGAAGAACTGAAGTGGAATAAACAAAAACAACAGGTATTGTCTGGCCCTCTTGTTTGACCCATACCAAACATTAAGATCACTGCGTTGATATTATCTAGGCCTAACCATGATGGGTAGCTTGTCAAATGATGAAGAGCCTCTCTGACAATTGTCTCTTGCCAAAGTGTGTATACTTCTTCATCTAATTGAGAATTTTAGGCTGGAGGCTTGAGGAGGATATGACTGAAATAGGCTTTTAGATAGTGTTAAACATTTTGCAAAACGGCAAAATTTTATGAATTTTCAATTCAAAAGCTACTAAAGATGACCAACTCGATGTTAATAAAGATTGGATTTTTGTACTGTAAAGCAAGGAAAATATTGAGGCAAAAGGAGAAAATGCTGACCATCGGCATTTTCTTCTTTTGTCTCAATATTTTTCCCAAGCCTCCTGTACTGGGAACGTCAAATCCAGGTCCCGTAATGTCTATGCTGTAGAAGAAGCTCTACCTCGAGTCATCGAGATTATGGCAGAAGAACTGAAGTGGAATAAACAAAAACAACAGGTATTGTCTGGCCCTCTTGTTTAACCTTTGCCAAACATTAAGATCACTGTGTTGATATTATCTAGGCCTAACCATGGTGGGTAGCTTGTCAAATTATGAAGAGCCTCTCTGAGAATTGTCTCTTGCCAATGGGTGTATAATTGTTAATATAATAGAGGTTTCTCAGCTGGAGGCTTAGGATCGATATGACTGTAATAGAGTTTAAAATGGTGTTAGACATTTGCAAAACAGCAAAATTTTAAGGATTTTCAATTCAAAAGCTACTAAAGATGAAAAACTGGATGCTTATAAAGATTGGATTTGTGTACAGTAAATTAAGGAAAATATTGAGACAAAAGGAGAAAATGCTGATTATCAGCATTTTCTTCTTTTGTCTCAATGTTTTCCTAGGCCTCCTGTACTGGGAACGTCAAAGCCAGGTTCTGTAATGTCCATGCTGCAGAAGAAGCTCTACCTCGAGTCATCGAGATTATGGCAGAAGAACTGAAGTGGAATAAGCAAAAACAACAGGTATTGTCTGGCCCTCTTGTTTGACCTTTACCAGAACATTTAGATCACTGTGTTGATATTATATAGGCCTAACCATGGTGGGTAGCTTGTCAAATTATGAAGAGCCTCTCTGAGAATTGTCTCTTGCCAATGGGTGTATAATTGTTAATATAATAGAGGTTTCTCAGCTGGAGGCTGGGGAAGGATATGACTGAAATAGAGCTTAAAATTGTGTCGAACCTTTCCCATACGGTAAAATTTTATGGATTTTCAATTCAAAAGCTACTGAAGATGACGAACTGGATGTTAAAAAAGATTGGATTTGTGTATTGTAAAATAAAGAAATTATTGAACCAAAAGGAGAACATGCTGATGGAGGGGGGGGGGGGGGGGGGGGGCATTCATGTTTCACAAACAAATCTTGATTGAAAGTGGATACTGTGCTTCAAAGACAGTAGAGGGATAATTGAATATGAGTCATTTTCTGGCAGATCGTCTGTGTAAATTTGCTTTGCTCTGCAAAACTCTGTGTTTTTTTTCAATCAAAAAAGATTTTAAGGCATAATTGAGATACAAAACAATGTTCTTTACATGATAAAGTGATGAAATGTATTGAATAAACATTTTTAGGAGGAACTAGCCCATGCAAAGCGTTTCCTACAGACTGAAATGGGTCTAGATCTGGGTAGAGCCACGCAAGATATGCCTATAAACTTTACAAAAGATGAGATCAACCAGTATGTAAAGAGATTCAAATCCCTCGACTCTGACAACAAGGGATATATCACAGTCAATGATCTGAGACGATATTTTAAGGTAAGTTTTCATTGAATTTTAACCTTTTCCTTAACAAGACCTGGTTTTGACGTCTTTTCCAAACAAAGCTTGGGAAAACATCGAGGCAAAAGAAGAAAATGCTGATAACCAGCATTTTCTCCTTTTGCCTTAATATTTTCTTAGCTATGTTGTGTACATATTTTGTCTTCATCATCATTCATTTTGTGGTCTGGAGAAGCTTTTTAATGGAAGCACCCTAAAATTTTGTTGTTTGGGAAAGGGTTAAGAGGTCTCCAATATATGTACAAGTAGAGGGTGTATTGGATTTTGAAATATGGATAATCATTCTAGGAGAAGTTTTTATGCAGAGCCGCGTTCTTTGGAGCGAGATTTCTTGAGATATCTTGAGATTTCTTAAGATGTTTTGGGATAAAGCGCTCTTTTGAGCAAGATTTTTAAGACGATCATTGCAAGCCGCCATTGCTCTATACTTCTTTCGGAATCCCTCGGTAAATTCTGTTGAATCTATATGGGAGAGAATTGACCGAGTTGTTCCGAATGCTCCATGATTCATAAACTGCGGAGTTCCGAATGCTCCACATTTCATACAAATGACGTCAAGATGACGTCATTTGTATGAAGTATGGAACATTCGGAACACCTCGCTTATAATCTAGGTCTCAAAGACGCTGTATCAAAAACATCTTCATCATCATCATCTGGCGTGCTGGTTCGCACGGAATCTTGATACCACTCTTCTCCACTCTTTTCTGTCGCTCATCAAAGTTGGCAGATGTTCAACCGGGCAGCCAGCATCTTCGCATAGCTGATCAAGATATGTTTTGGGAGGCCTCCCTACACTGCAGTGTCCATGCTTGGGTGTCCATAGTAGTGTTTCGCTAATAAGTTCTTGTTTACTTCTCTAGTAGTGGCCAGCAAACCGCATTCTTCTTTCTCTTATTATTTCTGAGATTGGAGGTAGATCTCCATACAACTGATCTTTTGTTGGATGTTCAGTCCAGGATAAGTTTAGTGCGGCTCTCAGCATTCTTGTGAAATTCCCATCTATTCGTTTTTCTTGAGTTTTTGTGAGAGTCCAAGTTGTGCAACCATATATAAGTACTGATGTCACTACTGCTTGAAAGAAGTTGCGCTTTGTTGTTTCTGGGAGGGATGATTTCCAAATGACAGTGAGCTTGTCAAGGGCTGACCAGGCTTTTGCGAGTCGTATATTTACGAAATCTTAAGAAATCTTTAAAAAATCTCTCTAAAGAACGCACCTCTGGAATGGTTATAATCAAACATTTTTATGTCCCTGTATGACTTTACTTGTGTCTGTCTGTCTGTCTGTCTGTCTGTCTGTCTGTCTGTCTGTCTGTCTGTCTGTCTGTCTGTCTGTCTGTCTGTCTGGCATTTTCTCCAAAAGTATTCAACATACGAGGGTTGTTCGGAAAGTTTTGAGAAAACCTTGATTAATGGTTTAAAACAAGGCATATTTACGCAGATATTTAATTTACGTTTTTGTAATATAATCTCTACCATTTTGAAATTTCATGTTTATTGTTCATCATCTTCACATAAAACATGGATATCAAATATCGATGGCTCAGTGTGATACAGTTGCAGGGTTACCTTGCATCAGGGAAATGTCAGTGAAATTTCAATTTTTTCAATGTCAGGGAATTGTCAGGTAATTTCATGAACTGTCAGCGAAATTTAAAAAATATTGGCAAATGTCAGGGAATTGTCAGGGAATTTTGAAAACACAAGATGAAGTGCCATATGATTACTGATTTCAACATGGGCTTTTAAAATTGTCTCAAGATGTAGAAAGTTACCGCAAAGTTACCGAAAAGTTACCGCGAAAAAATGTCAGGGAATTTTCAAATTTTGTCAGGGAAATGTCAGGGTCAGGGAATTGTCAGAGAATTTTATTTCTTGTGAAAAGTGGCAACCCTGAGTTGTAACTGCCTGTAAACATATAGGCAGTTACAACTGTTTCTTGTTGAACCATTGATATTTGAAGCTCTTGTTCTTTCATTATGCATGGTTTTGATAGTTTACATGATGTTGAGCATATTTTGTGTATTTTTTTAGAAAGTTTACGGCCAGGTAGTAAGAAAATAATGTGCACCATTTTAGAAAGTAGACCTGCTTATTACAATAAAATATTTCACTTTTTCCCATTTATTTAGTTATTTATGAAAACTTGTACCGTATTCTAAACAAATCATAAATTCCAGAAAATTATTAAATTGTACCAACAGTCTTCAATCATTCCTAGTTTGATATTAGTATGTATACTATGTAATATAATTTAGAATTATAAAATTGATTTAGAATTGACTTATGAATTATTAGTGAATACAGTGTTAGGTCTTGTTTTGGAAAAGAGTAAGTTGAACAATCAAATGACTTATTTGGAAGCAAAGAAATTCAGAATCAACGATGAAACCTGGCCTTGGTGAGCTGTTGGTATTAGTGCTTGAATTATGCTTCAGTTGGATTGTGATTGCTGGGAAAGTCCAAAATTAATTAATTTCTAGATTCATATAATTTAAACTTAGCACATTGTATTAGCATATAGACATACACAAAAATAATAAATAAAGCTTACATTTAATATAAGTGTAAACAATTTTTTAACCCTTTCTTAAACTAAAACTTTGGGTCCAAAACCAATATTAACCCTTTGACAAACAAAACCCAATTTGGATGACTATACAGAAATATGCAATAGATCTACATGGGAGATATGAAGAAAATGCCAATGATCAATTAAGAATATATTTATATCATTTGTGCAATTCTTAAACTTTGTAACTTAAGCTTTAACCCATTACCACACAGTGACGCCTTTTGACACCCACCAAGATGAAGGCTATTGAAAACATGATGGAAAATGAAGAAATTGCTTTTCTACACAAAAACATCCAAAAAATTTAGATTTCAATCACTACAAATTGTCGTCTGCAACAGCTTTGAATTTGGATCACCTAAAATTTTGTTGTTTGGTAATGGGTTAATCAAGCTGTGGTTATGCGGTTTTAGAATTACAGCGCAGATATGCTATGACGTTCTGTTTCCATCAACATGACTGCATTTAATGCAGCAGCGTTCAACTTGGACTAGTCTAGACTAGCTTTGTCATTTTGGAAGAAAAAGTATAAAACATGTAAGTAGAGAATGCTTTACAACTTGATATTTTCTAAAGATTTATATATTGTAGGATCATGAAAAACAGGATTTGATTGAAAAAGGGTTAAAGTTAAATTAACATTGCAGCAATAGATTGCTTTTTTCTGTGTTTGGAAATTGCCTCATCGCGGTGGTTAATCATGTGACTTAGAATTTCAGAAAATAATCAATGTTTTTGTTAATGCTTGACCAATTTGAATTCGGTTTGAAGCAGAGAAGGTGGGAAAATACCAGAAATAAGCTGGTCATGGTGGATTTTTGAAAAATCAACTGACAAAAAAGTTATTAAAGATCAACCAAAATTTTGGTTGATCTTTAATAACTTTTTTATCAGTTGATTTTAAAAAAAACCAATACATCCATCTAATGTGTGACGTCTTTCCACCTTCTTTGCTTCAAACAGAACTCAAATCGGTACCATATTAACAAAATTATTGAAGATTTTCTGAAATTGTTTATCACATAATTATCCACCTGTTCATGTTGGTATTATTTGTGACCCGTTTCGCTAAAAGTGATAATCTTGGAAGAGTGAAATGCAGTCTACACAGAGTGACCAATCTAAAAAATCTTAACACATAGAAAAGATCATTTTCTGAGTTAAAATGGACCGATTTGTACTTGCTTGGAAAAGATTCAAGATTAAAGTTTTCATGTCATGGTAGTTGTAGTTTAATTATGCTTCTATTTCATATTTTTTTGCAGCTTTTCGTAACTAGATGTGAGCTTATTGTCTAGGTATTTATTCAAAAAAAATGTTTTGATCAAAATTTCGGAGCACTTCTTCAAATTGAAAGCTTATTCATTGTGTTAACTTATATGCATTTCTTTTAGGAAAGCATTTCCTGTTAAGTCAACTTCATTGCCAATTATCCAGGTCATATTTATGAAAATGATTGCTATCCAAAGGAGTGGGCACTACTATTTTAAAAACACATCTTGCTATTTCATGTATTTTCAGAAAATCGGTGAGAGAGTATCAGAGGATCAGTTACATGATATACTAAGTGAGGTAGATCTGAATAAAAATGCACAGGTGGATCTCGGTGAATTTTTACAGGTAAGCACTTCTTAATGTAGTCCATTCAGCACTACTTAAGGTAGCCCACCCACCATTACTAAGGTAGTCCAACTAGAAAATCGGTGAGAGAGTATCAGAGGATCAGTTACATGATATACTAAGTGAGGTAGATCTGAATAAAAATGCACAGGTGGATCTCGGTGAATTTTTACAGGTAAGCACTTCTTAATGTAGTCCATTCAGCACTACTTAAGGTAGCCCACCCACCATTACTAAGGTAGTCCAACTAGAAAATCGGTGAGAGAGTATCAGAGGATCAGTTACATGATATACTAAGTGAGGTAGATCTGAATAAAAATGCACAGGTGGATCTCGGTGAATTTTTACAGGTAAGCACTTCTTAATGTAGTCCATTCAGCACTACTTAAGGTAGCCCACCCACCATTACTAAGGTAGTCCAACTAGAAAATCGGTGAGAGAGTATCAGAGGATCAGTTACATGATATACTAAGTGAGGTAGATCTGAATAAAAACGCTCAGGTGGATCTAGGTGAATTTTTACAGGTAAGCGCTTGTTTTTGTTGATGGAGGCTGTCCACTCTCTTGCAAATTGTTCATTCCTGGGTTCTTTGCAGACTAATTGGGATATAATCACAGGACTGTGTCAACTGTGGCAGATTGTTTGGCACACTCGGGTGTTAATAGGCATAAGGAATCGGCTAGGTTGCGACAAATTGGTGCGACTTTAAAAACTATTTTCACAATCGACATGTTTCTGAAATTATTTTAGATATATTACATCTAATACTTGATGATCTTGAAACATAAGCAGAACCATGTTTAATTTTGAAAATAAATAGCAAAATTGAAAGTTTATTTTGTCAAAAAAATTTAAAAAAAAAAATGCTTATGCTGGCAGAGATTTAATTTTGTAAAGGGGGATCTTTGCTTTTTAGATTGCTAGAATGAATTAATCATGTTTTTCTATGCTAGTTAATGAGTCACCTGAAAACACACCACGCCACCCATGCGGAGTCTAAACTACCCGGTAAAAAGCATCGGCAGGTCGCTTCCCTCTTTCATGGGAAAGATCATTAGATAGTAAGGAGAGTTAGTTACCCGACATATTTTGTTGACATGTTTATAAGACATTGAACATTGGTCAAATGAGTAAGAATGGGGATATATATTTTCCTGTCTGTTAGGCATTAAACTGAATATGAATTGTATAGGCTTTTGAAATTTTATCTACCTGTAAATCTGTAAAATTTTTGGGTGATTTGCTTGTCATTTTAGTGATAAAGTAAAGAAGAAAACATGAAAAGTAGACTGAAATTTCCTTTCAGGAACTTTGCATTTTTTGTGATGCACATTTTTGCCTAAGATCTTGACTTGAACCCTTCCTTTCTAACTTTTACTGTAAAATGTCTCATTTGAACACCACGTTTATCCCTTTAGCAGAAGAAAAGAGTCTTGGCTGTCTGAAAGCTGATGTAGACAATAAAATGTTTTTTTGTCAGAAATGTAATTCATGTGTTGTACAAAGGAATAAAAAAAAATATTAATGCGAGATCCATGTAATAATTTGTGAAAGGCTATCTAACTTACATTCTCCTAGTTTGTATTTTATTTCTGATTTTGCATGTAAATAATTCTGTATTGCTTATGTAATGCAAATTAAATTAAAAACATTATTATGTTTACCATTTGACCTATGTTTTTGTTCAAGTTACTTGTGAATGGTTTTATGTGTTCATCCAAATTTGAGGCCTGTTTGAACTTGTGTGTTTGTTATTTAAAATTTTGTATTCATTATTTAGTTACATTTTTTGTATATTTCAATTGTGCCAAAAACAGCACAAATACATTATGTCTCAAACATTATGTATTACAGAAATATCATACAGTTTTAGTTCAGTATGTCATTTTGTCTGTGCGAATAGTATAGTCTTTAAAAAAACACACTTTGTTTCTTGCCCGTTTGACATTTTCTATTTCTCTGACTAACTTTCTCTACAGCTGATGGCCTTGCTTCAAAATGACCAAACAAGCAAATCTCCTCAGGTTTTTACTGACTAACTCATTCCCAAACAATCAGAAGTTAAACTGTTTCAATTTGAAAGCTGCTGTAGATGACAAAATATACTTAACCAAAAAAAATAAACTTTTGCCAAGTTTGAATGTAAACATCCCTTTCGCATACCTGGAATCAAATTGTTTATTGAATAAACATATCAGGTTTACATGCGGGGATTATCTGACTGATTCTGCAAACAAACAAAAAATTTTCAAAGCGACACACATGTATATGTGTGTAGATCAAAATGGTTCCATTTGACAACTGGCACATACTTTATGAAAGTTTCTTTTTTGGTTCAGTATATGTGTTGATAAAGAACAACAATATAGTCCATGATGATGAAATATTGAGGCAAAAGGAGAAAATCTGGTTATCTAACTTATCTGAATTTTCTTCTTTTGCCTCAATGTTTTCTCAAGCTGTTTCTTTTAGAGGCCAGGTCATGTTTTGGGAAAGGGTTATAGAACAGTGACTGATGTAAACTAGTACTGATCAGTGTTCTCCCCAGCCCAATAAGCTGTATCGGCCCCACTACAGCTTCATGTCAATCAGTGTAATAATTACCCCTACAGCTTAATTCCTTTGAACAAAAAGGTCACCAAATAGGGTGATTTCTAGGCAGTTCATGTCAAAAAGTGATAAATATAATATTATATAAAATTAAATATGAAATGTAATAATTGTGAATAAAACCATAATGGGAAAAGAAGAAATTGCTCAATTTTCCATTTATGTTTTTTTTCAAAAAAATTATTGCATGAAGACAATGGATTTCAAGGTTTACAAATACTTATAATTTGCCACTACGGCTTCAAATTATTCTGGGGAGAACCCTGCTGATGAATGTCTGTATGTTTCAGTGTCACCTAACTTTTATTTACTAATTGCTTTTTCATTAGGAATGAATAAAGGAGAAAAATATTATCTATACATGAAGATATCATTAAACTGCTGTGTATGATTGCATTTAAATGTTTAGCAATTAGGTTTTGGTAGAAAAATTCAGGTGTGAAAATATAGTTTATTTTGGCAAAATTTATAGATGTATTGATACATTCCATGTATAAATTTGATTTACTTCAGCATTTGATATTGTGAATGACGAGCATTTGTCTGCTAACAAGCTTTCAAGACCCAGTAAAATCCATCCATATCATTATCTTTAATTCTAAGGTAGTCCACCCCTAATGAGATTAGCGCGACATCCGAATTATTCGGGTGACATAGAAAACATTTGGCGGTGGAACTTTCCACTGCCAAATGTTTACATGTACGACAGTTCTCTAATAGGTTCAGATACGCAACAAGGTCCCTCGAAAAAAGCCAATGTTTTATGAATCTCATAATGGCAACATTATGGGTATTCTACCTTGAGGTGTTGTGATCAGGCTCAGCCCTAGATATTGTCTGTCTATCCATACCAACTTAATTTGCTTTGAAAATTTCTTCAGTGACCCAATCCTTTTAAAACTTGGCATGCATGATTCTTTTAGGATGGGCTTTCAATAGTATCATAAATCTGTAATCCAGTAACAGACTTTGGTTGCTATGGTGTATTGATGTGTGCTTTACATTGTATGAAAGATTCATTTTTATGATCACTTTTGAAAAAAAATGTTTAGTTTGGCTATTTTTACATGAGACTGACTATACATGTATGTGTAATGTAATGATTGTTATTCTGGTATGATTACACAAAAAATAACATGACAACACAATGGTCAAGAAAATCTCAGTCTCACTCCAAAATAGCTAAACAATAGCAGTGTTGTGTGTCCTTCCATTAAATAGTTGTGCTGTATTATAGCCTAGCACTCATTTGAAGGGTATTAACCTTTTGACTTATCGGCAATTTCACAATAAAGTGTCCACAGAAAAGTTGTCTTTGTTATAATAGATGTTCTGGGCTATTTACACACAATTTAAAGTCAAAATGCTTCAAAATTGCCCACAAGCCATCACATTACCCTTCAAAATGGTATATGACATGCATATATACATAATTTTTTCACATTCGGGCAATATGTTGTCGGAAATCAGCCATTTTTTAGCTCACCTGAGCACGAAGTGCTCAAGGTGAGGTATTGTGATCGGTCTGTTGTCCGGCGTCTGTCTATCTGTCCATCTGTCTGTACGTCAACTTTTCACAAAAAAATCTTCTACTCCTAAAGTACTTGGCAGAATTCATTCATATTTCACACATATGATCTATGGGTCATGCTTTTTCAAAATACTTCAAAGAATTGGAATCGGAGCCATAATGGGGTCAAAAAGTAGGTCACTAGGTCAAATCTTCTTTCTGCTCTAGGGGCCACATTTATGGCTCAATCATTGTGAAAATTGATCAGAATATTTGTCTTGATAATATTTAGGTCATGATAAAAAATAGGTCAAGCCAGGTCAAAAACTAGGTCACTAGGTCAAATATTGTAAAATCCATCTTTTTACACTGGAAGTACCAATTTTGGTCCAAACTTTGTAGAAATTGTCATGAATGTTTATTTTTATGATATCAAGCCCAAGTCAAGAAGTGGGTCATGCTACATCATTAATTAGGTCAAGAGGTCAAATCTTACAAAATCCTTTCTTTTGCTCTGGAAGTGCCAATTCTTGTCCAAACTTTGTCAGAATTGTCCTCAATATTTATCTTGATTATATCTATGTAATGATCAAAAGTGGGTCATACAAGGTCAAAAACTAGGTCACAAGGTCAAATCTTCTAAAATCCTTCATTTTGTTCTGGACATGCCAGTTTTGACCCGAACTTTCTCAAAATTGTCCTGAATGTATATCTTGATGATATTTAGGTCATGTCAAGAAGTGGATCATGCCAGGTCATAAACTAGGTCATGAGGCCAAATCTTGTAAAATCCTCCCTTTTGCTCTGGAAGTGCCAATTTTGGTCCAAACTTTGTCAAAATTGTCCTAAATCTTTATCTTGATGATATCTTGGTCATGATCAAAGATGGGTCATGCAAGGTCCAAAACTAGGTCACAAGGTCAAATATTACAGAATCCTTCCTTTTGCTCTAGAGATGCCAATTTAGTCCCAAAACTTTATCAAAACTATCCTAAATACTTATCTTGATATCTAGCTTATGTACAAAGTGTGGGTCATGTAAGGTCAAAAACTAGGTCATTGGGTCAAATCTTGGTTTTGCTTTCAGAACGGAAATATATACTTAAACATTGTGAAAAGTGTTCAGAATGTTTTTCTTGACGAAATCTGGGTCATTTTAAAAGTGGGTCATCTGAGGTCAGAAACTAGGTCAATAGGTCAAATCTTGTTTTTCCTGTAAGAACCAAAATATTTACTCAATCATTGTGAAAGTTCAGAATGCTTATCTTGATGATACCTTGGTGATATGAATAGCAGGTCATTCGAGGTTAAAAACTAGGTCACTAGGTCAAATTTTGTTTTTGCCTTAAGAACCAAAATATTTACTTTATCATTGCGAAAATAGATCAGAATGTTTATCATGATGATATCTTGGTGATGTGAAAAGTGGGTCATGCGAGGTCTAAAACTAGGTCACTAGGTCAAGTCTTGTTTTTGCTCTAGGAACCAAAATATTTACTTTATCATTGTGAAAATTGTTCAGAATATTTATCTTGATGATATCTAGGTCATTTTAAAAGTGGGTCATGTGAGGTCAGAAACTAGGTCAATAGGTCAAATCTTGTTTGTCCTGTAAGAACCAAAATATTTACTCAATCATTGTGAAAGTTCAGAATGTTTATCTTGATGATACCTTGGTGTTATGAATAGCAGGTCATTTTTTGTCCAAACTAGGTCACTAGGTCGAATCTTGTTTTTGCCCTAAGAAGCAAAATATTTACTTTATCATTGCGAAAATTGATCAGAATGCTTATCTTGATGATATCTTGGTGATGTAAAAAGAGGGTTATGCGAGGTCTAAAACTAGGTCACTAGGTCAATCTTAATTTTGCTCTAGGAACCAAAATATTTACTTTATCATTGTGAAAATTGTTCAGAATTTTCATCTTGATGATATCTAGGTCATTTTAAAAGTGGGTCATGTGAGGTCAGAAACTAGGTCAATAGGTCAAATCTTGTTTTTCCTCTAAGAACCAAAATATTTACTCAATCATTGTGAAAGTTCAGAATGTTTATCTTGATGATACCTTGGTGATATGAATAGCAGGTCATTCGAGGTTAAAAACTAGGTCACTAGGTCAAATCTTGTTTTTGCCCTGATAACCAAAATATTTACTTTATCATTGCGAAAATTGTTCAGAATGTTTATCTTGATGATATCTTGGTGATGTAAAATGTGGGTCATGTAAGGTCCAAAACTAGGTCACTAGGTCAATTCTTGTTTTTGCTCTAGGAACCAAAATATTTACTTTATCGTTGTGTAAATTGTTCAGAATATTTATCTTGATGATATCTTAGTCATTTTAAAAGGGGGCCATGTGAGGTCAGAAACTAGGTCAATAGGTCAAATCTTGTTTTTCCTGTAAGAACCAATATATTTACTCAATCATTGTGAAAGTTCAGAATGTTTATCTTGATGATACCTTGGTGATATGAATAGCAGGTCATTCGAGTTTCAAAACTAGGTCACCAGGTCAAATTTTGTTTTTGCCCTAAGAATCAAAATATTTACTTTATCATTGCGAAAATTGATCAGAATGTTTATCTTGATGATATCTTGGTGATGTGAAAAGTGGGTCATGCGAGGTCTAAAACTAAGTCACTAGGTTAAATCTTGTTTTTGATCTAGGAACCAAAATATTTACTTTATCATTGTGAAAATTGTTCAGAATATTTATCTTGATGATATCTGGGTCATTTTAAAAGTGGGTCATGTGATGTCTGAAACTAGGTCAATAGGTCAAATCTTGTTGAACTGCATTAGAAACATAATGATATCTGAATGATTGTTCAAATTGTTCAGAATTTTTATTTTGACAATATCTGGGGCATGTATAATGTAGGTCATCGGAGGTCAAAACCTAGGTCAAATTTTGTTTTTGCTTTAAAAAATCAAAATATTTATTCATCATTGTGAAAATACTTCAGAATTGCTTATCTTGATGATAATGGGTCCTGTAGAAAGTGGCTAATGTTAGGTAAAAAATTAAGTCAAAAGGTCAAATCTTGTTTTTGCTATAAGTACCTAAATATTTAGTCATCATTGTGAAAATTGTTCTGAATGTTTATCTTGATGATATCTAGGTCATGTAAAAAGTGTGAGTTTGAAGTTTGCAAGATGTTTGTCTCAAAGTCCTCTCAGGTGAGCGATGCAGGGCCATCTTGGCCCTCTTGTTTACGTTATGCTGTAACATTGAAAAATTAGCAATTTTCATAGCATTGTTTTAGATAGATAAAAGCCTCACCTTAAGAACCTTAGTTATTGTACAAATAGCAGGTTTCCTTAACTTTTGCATACTTTTTACCCCATGCAATTTGGTGAAAAATTAAGAATTTTACAACAAATTGCATGAATGATGGGGTCCGTTATGCGTTTTACATTTTGTCAGATATCTTTTGTTAAATGGCTTCTTTTAAGTGCAAAAATAGCACCAACAATACTAAATTTATACTTGAGAGCTTCTGGAGATGCCATCATGTACAAATAACAATATCTGATACAAGCCTAATGTCAGATGTGGTTTCTATACGTCTTTACATTTCAAGTAGCTGTTTCTACGAAAATTTGTGTAGTGTCCGCAACACAAACAAATGCTTGCCTGAATCTGCTATTCCTAAGCTCATGAAGTTATCAGTTTGCATATTGAAACAGACTGCTGTACTCTATCAATGGCCAAAATATTGGAGGCTTCTGCTTCAGACTTAAAAAATAAAAGCAGAAAGGGTTGCAGTGTAGTGTCCGCAACAGCCTGTAGTGTCCGCAACACTAAATAAAAATGGAATTAAAAACTGTTACATATTGTCATATTTAGTATAAAAATGTGTTTCACCATCTGTTAATTATGGTTGCTCTATGGTAGAGAAGTTATTAATTCAATTATTTCAATGATAAGCTTTAAATATCTTTTATAGCAGCATAACTTAATGGTTAAATAAAATATGTGTTGTAAATAATGTGATTTTTAGCTCACCTGAGCACGAATGTGCTCATGGTGAGCTATTGTGATACCGCTGTGTCCGGCGTCCGGTGTCCGTTGTCCGTCGTCTGTCAAACTTTGCCTTGTGTGCACTCTAGAGGCCACATTTTTTGCCCAATCAACCTGAAATTTGCTCAGAATGATTGTCTTGATGAAATCTCGGACAACTTCGAAATTGGGTCGTCTGGGGTCAAAAACTAGGTCACGGGGTCAAATCTTAGAAAAACCTTGTGTGCACTCTAGAGGCCACATTTTTTGCCCAATCAACCTGAAATTTGCTCAGAATGATTGTCTTGATAAAATCTCTGACAAGTTCGAAATTGGGTCATCTGGGGTCAAAAACTAGGTCACGGGGTCAAATCTTAGAAAAACCTTGTGTGCACTATAGAGGTCACATTTTTTGCCCAATCAACCTGAAATTTGCTCAGAATGATTGTCTTGATGAAATTTCGGACAAGTTTGAAATTGGGTCATCTGGGGTCAAAAACTAGGTCACGGGGTCAAATCTTAGAAAAACCTTGTGTGCACTCTAGAGGCCACATTTTTTGCCCAATCAACTTAAAATTTGCTCAGAATAATTGTCTTGATAAAATCTCGGACAAGTTTGAAATTGGGTCATCTTGGGTCAAAAACTAGGTCACTGGGTCAAATCTTAGAAAAACCTTGTGTGCACTATAGAGGTCACATTTTTTGCCCAATCAACCTGAAATTTGCTCAGAATGATTGTTTTGGTGAAATCTTGTACAAGTTTGAAATTGGGTCATCTGGGGTCAAAAACTAGCTCACAGGGTCAAATCTTAGAAAAACCTTGTGTGCACTATAGAGGCCACATTTTTTGCCCAATCAACCTGAAAATTGATCAGAATTATTGTCTGGATAAAATCTCGGACAAGTTCGAAATTGGGTCATCTGGGGTCAAAAACTAGGTCACGGGATCAAATCTTAGAAAAACCTTGTGTGCACTCTAGAGGCCCCATCTTTTGCCCAATCAACCTGAAATTTGCTCAGAATGATTGTCTTGATGAAAGCTCGGACAAGTGTGAAATTGGGTCATCTGGGGTCAAAAACTAGGTCACGGGGTCAAATCTTAGAAAAACCTTGTGTGCACTCTAGAGGCCACATTTTTTGCCCAATCAACCTGAAAATTGCTCAGAATGATTGACTTGATAAAATCTTGCACAAGTTTGATATAGGGTTATCTGGGGTCTAAAACTAGGTCACAGGGTCAAATCTTAGAAAAACCTTGTGTGCACTCTAGAGGCCACATTTTTTGCCCAATCAACCTTAAAATTGCTCAGAATGATTGGCTTGATAAAATCTCGCACAATTTTGAAATTGAGTCATATGGGGTCAAAAACTAGGTCATGGGGTCAAATCTTAGAAAAACCTTGTGTGCACTCTAGAGGCCACATTTGTTGCCCAATCAACTTGAAAATTGATCAGAATGATTGTCTTGGTGAAATCTCGGACAACTTTGAAATTGGGTCATCTGGAGTCAAAAACTAGGTCACGGGGTCAAATCTTAGAAAAACCTTGTGTGCACTCTAGAGGCCACATTTTTAACCCAATCACCCTGAAAATTGATCAGAATGATTGTCTTGATCAATTTTCAGACAAGATTGAAATTGGGTCATCTGGGGTCATAAACTAGGTCATGAGGTAAAATCTTTGTAAAACCTTGTGTGCACTCTAGAGGCCACATTTTTTGCCCAATCAACCTGAAAATTGATCAGAATGATTGTCTTGATCAATTCTAGGTCACGAGGTCAAATCTTAGATAAACCTTGTGTGCACCCTAGAGGTCACATTCTTTGTCCAATCAACCTGAAAATTGGTTTACAAAAAAAAGTTATTATATCAGGTGAGCGCTTCAGGGCCAATGGCCCTCTTGTTACATTTGGCTTTTATGTATTTTCTTTGTGCTGTTTCAAACTTAACATATAAAACAAAGAAATGTAATGATGCCTTTTTGTGTTTTGTTTATGCCTTGGCACGATATATTGATACAAAAAGCGTTGCGGACACTACACATTTTGGCATTTATATAACTGCATCTCTCAAATGACATTCCTGTTTCACATCTGATGAAACAATGGCACAACCAAGGTCCAAAGGAACTCTAGAATAAGACCATGTAAAATAGCCTCTTTTTACAACAATGCATTGCATGCATGAATTAACCTGGTTATGAAGATGTGAGATGCAGAATCAGAGACATGAAAAAGACTCCAAATAGTTGTTGAGCAGCATTGAAGGTTTTGCTTGATCAAAGCCAATGTCTAGCTGGCGTGTAGCATAGCACTCCAAACAAATGTCCTGTACACTCAACCCCGAGTCTTGCTTGAGAGGTTATGTGATGTTAGCATGGGTGTCAGTTCTCTAAACTTTTTCCAAGCAGTCTTTACATGTGTGATTTCGGCCATCACCTGCTGATCAATCATATATCATTAGAAAAGCACCACTTCAAGCTTGTCTATTCTGACCTGGACCTCACTTTGTGGTCTACTGTAAGTGGGGGCAGTATCCTTGCATCTAGTGCATCTGAAGCCTGGCTTCACTGTCAGTCTTTTAAGTCGGCTACATTTCTTGCACATCCATTTCTGGCAACCGTTGCTTTGTATGCTGTTTGTACCTACTCCTTTGAGGCAAACTGCTCATGAAAAGCTGCCAGACTCCTGCAATCGATCGGGACTCCTATCACATCATCACTTTCGTATTTCTTACATTGACTCGCAAATCCTTTTTCTCCATGCCATCCGTCTATGTCAGAAGTCTCTCTACACAATTCGCTAGTGTTTCTGCGATAATGATCTGGTCATCTGCTTACAGGTCTTCCCTTGGTACACTGTCACAGGTCTTCCGATTGTACGCAGGTATTCCCATGATACTGACAGAGCAAATATAGAATGTGCTTCATTGAAGTCATTCTGACTGAAAGTTAAGTGGCATATGGTGATTGTGTTACAGATCTTTAGTTACAGTTCTTTTGACCATATTGCCTGAATTTGAAGTTCCTTTATAGTCTTGACATTTGTGTTACAAATAGCTGCACTTGTGTTACAAACAGCTACAAGTTGTTTGGCCATATTGAATGTGTGTATTTTTTAAAGTTTGTGATGTTGCACTAATAAAGTCACTGGTTAGATTTGAATCAGTTGTTGTAATTGTAAAACTGTTATTTAATATAAGTAGGTATGTATAGATGTACTGGTATATCAGAAAACATGAAATTAATGTATGCTTAAAAGCTTAAATTTTTTAGTAGTGTCCGCAACAGCTTTTAACTTCATAAAAACAAAATAATCATCAGCTAATGAAGACAGGAAGGTTCATTTTGCACAGTTGCATGAGGAATTATGCTTTCTTTACTATGGTATAAGGTTTAAGAAAGAAAAATGGACTGAGAAAAAAAATAATAAAAAGTCCTCAGCGAGGTCTCTGTTAGAAAGTTTAATAAAGTATGTAACAGTTAGGATGTCACTCCTGTCACCTTGTGCTGTGACAGAAACACAATCAGCAGTTTTAATACAGAGCACTTGGTTAATAAATATACCCTGGGTGGTAGAAAACAACAGAACAAGTCTAACTGTCTAATCAATTAATTTGAATCTTATTGTAGTGTCCGCAACGGATCTGAAAATGCTGTCATTAATAAAGTAAAAGGACACATTACATACATCCAACAACCTCTTCATCCTCTTATCAAATACCTTGTTACAGCTATAAGTTTTCCATCTACCTAACTGTTTTATCAAGCATTTTACAAGCCTCCTTATGCTTTATTACATGTTTGTCTTATTGTGTCTTTTTTGAAAGATTTCATGGTACATTCATTATACAAGTGTTTTAGCTAACTTTTCAACAGAAATTTTAGCACTAGCAAAGATGAATACGTACAAAAAAGATAGTTCATGGCACAAAAACTATATAATTATCACAAGGGATAGATTCAAGAGTACTGTAGTGTCCGCAACGAAAATTGTGCAAATTTAAAAGCTCTGTTCAGATGATTGGGACCCAACATGTCAACAAAAATGGTGTTTAAGGTAATTTAGTCTTTGGCTAGTTTTGAAATATGACAAAACCAACATTATTCATGTACTAGTCTCAATTTTAAAGCAATGTAAAAGACCATATCTGCTTAAATCCTCGTAGAAAAATCCAGAAAAACTTGATTTTTCAAACATCTTCTTAAAATATACCAACAACTGCTGTTTGAAAATTTGTATCAATACATTTACTAACTTATGACTGCATGTTTTCTCCACAGTAGAATAATTTGTGAAAAATTTTGCCATATAACACACTTTTTATTGAATTTGGAATTTCTGACGCTTAACCATTGACTCTAGCCATTATTTCAACAAAGGAGAAGTATTACTGGAAGATTTTCTCAGATTATGAGCATCAAATAACATACTTTCAAAAAATGATAATGATATTCCATAGTAACCACTTTTTGTCAGTTTTGTTACAATTGTGGACACTTTATTGTGAAACTGCCGTTATCTATTGTTTAAATGGTTTTGTTTTTACAATGGTTGTTTGAGTTATTTGATAAATATACTTCTTAGATTTTTATTTGTTGATTGAAAATCGAGAAATTGCAATAAAGCAACAACATTTCAACATTTTTTTATTCTTTTGAATGACATTTTCTCAACCTCAGGTCTCGGTTTTTCTGTCCCCATGTAATAAAATTTTTGGATAGTTCAATTTCAAAGCTGCTGCACATGACAAAATTGATTTTTTTGAATAAAGAATTTGCACATAATATAGCCTAGAAAATATTGAGACAAAATTAGAAAATGCTAATTATCAGCATTTTCTTCTTTTTATGCCCTCTTATCGAAGATTGGGAGCATATTTTTTTTACTCATGTCCGTCTGTCTGTCAAAAAACTTAATATTGGCCTTTTCTGAAAAAGTTTGTGTCATACAAAGCTAAAATTTGGTATGCAACCTTCTATCGATGTTAGGCCTATTCCATACAATATGACCTTCCTCAGGGTAATTCATTTTACCATTATCAACCCTTTACAAGAAAACTTAACATGAAAACTTAACATTGCCATTTCGGGAGCATTCATGTTTCACAAACACATCTTTTTTCTCAATGTTTTCCCAATCCTTTCCCTCAGGGGACGTTAGAACAAGGGCTTTTTTATACGCCGCCGGAGGCGGACGTATATTGGCGTCATCTTCTCCGTCTGTCCGTCCGTCCGTCCATCCGTCCATCCGTCCATCCGTCCGTCCGTCAACGCAACTCCTCCTAAGTTTCTGGCTGGATCTTCTTGAAACTTGGTCAATGTTATCACCTCAATTGGTAGATGTGCATGAAGGAAGGATTTTATGGTTCGTCGATTTTTGCCTGAGTTACGCCCCTTAAAAACTTAGTCTCCTCCTAAGTTTCTGGCTGGATCTTCTTGAAACTTGGTCAATGTTATCACCTCAATTGGTAGATGTGCATGAAAGAAGGATTTTATGGTTCGTTGATTTTTGCCTGAGTTACGCCCCTTAAAAACTTAGTCTCTGGGGCTTATTGAAATTGCAGGCTTGTCAACACAACTCCTCCTAAGTTTCTGACTGGATCTTAATGAAACTTGGTCAATGTTATCACCTCAATTGGTAGATGTGCATGAAGGAAGGATTTTATGGTTCGTTGATTTTTGCCTGAGTTATGCCCCTTAAAAACTTAATCTCTGGGGCTTATTGAAATTGCAGGCTTGTCAACACAACTCCTTCTAAGTTTCTGGCTGGATCTTAATGAAACTTGGTGGATGTTATCACCTCAAATGGTAGATGTGCATGAAGGAAGGATTTCATGGTTCATTGATTTTTGCCAGAATTATGCCCCCTTCAATCTTAGTCTCTGGGGCTTAATGATATTTCAGCCTCGTGAATGCAATTCCTTCCAGGTTTTTCACTGGATATTTATAAAAACCTTTTTGTGAACACAATTTTTTAAAGGTTTTTCAGTGAATATTTATAAATCCTTGTCAATGTCATTTTTTTTGTCTCAAATTTTACAAGTGGCGGCGTATATTGTGACGATGGCACTCTTGTTGGAAAGAGTTAGGGACCCTTTTTTCCACCATGCTTGCTCATTAGCTCACCTGAGCACGAAGTGCTTAAGGTGAGCTATTGTGATCACTTTTTGTCCGTCGTCCGTCCGTATGTCTGTATGTCCGTCCGTCCGTCCGTCTGTCAACAATTTGGTGTTTACACTCTAGCATCTACAAATATAAGCCAATTTTAACCAAACTTAATCAAAACATGTATGACCATGAGCTCTCGGATGAGTTCGAATTTGGGTCAGATCGGATTCGAAAGTCCAGAGTTATCTGCCATTGAATGTAAAAAATAGCTACTTTTGACATTGTTTACACTCTAGCATCTACAAATATTGACCAATCAATACAAAAGTTGGACACAATGTTGGTGACCATAAGATCTCAGATGAGTTTGATTTTGGGTCAGATGGGACCAGAAAGTCAGGAGTTATCTGCCCTCAAATTTGACAAAATTGTTGTTTTTGACCGTTTTCGACTTTGTTTACTCTATAGCATCTACAAAATTTGACCAATCAAGACAAAACTTTAACACAATATTAGTGACCATAAGATCTTGAATGAGTTCGATTTTGGATCAGATCGGACCAGAAAGTCAGGAGTTATCTGCCCTTGAATGTAAAAAATAGCTACTTTTGACATTGTTTACACTCTAGCATCTACAAATATTGACCAATCAATACAAAAGTTAGTAACAATGTTGGTGACCATAAGATCTCGGATGAGTTTGATTTTTGGTTTGATCAGACCAGAAAGTCAGGAGTTATCTGCCCTTGAATTTGACAAAACTGTTGTTTTTGACCGTTTTCGACTTTGTTTACACTAGAGCATCTACAAAATTTGACCAATTAAGACAAAACTTTAAGACAATATTAGTGACCATACGATCTTGAATGAGTTCGATTTTGGATCAGATCGGACCAGAAAGTTGGGAGCTATCTGCCCTTGAATGTAAAAAAATAGCTACTTTTGACATTGTTTACACTCTAGCATAGATCTACAAATATTGACCAATATATACAAAAAATGGACACAATGTTGGTGACCTGATATAAGATTTCGGATGAGTTTTTGTTTTGGTTTGATCGGAGCAGAATGTCCTGAGTTATCTACCCTTGAATTTGACAAAGTGCTGTTTTCGACTTTGTTTGTACTCTAACAACTACTAAATTAATGGTGACCAATCAAGACAAAACTTTGACCTTGGATATAATGTTAAATCACCATATGATCATGGATGAGTTTGAACTTCAGCACAATTAGACAAGCAGTTGCTGAGCTATCTGCCCTTGAAATGGACAAAATTCTCATTTTTGACTTTGTTTTCACTCTTTACAACCAGATATATTGACCTATAAAGAGGAAACAGGGACATAATATTGATAACCATAAGTTTGTTTTCAGTCTTAATGTCACAAATATTAATTGATTCAAACAATACTGTGGCTCATATCATCTTGGTTCAGGTGAGCGATATAGGACCATCATGGTCCTCTTGTTTCTAAAATTTGTTTATTTTCAGCTGATGAGTGCACTAAAACTAGGCAAAGTAACTAACTCAAGATTCGCAAAGGCCGCAGAAATGAATGAAGGGACTGAACGGATATCTGTAGAACGAAGTGGCGGCGGTGTTTGATGATGATTAGCAGTAGTAGTCAATTATGTTGATGATGATAATGATGATGATGATGATATTCCGATACCTGTGAAAATACTTTGATCATTCTTTTAGCACTTTCCCAAATGGGATAAACATGCCGGTAGCAGCCATGCTGTCTCAGAAACATGATATTGACCCTTTCCCAAACGGCAAAATTTTGGGGTGATCCACTTTGAAAACTGACACAAATGACAAAATGGAAGTAATTAAAGATATAATTTGTGTAAAATATGGCATAGATAATATTGATACAACAGGAGAAACAGTTTCTTCTTTTGTTTCAATCTTTTCCCAAGCCTTTTCTATTAGGGACGTCAAAATCAGGTCTTGTTTGGGAAAGGGTTGTAACCTTGTCTAACCCTCTCCCAAACAAGTTCTGGTTTGAACAAGCAAATTCGTTGAATTGATATCCCCCGCCGAATATATTTTCATTGTCAATAAAGTAGCGCGGAAACGAATATAACTCTGTATCGTCGCCTTATTCTTATAATGTTCTAACTCATTTTTTGTGAAAATTGAGATTTTGGTACCGTTGGAATCGTCTTGGAGTGTTCTATCGGATGGTGGTTATAGATTGTTGAAATTGAGTCTGGTTCAATAGATTCCCAGTAACAGAATGTTCTATCTGTGCCCCTTTCACCTTTTTGTCAACATTATAATGTTCTAAGTGAATATCGTCCAATGATATCAATGATATAAGCTTTATTAAGTCACGTGATTCAAAAGTTTGAGTATTAAAGTGTTCTATTAAAAAATGAAATAAAAGAATTTTTTCATTCCCGTATTGTCCACCATCAATGTTTACAATTATAATGTTCTAACTGTATCTTTACTGATGAATAACTGGCATTGATAGGCATAGATAGAACATTATAATATTAACAAAAATGTATAAAATATCACATTTCTTTTCTAACTGAAAATGAAAAAATCGAAATAACGAAAAGTTTTATTTAACCAAAAATTACAATTTTAAGAGAATAAGAGAGAACAAAAATATTTGAATCACATATCTTTTTTCCGTCAAAATCGGATTCATAGTAAAAAAGTTATTAAAGGTTGAAATTTCAAACTCGATTTTCTCGAAAGTGTAAAAAGTCGGGTTAGAACATTATAAGAATAAGGCGACGGTATGTATATGGCTTCAACAGAACGAATATCACTCTGTATGTATATGGCTTCAACAGAACGAATATCACTCTGTATGTATATGGCTAAAACAGTCAGGGGCAGTAACTCTAAATTCGACGGTCGAACCGGGTAACCCCGACGATATGCGCATGTCCTCATTGTAGTAAAGCTGTGTGCCAAGTTTCATTGAAATCCGGTGTATAATTTTCAAGAAATAGCGCGGAATCGAATATCACTGTATGTATATGGCTTAAACAGTCAGGGGCAGTAACTCTAAATTTGGCGGTCGAACCGGGTAACCCCGACGATATGCGTATCCCCTCATTGTAGTAAAGCTGTGTGCCAAGTTTCATTGAAATCCAGTCTATACTTTTCAAGAAATAGCGCGGAAACGAATATCACTCTGTATGTATATGGCTAAAACAGTCAGGGGCAGTAACTCTAAATTCGGCGGTCGAACCGGGTAATCCCGATGATATGCGCATGTCCACTTTGTAGTGAAGCTGTGAGCCAAGTTTCATTGAAATCCGATCTATAGTTTTCAAGAAATAGCGCGGAAACGAATATCACTCTGTATGTATATGGCTTAAACAGTCAGGGGCAGTAACTCTAAATTTGGCAGTCAAACCGGGTAACCCCGACGATATGCGCATGTCCACTTTGTAGTGAAGCTGTGTGCCAAGTTTCATCGAAATCCGGACTACAGTTTTCAAGAAATAGCGCGGAAACGAATATCACTCTGTATGTATATGGCTTAAACAATCAGGGGCAGTAACTCTGAATTCGACGGTCGAATCCGGTAACCCCGACGATATGCGAATGTCCTCATTGTAGTGAAGCTGTGAGCCAAGTTTCATTGAAATCCAGTCTATAGTTTTCAAGAAATAGCGCGGAAACGAATATCACTCTTTATGTATATGGCTTAAACAGTCAGGGGCTGTAACTCTAAATTAGGCGGTTGAACCGGGTAACCCCGACGATATGCGCATGTCCACTTTGTAGTGAAGCTGTGTGCCAAGTTTCATCGAAATCCAGTCTACAGTTTTCAAGAAATAGCGCGGAAACGAATATCACTCTGTATGTATATGGCTTAAACAGTCAGGGGCAGTAACTCTAAATTCGACTGTCGAACCGGGTAACCCCGACGATATGCGCATGTCCGCATTGTAGTGAAGCTGTGTGCCAAGTTTCATTGAAATCCGGTTTATAGTTTTCAAGAAATAGCGCGGAAACGAATATCACTCTGTATGTATATGGCTAAAACAGTCAGGGGCAATAACTCTAAATTCGGCGGTTGAACCGAGTAACCCCGACGATATGCGCATGTCCACTTTGTAGTGAAGCTGTGTGCCAAGTTTCATCGAAATCCGGTCTATAGTTTCCAAGAAATAGCGCGGAAACGAATATCACTGTATGTATATGGCTAAAACAGTCAAGGGCAGTAACTCTAAATTCGGCGGTTGAACCGGGTAACCCAGACGATATGCGCATGTCCACTTTGTAGTGAAGCTGTGTGCCAAGTTTCATCGAAATCCAGTCTACAGTTTTCAAGAAATAGCGCGGAAACGAATATCACTCTGTATGTATATGGCTAAAACAGTCAGGGGCAGTAACTCTAAATTCGGCGGTCGAACCGAGTAACCCCGACGATATGCGCATGTCCACTTTGTAGTGAAGCTGTGTGCCAAGTTTCATCGAAATCCGGTCTATAGTTTCCAAGAAATAGCGCGGAAACGAATATCACTGTATGTATATGGCTAAAACACTCAAGGGCAGTAACTCTAAATTCGGCGGTCGAACCGGGTAACCCCGACGATATGCGCATGTCCACTTTGTAGTGAAGCTGTGTGCCAAGTTTCATCGAAATCCAGTCTACAGTTTTCAAGAAATAGCGCGGAAACGAATATCACTCTGTATGTATATGGCTTAAACAATCAGGGGCAGTAACTCTGAATTCAATGGTCGAACCAGGTAACCCCGACGATATGCGCATGTCCTCTTTGTAGTGAAGCTGTGTGCCAAGTTTCATCGAAATCCGGTCTATAGTTTCCAAGAAATAGCGCGGAAACGAATGTCGGACGGACGGACGGACGGACGGACGGACGGAAGGACGGACGGACGGACATGGCAAAAACAATATCCCCCCCCGAAAAATTTTTTCGGCGGGGGATAAAAAGACTGCAACAATGTTTTGGAAAGGGTTAAAAGAGGGTCATGTTCATGTAATTATTTTTTTGGACGATAGTCATTAGTTTTTTCTTGCCATGGCATCTCAGATTAACTTGGAAACATTGTACTTTTGTAAATAAGACTACTTTTAAGTCATATATCTTCATTTTTATGCTCCCCGAAGGGAGAGCATATAGTCGCCGCTTCGTCTGTCCGTCCGTCCGTCATTCCGTCCGTCTGTCTGTCCGTCCGTCCGAAGCGATTTCTCTATTACCCTTGGGCCAAATCAAATGAAACTTACCATGTGAACTCCCTATGACATAATGCCGATGTACTTTTCCCAGTTTATGGATTTGAGGCCTCGTCAGGGGAAAAGGGGACTTAAGGTCAAATACACCTTTTCTCTAATTTCTCATAGTCTTCTAATGATCAGAATTTGATGAAATTTGATATTTGAGTAGCAAATCAGATGCCCTTGACAATAAACTACTTTAAATTTGCGTATAAAAAGTATGTCATGGAAAAAGGGGGCTTAACGTTTGTTAGCTTAATCTTAGCTCTGCATGGCATACATTTATTGTGACAATGCCTTTATCGGGGATTCAACCCAAACTGACGGCTCTTGTACATACTGGTATACAAATACTTGTGAAGTGCGCCATTTTATTTTTTGGATGATAAGTTGGACAGGAGAGAAATAGTTCATATCAAACAGTTTGTCTTTGTTGTCTACTCTACTTCCAATACTTCTGTATCATTTGCTTTAAATCTGTTCCCAAACAATAAAGTGTCAGGATAGTCCACTTTGAAAGTTGCTGCAGACAACTCAATGGATTTTTTCTTGCCATGGCATCTCCGAGTAAGTCAGAAACATTGTACTTTTGTAAATAAGACTACTTTTTAAGTCATATATCTTCATTCTACAAACTGGTAAGCACATACTGGTGAAGTGCGCCATTTTATTTTTGGATGATAAGATGGACAGGAGAGAAATATTTTGTATCAAGTAGTTTATCTTCGTTGTCTCCTCTACTTCCATTACCTTTGTATCATTTGCTTTAAATCCTGTCCCAAACAATAAAGTGTCAGGATAGTCCACTTTGAAAGTTGCTGTAGACCACTCAATGGATTTTGAAAAAGAAACTGTTTGTGTACAATGCAGCTAAGGGAATGTTTAGGAAAAATGAGAATATTTCTCCAAATGCTCTCTTAACAATGTTAACAGATTTTGTTCAGGAAAGGGTTGGAAAGACACAAATATTGTAGCAAAATATTGCAAAGCTTTATTTGTCATATTTATATAAAAAAAAAGTAATGTTGAACCCCAGATGGTTTCTGGCAGTCCATTTTGCTCCAAGATACAGTATGTTTACTGCATTTATATGAATTCAGATCACAGAATTTTAAGTTTGCATAATTAAATATTTAAAGTGCCATAGCTATTTAACCATTATTACAACAGGGAATAATGTGACACTCAAATTACAGAAAGCTTCCAATGATTCTATTAACCCATTACCAGACAACAAAATTTTGGGTTAGTTCAATTTGAAAGAAGTTGCAGACGACATTTTCAATTTGCTGAAATTCTAAAATTTTATAACTTTTTTGATAGAAAACAGTGTGGGAAATGAAGAAAGTGCTTGTCACAAGAACTTTCTTCATCTTCCATAATGTTTTCCAAATCCGTTTTCTTGTGAGGAGTCAAAAGGAGTCAGTGAATTGTAATGGGTTAATATAGGACAATTTCAAATTTGGATATGGTTTGAAGCAGAGATTGCGAAAATACTTCATATTTGGTGAATGTTGTAGATTCTTTAAAAAAAATCACCTGGTAAAAAATGTCGATGGCCAAGTAAAATTTAAGTACCTTTTCTGTATTTTGGACAAGATCTAGTTCAAGCATGAAAAAAGTTTGTTTAAGAATTGTTTTAGTTTGTTCAGGGATTGTTTATGAAGGAAATTATTCTCCACAAGATGACAAAATGTTTATTTTTACAATGCAATATCACTTAGGTACATTTCAATTCTCTGTCAAGTCTCTTTTTCTCGATGATATTTATTCTTTTGAATTTTTCATTACTAGATAATATTATGTAGTAAATTGTATAAGTCTTAGCATTACTTAATGCTAATGTTTGATAATTAAATATCCAGTATACAGAATATTACCTTCATCATCTGGCTGAATCTTAATTTTTCGCGCTTAGCTAGGCATCATAGAAAAGATCAGTATTCACAAGCAGTCTGATCGTAGTCTACATTACTTGTTTTTCGTTTTAAATTCATAATCTTTTAGCCCTTTCCAAAACAAGAAGTACCTAATAAAAATGGCTTGGGAAAACATTGAGACAAAAGAAGAAACTGCTGGGAGACAGCAGTTTCTCCTTTTGTCTCAATATTTTCTGTGTCATTTTTTCCACAAATCCTATCTTTACTTACATACATTTTGTGTTTTGTGGTAGTTTTTGGAGTGGACCACCCTAAAATTTTGTCATTTTGGTAAGGGTAATTGATTTGTTATTGCAATGAACTGAAATAAAGATATGACAGGAGCTCTCCTGTTTGCAATATTCTCTCTCGGTATAATACACTAAGTGCTATTTTACAAATTTTTATTCTGCTGTTCTACATGTATTTATTATATGTGCTTATTGAATTTTTACAGTGTTACATCTTTTTTGTTTGAAATACACATGCTTGCAAAACTTACTTATTTTTGATAAATCATTCCCACATGATGGCACCTTTTCACACCCACAAGATGAAAGGCTGTGGAAACATGTAGAAAATGTATGAAAGAAACTTCTTTATTTCCCACAAGGTTTTCTACGCCGATTAACAAAAAAAATGTAAAATTCATTCTCTTGAAATTGTTGACGGCAACATCTTTGAACTTGGACAAGTCTTAAAGTTTGCTGCCTTATAAGGCGCTGATTTTGGAGGGTCTGGTATGGTCACATTTAGTGATGACTTTAGTTCACCCTATCAAACTGCAATTTTCTTGATCATTAAAATAACAAAAATAACAGTTTGTTGTCCTACATATACAAACATGTTTTCTTAATTTAATTGATCTGTGTATGATATCTAGCTTGCATAATACTTTTTGGAATATTCTTCAAGATATTATTTCAAATTGTCCAATGGGGTATTTGTTTCCACATCTATAGGTCAAAGACATATAGCTGTTATACTGTTTTTGTTGTTGTTTTCTGTAAAACAAGAACCAAAATTCATATTCAAAATATTTTTGATTGATTGCAGTGATTCCTATAAAGTCACAGGAATGTGTTTTATCCAGCCTTCTGATCTAATTAGTACATGTTGTCTCTTTTCAACTAAAACATTGTAACTACAGTCTGTATAAATCTGTAGTTACAATGTTTTGGAAAAATGTACAATCAAATCATTCTTGTATTAGAGTATTACACTCCTTAGGCATATAAATCCACTTCCCATCGAAAGGTTTTGCACACAACAATTTCAGGTTGATGAAGATCTGTTCAATTTGGGTTAGAAATTATTGTGGAAAATGAAGAAATTGCTTGTAACATGGAATTTCTTCATTTTCTACAATATTTTCCAAAGCATTTCTATTGAGGGGCATCAAATAGCATCACAGAGTGGGATTGGGTTAACCCCTTTTTATCGTGTTGACACATAGGCTTGTCAACTCCCAACCAAAATGCTATTTATAGAATTATTGTTACTTAGTTTAAGTAGTTAGTTATAGTCTATATTTGACAGAAATCTGCACTCTTGTTATTTAATGACATTAAATTTCTATTTCTCTTTTTATAAACCATCTTTTTTCTTTATTTTTGTGCCTCGTATCAAAAGATCAGGGTCATATTGTTTTACTCGTGTTCGTCTGTCTGTTGGTCTGTCCGTTTGTCTGTCTCCTTCGCTTTGCTTATGGGATGTGGTGCATATGGGTTGAGGGATGCGGTGCAACAACCAATATCATTGTGTGGTGAAATGGCCAACAATTGTGGGTTGATCATCTAAGATGTTTTATGGGGTGAATTTAACACCCCATTTAATGTCTTCGAAGAACACCCCACTAATGTTATACATATCACCCCGGATTTCTATTATCCATTTGCAACCCATAACTAGCAGTTGAAGGTTCACTGAGAAAGGTCATTCACGCACCATAAGACATTTTATTAGGCCTCAATAAACACGATGCCAATTTTCGCTGAGCAGAAACAATTTGTCCTTACAGGTTCACTGGTTTAAATACATTTTCTTTGGTACAGATATTCAAATTATTATAATCATGCATTTACACGACAGAAATATACAATAGTCCCAGCCGAAATTGACAGTGACATAGGCTGATGTTTACTGCTGCAAAACCAATCAATTCGTCTGATTTGCACCGTTACAAATACGGACAGAGTTGATTGGTTGTCAAGTAGTAAACATTAGCCTACGTCACTGTTATTTTCGGCTGGTATAGCGGACGAGAATTGACCTGGCAGAGCATTCCATTCGATTAGCACGGGCTGCTCTGCCAGGTCATTTATCGTGAGGTACACTATAGTAGATATCGGCATTCGGTCAAGCAGTTTTATTTTTTATCTAAACGAAGAAGATAAACAAGTAAAAGCAGAATTTGTTATGTGCACGCGTATTCATTATATTTTAATCAAAGCAAGGCGAAAACAGATTTTCGTCGGTGTTTCTGCAAAACCTACGATTTAGTACCTTTTTTTATTTCGCTTTAATGAAAAACGGTCTGCCCCTGCACAAGGTTCTTTATAAATGGCGGCGCTGGTAGATCGTTGTCTCGTCCGTAGATCGGGCACATCTTAAAGGGGCACGGACTTTGATGCCATAAATAACGAATCTGAATCACGTGTGACCTATATCCGGTGCACGCGGAGATATCTATCGTCACGTGACTATCATCGTGGCTCGTGATTGGTGCTGGCTTAATGGCGGCAGGGTAACAGAGGGATATATTGTAGTCGTGTCCACAACATACCTGGAAATACATTTCATCGCTTTTCAACCAAAACCTCGTTACTACAGCTCGTTTAAGCTGTAGTTACTAGGTTTTTGATGAAAAACAGTTATTTGCAGCGAGACGCGCTGAAAGGGACCTTCTTGAAAGACCATAAAACCAAATTTCGACAAATAGAAAGAGTCGACACTTTTTACACTACCATGTAATGCTAAAGGTCCCAAAAAATGTTATCATGTGTGGGCTGAATCACATTTCGGGTGCTTGTTAGCTCACCTGAGCACAAAGTGCTCAAGGTGAGCTATTGTGATCACTTTTTGTCGTCGTCCGTCTGTCTGTCTGTCCGTCTGTCTGTCCGTCCACAATTTCGTGTTTACACTCTAGCATCTACAAATATAAGCCAATCTTGACCAAACTTGGTCAAAACATGTATGGCTATAAGATCTCGGATGAGTTCGATTATGGGTCAGATCGAACTAGAAATGTAGGAGTTATCTGCCCTTGAATGCGAAAAATACCTAGTTTTGACATTGTTTACACTCTAGAATCTACAATTATTGATCAGTCAAGACAAATCTTGTACATAACATTGCAGATCATAAGATCTCGGATGAGTTCGATTTTCAGTCTGATCTGACCAGAAAGACGAGAGTTATGTGCCCTTGAATTCGACAAAATTGCCATTTTCGGCTGTTTTCGACCTTGTTTACACTCTAGAATCTACAATTATTCATCAATCAAGACGAAACTTAGACACAATGTTTGGGACCATGAGATCTCGGACGAGGATGATTTTCAGTCTGATCTGATCAGAATGTCGAGAGTTACTTGCCCTTGAATTTGACAAAATTGTTATTTTCGGCTGTTCTCGACCTTGTTTACACTTTAGAATCTACAATTATTGATCAATCAAGCCTAAACTTGGACACAATATTGGAGATCATAAGATCTGGGATGATATTGATTTTCAGCCTGGTCTGACTAGAAAGTAGATAGTTATGTGCCCTTGAATTTGATAAAATTGCCGTTTTTGGCTGTTTTTGACCTTGTTTATACTCTAGAATCTACAATCATTGATCAATCAAGCCAAAACTTGGACACAATGTTGGGGATCATAAGATCTTGGATGAGTTTGATATTCAGTCTGGTCTGATCAAAAATTTGAGAGTTATGTTCCCTTGAATTTGACAAAATTGCTGTTTTCGGCTGTTTTCGACCTTGTTTACATTCTAGAATCTACAATTATTGGCCAATCAAGACAAAACTTGGACAAGATGATGGGTATCATAAGATCTCTTATAAGTTTGAATTTCAGCCTGATCTGATTAGAAAGTCGAGAGTTATATGCCCTTGAATTTGATAAAATTGCTGTTTTCGGCTGTTTTCGACCTTGTTTATACTCTAGAATCTACAATTATTGATCAATCAAGTCAAAACTTAGACACAATGTTGGGGATCATAAGATCTGGGATGAGTTTGATATTCAGTCTGATCTGATAAAAAAGTCGAAAGTTATGTGCCCTTGAATTTGACAAAATTGCTGTTTTCAGCTGTTTTCGACCTTGTTTATACTCCAGAATCTACAATTATTTATCAAACAAGACAAATCTTGGACACAATGTTGAGCATCATAAGATCTTGGATGAGTTCGATTTTCACAACGTTATTGACCATAAGTTCATTTTCAGCCTTAAAGTCATAAATATTTATTGAATTGAACAAAAGTGTTGCTCATATCATTTTGGTTCAGGTGAGCGATATAGGACCATCATGGTCCTCTTGTTAACTTACATGTCCTGTGTGCCATTTAAAATGGTTAGTTGAGAGGTATTATGAAAAACGATAACTGAGTATTGTGCTGCTCGTAATTTAAAAACAAAATGGTTGAAAACGATTGGAAAGGGTAAACAAAAAATACGACAAATTAAAGGAGAATTTGCACTTCCTTCAGCCGAATGACCCCCGAAACATTTTGAAATATTTGCGTGAAGTATTACCTCAAAACCGCCGTTTTGCCTAACGTCAATGACGCTGTTTCCGTTATCATACTCAATCTCTACGTCAGTATGTCCGTGCATCCTGAACGTTGTCGGAAAGGGACCCTGGAAGTCCAGGTTCGATTCTCCGTAAGCCACAGCACGACCGGCAAGCGCTAGTCTAGCCGCAACATCCTGCTTATCACGTGGATGGATGCTGAAATAAAAAAATTATTTCAGTAATACAATGTATGTGATATGTAATATAGAGGATGAGTATCAAGTAATTATACGCCCGTCGAAGACGGGACGTATCATGGGATCACCCGTGGCGTCCGGTTGTCCGGGCGGCGTCCACTTCTTTGTCCGGAGCATAACTCTGTCACCTTAAGTCCGATTGAAATAACTTGGCAGTTATATTCTTCTCATCATTACGGAGTGCAGTGCACAAGAACCAGAACTCTACCTAACTTATTTTTTGAGTTATTGCCCTTTGTTGTTTTTCATACTTGAATCTTGTCCGCAGTATGTCTCTAAAAGTATAATAGGTAGGATCATGAAACTTCATGGGTGTATAGATCTCACCAAGGGGGAGTGCAGTGCACAAGAACCAGAACTCTACCTGGCTTATTTTTTGAGTTATTGCCATTTGTTGTTTTTCATACTTGAATCTTGTCCAGAGTATACCTCTACAAGTATTATAGCTAGGATCATGAAACTTCGTGGGTGTATAGATCTCACCAAGGGGGAGTGCAGTGCACAAGAACCATAACTCTACCAGGCCTATTTTTGAGTTATTGCCCTTTGTTGTTTTAATACTTGAAATTTTGTCCGGAGTATATCTCTAAAAAGTATTATAGCTAGGATCATGAAACTTCGTGGGTGTATAGATCTCTCCAAGGGGGAGTGCAGTGTACAAGAACCATAACTCTATCTGGCCTCTTTTTTATACGCCGCCGGAGGCGGACGTATATTGGCGTCATCTTCTCCGTCTGTCCGTCCGTCCGTCCGTCCATCCGTCCATCCGTCCATCCGTCCATCCGTCCGTCCGTCCGTACGTACGTACGTCCACTTTTCTTGTCAACGCAACTCCTCCTAAGTTTCTGGCTGGATCTTCTTGAAACTTGGTCAATGTTATCACCTCAATTGGTAGATGTGCATGAAGGAAGGATTTTATGGTTCGTTGATTTTTGCCTGAGTTATGCCCCTTAAAAACTTAGTCTCTGGGGCTTATTGAAATTGCAGCCTTGTCAACGCAACTCCTCCTAAGTTTCTGGCTGGATCTTCTTGAAACTTGGTCAATGTTATCACCTCAATTGGTAGATGTGCATGAAGGAAGGATTTTATGGTTCGTTGATTTTTGCCTGAGTTATGCCCCTTAAAAACTTAGTCTCTGGGGCTTATTGAAATTGCAGCCTTGTCAACGCAACTCCTCCTAAGTTTCTGGCTGGATCTTCTTGAAACTTGGTCAATGTTATCACCTCAATTGGTAGATGTGCATGAAGGAAGGATTTTATGGTTCGTCGATTTTTGCCTGAGTTACGCCCCTTAAAAACTTAGTCTCTGGGGCTTATTGAAATTGCAGGCTTGTCAACACAACTCCTCCTAAGTTTCTGACTGGATCTTAATGAAACTTGGTCAATGTTATCACCTCAATTGGTAGATGTGCATGAAGGAAGGATTTTATGGTTCGTTGATTTTTGCCTGAGTTATGCCCCTTAAAAACTTAGTCTCTGGGGCTTATTGAAATTGCAGGCTTGTCAACACAACTCCTCCTAAGTTTCTGGCTGGATCTTAATGAAACTTGGTGGATGTTATCACCTCAATTGGTAGATGTGCATGAAGGAAGGATTTCATGGTTCATTGATTTTTGCCAGAATTATGCCCCCTTCAATCTTAGTCTCTGGGGCTTAATGATATTTCAGCCTCGTGAATGCAATTCCTTCCAGGTTTTTCACTGGATATTTATAAAAACCTTTTTGTGAACACAATTTTTTAAAGGTTTTTCAGTGAATATTTATAAATCCTTGTCAATGTCATTTTTTTGTCTCAAGTTTTATAAGTGGCGGCGTATATTGTGACGATGGCACTCTTGTTGAGTTATTGCCCTTTGTTGTTTTCATACTTGAATCTTGTCAAGGGCATATCTCGAAAAGTATAATAGCTAGGACTATGAAACTTTTACCAACCCGCTCCCCCTGTCGACATAAAGCAGTGTTACGGGCGTATCCTGTGACAGTTTGACACCTTGTTTACGAGTGTAAACAATAATGTATATAGATTTATTGCCTAAAAAGTAAGACGGAATCTGGAAAAAATGTCCCTTATAGCATTTGAGAAAGCCGTGTTTTCAGATTAATCAGTGCGTAAGTGCAGTCTGATATGGATCCATGCTGCTGTCTCACAGTTGGTACAGGTCACCAAGAAGCTATTGGAGAACAACACTGTTCATGATCAGACTGCGTGTATACGCAGGCAGATCTCGGACCATGTTGTTCTCAAATGTATTAAGGGACATTTTCCATATCCTTGCTTAAATATATAGAGGATGAGTATCATGTAATTTACGAATGTGAACAATTTAGAGATATTGCGTAAGGCTCAATTACATGCACTTGTAAAAAATGGTCTGGTGGTCATGCTGCTTTGAACAATCCAATGAGAACAACAAATGCATATCTGACGTAAGATATAGTTTTCTTATCCATAATTGTGTGACTGCGTCGTGTGTGTTATAGGCGATGGTTGCTATAATTAACGGCATATTGTCTGCGTCGGCATCGCCGCTCATGGTATGAAATTGATTTTTACCTCCCATACGGCGAATCAAAATCTGGCAGATCTAACGCTACAGCCATGAATACGTTCTTCATCCGGGGGTTAGGTACATAGCCAAAATACGAGGTTTGTGACCAACGAATAGTAGCGAATGTTTGTGAGGCTGTCTGGTTTCGGTTAGCTGCGATCTAAAAATGGTTGAAAGAATGGCAATCAATTTTGTGCTAAATAAGATTGGGTTTACGGTTATGTTTTGATAAACCGTCGGTGTTCTTATAAAATCTAGGAACTACGGCTTGATTTAAGCCGTAGTTACGAGATTTTAGAACAACACCAACTAAATACTACTCGTATTTATTTGTCAGAATTTACGTCACAGTTTACATGATAAAATGGTTTCCTATTGAAAGATTTATTACACGGGTGGTAACTTTGGAACGACCTCCAAAAAGAGGTAGTGAATTTCTGTTCCCATAGCACATCCGGGAACCCACGAGGTCGGTCCAATAGCTAAAAACGTGTAAACAAAGGTAGGTGTCGGTGGTTCTTTTGATCGTTTTCGAGGTTTCTAGCAAAAAAATGGATAATTATGGCAATGCTATGTCGTGTAAAAATGACTTATCGACGCACACGGCCCAAAACTGCGGTCGAAACCGAAGTATTTTCCGCTGGATCGTTTTTAAAAGTTCGAACACGATATTGCTTTTTCACAACAGTTTGTCAACAACTGTCACCTTTTCGTATAATTTGTGGTCTTCCGCGAAGAATACAGCCCCGGTACGTTCGTCCTGGGGAAACGAGTACTCTGCATCACATATCCTGTTAAAAACGGCAACAGGGCGCATTATTTAAGAAAATGATTGAGAAAATTCCAGTAGAGGTCGTTCTAATAAGGTAGAGCTTGTTCCAATTTGAATGAGATCGTTCCCAGTGCTCTCCTGTTTTATACAATGAAATAATGCCTGTGATATCAGACCAGCCAAAACTAAGACAAAAATTAATGATGGCGTTTGAAATATCAGAATAATCGTCATATCAGAGGCGTCGTTTTGTCTTGTGTGGTGACTTTGTTTTACATGAGAGCCATCTTCACTAGCCAAGGTTGAACCCACCTACTTTGTATTCACCCTTGGTGGATTTAGTCCGATTTTCTTGAAATCGCGAAGCGCCGCCTAGCGGTTGTTCTGCTGGTTGTTTACGTCCATTATTGATGACGTCATTAACGCGCGTTGTCTTTCGCGTCATACGTCATGCGTATTATGTAAAAGTTAGCTGCTTTTTTGGTCGAATTGTCAAAAGTATAATAATTCGTCGATTAAAGTTAGGGAATTCCTGTCTTTTGCAGTGAAATTCTTAGGAAAATTCGCCCATCTCCGCGTTTTTGAGTTGCAAATGCAATGCTTTTCCCGCCCGTTGTCATGATTTGGGTATTCATAACAATTGTATCAGTCGACAATCTGATTGGTTCCAGCGAGACCTCGCTGGAACCAATGAAAACGCTTTCCAGCAGACCAAGAAAATCGGACCAAATCCGCCAAGGGTGAATACAGAAACGACGTTACGTCGTAGATGTCACCCTTGGCTTGCGAAGATGCATGAAAGCCTGTTTCTGATGTTTCTTAAACTCTACGCATGGATCTCTTGAAATGCACTTTTAGCTCACCTGAGCACGAAGTGCTCGAGGTGCACTATTGTGGTCACTTTTTGTCAGTCGTCCTTCCGTCTGTCTGTCCGTATTATTCAATATTTCAAACGCCATCATTAATTTTTGTCTTAGTTTTGGCTGGTCTGATATCACAGGCATTATTTCATTGTATAAAACAGGAGAGCACTGGGAACGATCTCATTCAAATTGGAACAAGCTCTACCTTATTAGAACGACCTCTACTGGAATTTTCTCAATCATTTTCTTCAATAATGCGCCCCGTTGCCGTTTTTAATAGGATATGTGATTCAGAGTACTCGTTTCCCCAGGATGAACGTACCGGGGCTGTATTCTTCGCGGAAAACCACAAATTATGCAAAAAGGTGACAGTTGTTGTTAAACTGTTGTGAAAAAGCAATATCGTGTTCGAACTTTTAAAAACGATCCAGCGGAAATTACTTCGGTTTCGACCGCAGTTTTGGGCCGTGTGCGTCGATAAGTCATTTTTACACGACATAGCATTGCCATAATTATACATTTTTTGCTAGAAACCTCGAAAACAATCAAAAGAACCACCGACACCTACCTTTGTTTACACGTTTTTAGCTATTGGACCGACCTCGTGGGTTCCCGGATGTGCTATGGGAACAGAAATTCACTACCTCTTTTTCGAGGTCGTTCCAAAGTTTACCACCCGTGTATTAGAGGAAGTTATCTTTCCAAAAAGGATTATTCTTTGGCTTTCAACAAAACCTCGCATCAGCTGATACTGTCTGGGTTCGGTTAGCTGCGATCTGTAATATTGACGGAATATTTGTTAGAGAACGTTCCTAAAAGAGTCTTTGTTTTGACGTTTTTATACAAAGATGCTCGCGGACAACGTAGCTCGCCAATAGATACATTTAAAGGCTTTATCTCTTATAATGCCTAAGATATAGACCCAGTTATTTATTAAGTAAGTCTAACTCTAGGGTCAAGATCGCAAGGTCCAGCTTGATTAAAGCTGGGGATATGGGGTTTTGCAATAACACCACCGACTGATCTAGTACTTTTCAGGCTGGACCTGCTAGGGTTTAATAATCGTTAACACATATGTGCGAGCAGCTGGAGGCTTGGTTAGGATGTTGTGGTAGTACTGGTATTAGAAACGACATGAATCATGGTTAGGTGATCCAGCCGCCGCGACATGATAATATCAGCTGAAAACGGCGTAAAACCTCAATAAACAAACTTTGCAGACTGGCTGTCATGAGATTCACCCCGAAAGACAGGGACTAATTTGAAATAAACAAGATGTGTTTGTGAAACACGAATGCCCCCGATCGAATGGCTATTTTGCTAAAATGGATGCTCTTGAGAAAGGAATGTCATATAGCATGGAACATATAGATATCATTGAAAGAAAGTTATATACCAAATGACATTTGTTTGTCAAATACTTTTGGAGAAAATGCAAATGTTAAGTTTTCGGACAGACACACGGACGGACACGAGTAGAACAGTATCCCGCCTCCCACAATCCGAGTTTTCTCTGATACAATTCGCTCTTTGATAATATATTGATGTCGCTCATTATGAGCGACATCAACATATTATCAAAGAGCGAATTTCGTCAGAGAAAACTCGCATTATATTCCCCCACCTTTCGATATGGGAGTATAAAAATGCAAAATATACCTGGACGAAACCAAATGGAAAGTCCCTCTTTGTCTGACTTTGTGATCCCGCGTGAAAGTTCTTGCGCCAATCGTCAATCATCGAGGGGAATAAACAATAGTACTGTTCCGGTTGACCGCCATTGGATTCGCCTACAATCAAAGTCGTCTGATTTGAATTTTTTTAAGAAAAAATGCAAAAGTACCTGGACGAAACCGAACGGAAAATCTCTCCGGGTTTGAAGTTGAGAACCTTCGTGGAAATTTTTACGCCAGTTGTCGATCATTGCGGGGAAAAGACAATAGTATTTGTCGGGTTGGTTAGAGTTTGCTTCTCCTTAAATAAAGAGTTTATCATGTAAATAGTCACGTTCATTCGGATGAACACAATTTAATTAAAACTCTTTCTATGTAGGTATAAAACAGATCTATTTTTAGCACAATATACTAACAATATCTATCCCTATTAAAAAGGACAAATTGGTTAGAATTGAGACGAGATCTAAAAAAGAGCATTTGTGTCGACGAAAGAAGCAGACCAGACTGAACATGTACATAAATTGCAAAATCTTTATCCACTTTACATTATTTTACATGACTTCCCCCGCTTCACCCTTCTAAAGTTAAAGTCAATTTTTAATGCCATTGCTATATTTATCATTCCTTTTGTTTAATAAGCCCGTTCAAGTCCAATGTTTAATTTGAAGTTGATTTATGAGAGTCAAAATGGGACTGAAAATGAATGGGACTCGACTTTTTTTGTGGCACTGGGTCCCAGGGACTCAAAATTGTTGTATGCAAATGGAACCACTGCATTATGATAAAATGGTACAGTGCATTGTGATCGTTGCCCCGATTGGGCATAGTCATGTCACATTGTGCAAGAGTTAGCCTCTGTTAAATAACTGTTTAAAGCGAAATTATACTCTGTTTTATCAACCAACAAAATATTGCCGCTTTTAAACAAAAACCTCGTAACTAAATCTCGTCTTCAGCTGCAGTTACGAGGTTTTTGTTGGAAAGCAGCAATATCTTACCCTGGTACCATATAGCTCCATATATAGTTGTATTTAGTACGGGGTATACCATGGCATTCCACAAGTTACCGTGCGCTGAGGGTCGAGCTCTGTGTCATACATTCGGAAAAAGAATATTAAAGTATAAGCTTTATTCAAAAATGAAATCATATTGAAAATGTCGAAAAGGCAAATAGCCTAGGTAGATCCAGAAAATATACAAAAGGTATGTCATATCAATCGCGTGACTCAACAACAACTACAACAACAACTACAACATTTTTATATATTATTTCTTCTTTTTTGTGTGTGATAATAGGCATCTATGTGACACATTTGAATTAATTGGTTGAAAGCAAATCAAGAATTTTCTGGATGTGGTGGATCTTTAAACAGAGACTGATACAAAAAGTTAGAATATTAACATTTTTATCATGAGCTGTTAAAAAGATCAATCTTATCCGTCTTATCCAAGACGCATTTACTTTTTAAATTAATATGATCCTGCAGTCAAAATATGAATTATTCATTTATGATAACGACTACGGACCCAGACTTGTGATGGTAACGTGTACGGCAAATGTTGTCAAAGATTGACTGGTAAAATATATAGTTAAACATTTCAGAAAATAAAACATTCCTATCTATCTGACGGTACTGTTCTCGCTCCAATTGGAGCATTGTGACAGGTTGTGGTTACTAGTACGTTTTTAGATAATTTTTCAAGCAAAAGGACAACCTTTTCCTGCTATTTGCACAGTTGTTTCTAGCTTCGTCCGACATCCAGTATTCCACTTTGGTGCCACCCCACGCTGATTCGATCATCCCTAGGGGTCGATTTAGTACTGGGGCCAGGTTCATTGCATACATCAAGCACACGGCGGAGAAATAGCCAGTTGATCTATCTGTGAAAATATGATTAAACCAAGATCTTGAAAATGGACCCTTTAAAACTTTTTCCCAGACAAGACTGGGTTTCTACATCTTTAAGCAATCTGATCGATCCGTAAAATTAATGTATAATTGTGGGAAGGATTTTCATAAAAATATCTTTGCTATGGCAAAATTTATGCATACGAAATTTTAGGCAAAAAATGGAAGTAGGCCTACAGTCGACACTCGTTGTGTCGAAGTCAGAGGGGCAGTCAAAATACCTCGACATATCCGGAGTTCGACACATCCGATTTTGATTATTTTCGATGAAAACGTTTTTTAACCATTTTTGATGGGCATCATATGTGTTCATGATTGAAATGTAGTAGGAAAAGCAGCAATTTCTACCATTTTCCTACTAAATTTCAATGGCTGTATTTGTTTCAGAATTATTTTGATTAAACATTTTGATATCAACATGTTGAGGATGGGACATGACTTTCACTTCGACTTAAGCGGAATTTCGACTTATCCGATGTCGAGATAACAAGTATCGACTGTATATACAACAGTCAACTGTAACCATATAGGCCTATATTTAGTATGAAATGCGCTTATATTGTTATCTTGCTACGATGTCATTTACCTTAAGTATAAAGATATTGAAAAAAAAAAAAAAGATTGAAAAAAATATATATATATTTAAAAAAACCACACACATATACTCCCCGTCATAAGAAAGTAGCCACTTGTCTAATGCTACTGGTCGGCAATTTTAGAATAATTCATGAACGTATCGAAATGAATACAAAACATTGCATCAAGGCAAGTAAAAATGATTTCGCGAAATTACCGAAAACAGTCGAATTATCCAATTAGCTATGGTAGCTTGGTGGTAGTTCCAGGAAATTCGTAACTGATACGGAACACACTACTGAAATTCACGGCAATATATAGGGCTAGAAAAGGGGCAAGAATGAATAAGGATATGTGTTTATGATACTGTTTTTATTCAAAATGCTTAATGACTAATAAGTGATTTTCATTACACCCAAGACCCTTGCAAAATGGCGGTTTCCGGTTTTAGACCAACAGACCTCCAATTTCCTCTCAAATGCTCCATTCATTGAACTTTTGTTTCTGTTTGGTCTTTAGCAAGTTCCTTATTCGGAAAATGTTTCCCTCCACTTTACTCACCAACCACTTCCGGTTAATATCAAACTTTTAATTTTGAAACATGCCGTACTGGTAGCGCTAAATTTTTACAGACCTCAATCAATTCAGCGGAATGATTATCTGTAAAATTGGAATGGGACTTTTGTTTGTGTTTCAACAACGTCAACTTGTACAGAAAATGACAGCTGTAAGTAAACAAAACTGAACTTTGTATCCTAAATCACTGTTTTGAAATCAAATTACAACTAAACATGTTTCCGGGCATGTTGAAAGCATTTAACCATTGACGTGTGACAAACAACTATTGGGAATACGTATGAATGTGTTAAAACAAAAATACATAAAGAATTGGAAAAAATATGGCTTTTTGAAAAGTGGCTACTTTCTTATGACGGTGAGTATACATACAAGATTTACGAACCGTTTTTGGGTTGTTGCCAGGGAACAGTGATGCGCTTGGCTTCATCTAGAGTCTCGTTGGCTTCATCGAGGCCAAACGCCAGAATGCGAATATTCTTGAAATGGGCCGAATTGGCGAGTTCTTGAGTGTGGTTAAATACCTGATAATATACAAGAATCAGTGTTTTACTGAAATATTCCTAAACTCACAATCACGCCAATAAAAGCTTGGGGCAAATAACTTTTTATACACTATATTACTGTGCGGTTGGAAGGTTTGAGTTTGAGTTTATTGGGGTTTTATGCCGTTTTCAACTACCAGGGTCATATCGCGGCGGCTGGAGCACCTACGCATGGATTCCTGTTGTTTCTCAAACCAGTACTACCACAACACCCTTACCGAGCCTCCAGCTGCTCACCCACTTAGGTTAACGATTTCAAACCCATTGGTGGGTGACAATTTTGTCAGAAAGGGTATTAGCCGCGGCCGGGTATCGAACCCGGGACCTCTCGAATGAGGGTCAGATGCGCTACCAACTGCGCTATGGCCGCGGCTGCGGTTGGAAGGCTAAGCCTATAAATGGTGGCGCTCAAATGGTGGTCTTATATAGGCCCCTATCATTAAAAAAGGAACATTGCTGTTTAATAGGCTATGTATTACTTTTGAGAAACTTTGTTAGGCCTACAACACCAAGCTTGTAGGCCCATAGCTAGACTAAGTGAAAAGTCTAAAAACTTTCTGAATTTTAGTTAATAATGTTAGATCTACAAGTCTCTTTGTGTGACCAATGAGACTTTACGGCTTTTCCCCCTCTTTCTTTTTTTCATTTTTGAGTACACAAACGATGGTGATTGGTCACACAGGAAACATAACGAGACTTATATAATATGTCATGTCATATTCTAATTCTAATACCTGAGACATTTTGAAAACCATATTACTCTGACCGGAACAAAACCATACATCTCCAAACAGCACGTCGTGGAGTGCGATTCTTGAGTTTTGTGACGTAATGGTGATGTCATATGGTCCGCCGGCTTGTATAGCAGGAAGTAACGCTCTCCATACAGCACCTTCTTTACCATCCGTACGCTGTAAGTTGGAAAAGATGACTGTCGATTAGTCTCATCTAACTTAGAATTAACATTTCGCACAAACTACGTCCACGATAAACATTGCTTTGGAAACTTTGAGGCCAAACAAGAAAAGAAATGTCAACCAGCCTTTTCTCGATTTCCCACGACACCTTTGAATTAGACCATCCTACTAAGTGTTGCTATTTGAGTATTTTCAAATAAATGGATTTGTCGATGATTATTCATTTATAATCTTGTATTAAAATTAATGGATAATATATAGTTTAGAAATAAACGCTAAAATAAGTAACCTCACTGTTGGCGGAAATTATGATGTAGGTCTAACTTCGTTTTGCTGTCGTCACGAATAACAAAAAAATCGGAAGATTCAGCAGAATAAAACAATAATAGCGGACATTTTGCACTGACCTCGGTTCTTTTTTCTTTTTTTTTTTTCTCGCACGTATCAATATAGGTACTTGGCCTAAGTAGGCCTTACTAAAACGACACTCTGGCGTTTACGTAGGCCTATTTCTTTGGCATCTGCGAACGTTAACGACCCCAAAAACTTAAATTAGGTCTAACCCTATAGCAAACAATACCTGTTCAACTGTAGAAGTCGCAGTATAATTGACTTTGCCATCTGATGCCACAACATTGACTGTATCTCCTACATTAGAACCGTAGCCCCATATCTGAGCCCGCTGTGGGGCACACTGTAACACCATGTGGTCAGCATAGATAGACGCCAGTCGGAAACTGTTGTCTGCATCTGAGCATAGAGATTTGAGAATTAGAAACTTTGATTTTGACAAGAATGTCGCTACATTTCAACAAAAAAATCGTAACTGCTGCTAAAAACAGGATGCAATTTACGAGGAATTTAGTTAAAAAGCGATGATTTGTGTATGACCTTTATTCAACCAATTACCATCCGTCAAAAACACACTTTTGAAAGCATTGAGACAAGTGAATGCTGAAGACCAAGATGATAAATTATTTCGTGTGCTAAGTCTGCATCTTCTTTCAAATTTTAGCTTCGTAATGTTAAACAATGGAGAATCATATGACACAATTACAATCAGCATACTTGCAGAAAATCTTAAATGAATAATGTTTAATTTATGAGTGACCGATTTTAAAATGGTCTGGAGTAGAGAAGGTGTTTATATTTAATCAGGTGTTATTCCGAAACCTCGTATCTCCAGCTTTAAACAGCTGGAGATACAAGGTTTTGCAATAACACAGACGATTTGCCGAAAATGGTGGATCTTTCAAACAACACCCGATGAAAAAGCGAATCGGACTAAACGCCAGTAGCCTTTATATCGGGAGTTGTTTAAAAGTCACCCAAAATCCCTGACGTTTTTTGTGTTCTCAATTTCAGGCCCAGTAAATTAGGTAGGCCTACATACAACAGTGATTGGCCAACGTCCATAATAACAAGAAAATTCCAACTTTCATTCCGACTTCCATCTTTTTGGTTGACCTTGGCATTGGATTAAAAATGCGGTCTTTAAGATAAGGAATACGCCGCGGCACCGCTAAAAGGACGTTAACTATGTTTTTAAGGATTACAACCTATCATTAGACACCAAATACTACGTGTATCTTCGGGCGTCATCCGTGACAAAGGAAATTAACGAGAGATACTCGTCAATTTCTGTTGCCGCGGATATCGCCCGGAAATTGACGAGGGATACCCTCGTGAATTTCCGTCGCTACGGATGACTCTCGACGATACACGAAGTGTTGTTCTTAACCCTTTCCCAAACAAGACCTGGCTTTGACGTCCCTATTAGAAAAGGCTTGGGAAAACATTGAAACAAAAGAAGAAACTGCTGATAACCAGCAGTTTCTCCTTTTGTCTCAATATTTTCTGTGCCATATTTTACACAAACTCTATGTTTAATAACTTCCATTTTGTCATTTGTGGCAGTTTTGGAAGTGGATCACCGTACAATTTTGCTGTTTGGGAAAGGGTTGATATGAAATAGGCACAATGACTAATAAATGAAACACTGTGTGGTTATGTACTCATTAGAAATGTCTTCTCCCCGTGACGATAATTGTACAAATCAGTATCCACAACGTAGGGTATACTTAGTTTTCTGCCTTCATCCGTTAAGTTGTTCTGGTTGAACAACAAGAAAGGGTTTGTGACCTATGGGATGAAATATAAAAACTTTGCCTTCATTTAACTCTTTCCGAAAGAAGACGCTTCTCATTGAAGAAGACAAAGAAAACATTTGAGGCAAAAGGAGAAAATGCTGACGAGCAGCATTTCCCATTTTGTCTCAATATTTTCTCTGTTGCGTTTCACGCAAATCCTGTCTTGATCGACGTCTACTTCCAAATTGACGTAGACTATGCACTTTTCAAATTGGGGCAATCTAAACACAAGAAAGGTTATAAACTGTTGGCTTTTATCTTGGAGAAACTTTGTCTCACTGGTGGTCAACTCGAACAAATCGAGGGACGTTTTTTCGCGATCAATGTTTTCCGTCAGTGTTGCTATAAAATATCGTACCTACGGCTTTATCGAAGCCGTATAATCGATTCACTATTAAACGAGAATAATTACAGTTGAATTGCTTTATCAAAACAACTGAAATTATTCTCGTTTAATTGTGAATCTATTATAGTTACGATATTTCATAACAACACCGACAGTTTGTCAATACAAAACGGCAAACCCGGTCTGTTTTTAGAACAAGTTCATTGTCATTAGAAAAAAATCTATAAACTCACATTTAAACGCAAAATATTGATACCTTGTTGTAGCGAAAATTGTTTTAGTTCACCACCAGTGTGTCTAGGATCGTAGTTTCTATCAAGGAAATTTACCGCCACACGAAAAAGTAACATTGTTCTTGTTTGGCAAATTGTTTCTTTTGCAATATTCCGTGTGTGAGACTTGGTAAATCCCTTGCCTTTCATGGTTTCTATTTCGATCGGTCTGGTTTCTTTGAGATGGCTGAGTGGGGGTGAGGGCTATTGAACATAGATTGATTCTGTCCTCATAATTATATCGGAAGGCTATAATTTATCGTCTTCGATGATAAATAATAGGACTGCATCCCAAATCGATGGCTCCGCGTGAAACGCTTGTAACTGCCTATAATAAACATATATAGGCAGTTACAACCGTTTTGCACTGAGCCATCGAAATGCTGTGTTATCTTTATTTCCTTCCTTGTGGTGTAAAATGTATGATTGCAATTTGAACCTCTGTACAAAAGAAATTGCCTATGAATCAGCGAGACTGTAAGGGTCACTGGTGTATACCTTAACCCTTTCCCAAACAAAACCTTGCTTTGGCGTCTTTATCAGATAATTTTGATGTGGGAATCACTGAGAGGAAAGACGGAATTAATTGCAGGTTATCTACAATTTCTTCTTTTCCCTAAATATTTCTGTCCGACATACATGTTTAACTTTTGATGTAATTGTGTAAACTGCCACTACGTTCAAAATGGGTTACCCTAAATTTAGTCCTGAAAGGCTGCAGATCGTCTGGCAACATAAAATTAGAGAAAAGATTATAATTTACATTTTCACATTTTATTTTAATAATAAATATTTTAAAAACTTTTGCAACAGTTAAATAAATGAGCAATCATTTTAAACAAAATTTAGACATGCACATTCAGTGTAGAAAGAAAATAAACAAGATGTGTTTGTGAATGAAAAATGTCCCTAAATAATATCATTAATTGACCTTGACCTTCATGGATGACATTGAGGTTGGAACTGAAAAAGTATGCCGTCTGCAACATAGAATAGAACCAACCCAAAAGTTTGCAATTTTGGGAAAGGGTTGATGGATGACATTAACCCATTACCACACAGTGACTCTTTTTGACATAATGGCTTGGGAAAACATTGTGGAAAATGAAAAAATTGCTTGAAACAAGCAATTTCTTCATTTTTCACAATGTTTTCTACCCAAAATGATCAATATTTTCTAAATTTCATTCACTTGAAATTGTCGTCTGCAACATCTTTGAATTTGGAGCAGTCTAAAATTTTGTTGTTTGGTAATGGGTTAAAGGTCATATTGCATGGAGAAGGCAGATACCATTAATGGGTAACTTACATACCTAGTATGATATTTGCTTGTCTGGTACTTTTGGCAGAAATGCCAACATAGGGTTGCAGACAGATGGTCAGACAATAGGAAAACAATATGGCGCTGATCATTTGATACCATCGACATCAAAATACATGTAATACTGTATATTTTGATATGAAAGTGGAATGAAAGTGTAACAACTACTAGATTTTACATGACATATTTGTGAAACAGTTTTGGTGGTTACATATAAAGAAATTTGTCTAAGTTCAAGGAGGAATAATTCCTGAACTAGGGGGAGTTGAGACCTGAACACTTCAACATGTGCCATTTGGTAATGGGTTAACCCATTCCCCCTCATTGACTCTTTTTGACTCCACATAGGATAGTGCGAGGGCTGGGTGCAAAACTACTGTAACTCCATTTTATAAAACTTTACAGGAGAGGGAAAAAACTAATTGACTTTCTCAAAGCTAAAGAAGAAAAATGTTTTTGAAATTCTAGATATCATTTTAAGTATAAAGAATTGAAACATAATATTTGAACACATGGTGCATTCCTACCTAAAGATTCAGAAAAGTCAAAAAAGTGAATTTCTGAAAAATATGCAGTTACAATAGTTTTGCACTGAGCCCTCGAGTGGTTTTTGAAAACATTGTGGGCAATGAAGAAATTGCTTGTGACAAGCAATTTCTTCATTTCCCACAATGTTTTCTAATCAAAAACATAAAGATTTTTTAACATTTCATCAACTTGCAGTTGTCGTCTGCAACACCTTCCGAAATTTATTAGTCTGAAATTTTGCCGTCTGGTAAAGTTTAACCCATTCCTGCACAGTGACGCCTTTTGACGCCAAACAAGGTAAAGGCTTTGGAAAACATCATTGAAAAAATGCTTGTGACAAGCAATTTCTTCGTTTCCCTAAATGTTTTCTACCCAAAAAGACCAAAAAATGATAAGTTCCATTTATGTATTGTCATCTGCATCATCTTTGAATTTGAAAGTCCAAAACTGTGATAATTTGCCAAATCAATGCCTTGCAGGAGAATAGTATCCATGAAATAAGGTGTCAAACTCTAGAGGATTCTCAAGTTCTAAATAAAACATATTTTCCGGATACACATGGACCTTTCCATGACTAACTTCAATTTGACGACCTTTACCATGAAAACCAGATTCACAAATCTCCAAAATGTCATCTCCAGCGACTTTAGGCTGAAGTCTTTCCCAGTATCTCAATGTGATATGTGCACTACATCCGTGATAAAAATATTCGGGTATCCGATTCTTTTTCGCTGTGTCGCTATATTTATTCCTTAGAACCGACTCCTCATCTTTTTCATAAATATCACAGGCCGATGCTACATCACAGGTGGAATGCTTTAAGTTGACCCTAGCACTAATTGAGTTCTCTGTGTACACTAATCCAGTCACTTTTAGGGTAAACACTTTTCCCATGGAGTCCTTGACCTTGTTGCTATGGTGATATGCATGACCGAAGTTGCTGCCTACAAATTTGGATGTGCAGTGTGACATCCCCTTGGGGTCTATGTAACAAATGTCAAAGTCTTCAAGTATATCTGTAAATAAGATGAGCTCAAGTTTGTATAGCTTAAATTAAATGACCTGGCAGAGCATCTCTAGCTAATAGCTAGAGATGCTCTGCCAGGTAATTCATCATGACCTATAGCTTTACAATGAATAAATAGTTGGACCATCATTTAACACTTTCCCAAGTGGACAAAAAGGTTATAAAGATGGGATTTGTATGTGCTATACCACAGAAAATGTCGAGACAAAAGGAGAAAAATCTGGCTATCAGTACTTTCAGAGTACAGAGCTGATTGTAAAAAAGATCTATGGCGATCTTAGACATTTACTGCTTCCCAAACAATACCACCTTTAAATGTGCCTATTAGAAAAGGCTGAATTCTCAAAAGGCTAGACAAAAGAAGAAAATAGGGATAATCAATCTTGCTTAGATAAATTATTTTCTGACCTAAATTGTAAATAAATCCTATATTTCACCTGCAGCGGCTTCAAATTGGACTGGCTTAAAACTTCATTACTTAGGGAAGTGTAAAAAAATTTAAACTTGTTCCACATTATTGTAGAAACGACACATACCTTTTAGTTTAGTACAATCTGTTTCTGTAGAATTATTTGTCTCCTTAACACATGATTTCAACATTTCTTTTGATATATTCAACAGTTTTGCTCCATCTTTCTTCGTCAAAAACCATCTGAAAACAAACAATATCAATGAAACCTTTCCCAGATAGCAATAGTAAGTTGCAGACAACAATTTTGCATTGATGGACAATTAAAATGATATGACTTTCTTCAAAGAAATTATTGTGGTAAATGTAGAAATTGCTTGAACAAGCAATGTTTTTTCTTTGACAGACTAAATTTGAAACCAATGCAAAACCAAACCCCAAAAGTATGATGATGTACATGTAACTGAGCAAGCTTTTTAATTTTGATTGAAAGTAGCAAACAATCTCTAACAGTGTAACAATACACCGCCACTACATTTTATGTCAAAAGAGCAGTATTTAACTGACAGACAACAGGCAGACAAACCAACAGTCAATTCCAATATACCACTCTCATCCCCAAAAACATAATTACAGTTCTCTCCCCAGCCCAATAAGCTGTATTGGCCCCACTATAGCTTCATGTATATAAGTGTATTGCACCTACAGCTTCAAAACTTCCCTACACCTTAATTTCTTCAAAATGGTCACCAAAGAGAGACATTTAGAGGTATTTCATGTCAAAACCTGATAAATGGTGCATTCTTATTAACTAAAAGTTACTAATTCTGTATGTGTAAAAATACAATACTGGGAACAAAAGTGTTACATGAAACCCAAATTTTCAAAATCATTTTAAACATTATTTATAGTCTTTTTTGAAGAGACTAAATAGTGTTTTCTATGATTCCAAACGGGGAAGATAATCGGTCCAACGGTTTTGTGTCCAGTACACGGTGAATGTGATGTAATAAAAAAAATTGTAAGTTACATGGTGTCCTTTGACTGCATTTTATGAATATTTTTCCAAACACAACAAAAGTTTGAAATCAATGTCTTATTGTGTCATACAAACATTTGCTATCAATGCATGAATAAAACCTGAGACACATTTTTGAAAAAATCTAAATCGACAAAACCATGTGGACACCGTAACTTACGAAAACTTTGACTCAATTGTGTTTCCCCCACAGCATTGATATTATAAACTGTAGACATGTCCAAAAACATAAGTAGAATCCAGTTTTATATATTGATAACCTTTTCATGTTCCATTTTCTAGTTTATGACCTTTGAAGTGAAATAATGAAAAAAGAAATAATAAATTTGTAAGTTCATAAGACACCAAACTAATTTTGTAAGTTACATGGTGTCTCTTGACTGGCTTTAATAAGTACGTTTCCTAACAAAACAAAAGTTTCAAATCAATATCTAATTGTGTCATACAAACACTTGCTTTCTATACATGAATACAGCCTGACACACATTTTTGAAAAAATCTAAATCGACAAAACCATATGGACACCGTAACTTACAAAATTTTTAACTCAATTGTTTTTCCCGCACAGAATTAATATGAACTGTAGTTATATCCAAAAACATAAGTAGAATCAAGTTTTACAAATTGATAACCTTTTTATGTTCTATTTTCTAAGTTATGACCTTTGAAGTGAAATAATGACTAAAGAAATAATAAATTTGTAAGTTACAAAGACACCTAACCAATTTTGTAAGTTACATAGTGTCTCATGGTTGCTTTTTTAGAATGTTTTGCACAAAACAACAAACATTTGACATCAATGTCAAAAAGTGTCATACAAACACTTGCTTTTTATGTCAGAGTACAACTTGAGACACATTTTTGAAAAAATCTAAATTGACAAAGTCATGTGGACACCGTAACTTACACAAATTTTGACTCAATTGTTTTTCCCATACAGAATTAATAAAAAACTGTAGACATGTCCAAAAACACAAGAAGATTCATTTTGTGTATATTGATAACCTCTTTATGTTCTTTTTTCAATTTATGACCATTTAAGTGAAGTAATGACTAAGGAAATAATAAATTTGTAAGTTACAAAGACACAAAATGCGTAAGTTACAAGGTTGAAAAAGACACAGAGGATAATGTTTGAGCTCCTAACTGAATGATGTCACCAAAAAGTGTGTTTATGTGGAAAGGTCATAACCCCTTCTAGGTAAATATTTATTCATGATGAATCCAGTTTATAGTATATGCAAGTTGCTGGGTTGAAAGCGTAAGTTACATTTGGACACGAAACTGGGTGTTCCCAATATTCAGCAAAATGTTGCCCATTACACATTTATATCCAACAAGTTGCTAATAAAATCGACTTCTTGAGTGTTTTGACAGCATAAGTACACATTTTTTAAAAAACTGTTGGTTTATACCGGGGTCAATGGAATTGACCACGGCTTACGGTATTGTGGGCGTATAGTTTTGAGCGATTTTGTTACTTTGTGAGTTTGGCTCAAGCTGTCTTAGTCTCGTTTTGAATTCCTTCCGGCAATCGGATTTCTCGGTAGTCTTTTTGCCGGGCTTTATCCAAGATGTTGAGATTGTGAATTGGTTTAGTGTAAAATTACATCCGTTATCAGAATCTCCGCATCAACAAACTATACAAGTTTAGTGAACCAGTCAACTCTTTTATTTGTGATGTCATAGCGGATATGACGTCACGTCATTTTTTCTGCGTTCCCACGACGTTGACGTTCCCGCGCATTATCAGAACGTCAAGCGACGTTATTTTGCGGGTCCTTTTGCAAAGAAATGGTACTGTTAAAAACAAAACCTTTTAGAAGGAAACATTGGGGGAAATGTAAGCAAAACTACTTATTTTAGAACAGTTGATGAAAGAATGTCTAAAAGTAAACTATACATATAGATTTTCTACAGGTACTGGTATATAGATTACAAAGAAGCTGTTGATAAAGATAGGACCTGTATAATTACTAAATAGAAAAGAAAGCATTGCGACAAAAGGAGATGTTTGTTTTTTGGCAATTCTTTTTGTGTCCACGTTTTCTTAAGCTTACTTCGCCAGGGTCTTCAAAATTTGATTTGTAAGGGTTAAATCTTTGCAAAGTGGCTTGAGTATAGACTGGTCCAATTTTACCCTTTCCCGAACGACAAATTTTATGGTTGTCCTATTTGAAAGTTGCCGTTGATGACAAAATACTTGTTTATGACCTATACAGATGTGATTTGTGTGCAATAGGCATATGCCCCTTTCAACTGATATGGTAATATCCCTGAGGCTGGAGCTCCTAACCGTAGATTAGGCTCCTATCGATATTTTCTCACCAGTAGAGCCACAATATCAAATCCGATCATCCAGCTCCTCTTACTTCTAAGACCTTTGTAAGTTGTCAGCGAGTATATTAGCCAACTCGGGGTTCGAAATCGCGGCCCATGGATGGAAAGACTCCGCCGTCACCGACTGGGCTATCTGGGCTCGGCACTTCTACCGTTGGACTTAAATCACTAAACAATTTCTTACAAATTCAAAAGCGTAATTCTCATGCTTTGCTATTTTTTTTTAAAGAAAAAAAAATCAATAACGGCTGTTGACCCCGGTCAGAGGCTTTGCCTTTTTTTCATATTAGTAAAACCTATTTTTAGCCCTGTTTTCACCTTTCCTATTGGACACCGAATGTAACTGACATCATGGGTTTATTTCAAATGAAATATTTTTCGTACATTAAAAGATAAAATTACCAAAGCGGTATATTTGGAAAATTAAATTATTACTTAACCAGTTTTTAAAGAAAAATTGTTTGGATTTTAAAAATTGCAAAAACCATAATCAATCTTGGAAAGCTCCTATTTTCATGTAACGTTTTGTGGGCTGAAAAATCGTCATTTTTTGGCCAATTCATAATAAAATGACTATGAAACAAAAAACATTGTGAACATTTTATTGGTTAATTTATCTCTTCATTATCAACATAACACATTTGAACAAATAATGTGACATGTTTCTTTTATTAAATACTTTATTTTCATGAATTTTATATACCACCCCCCCATTTGGACCAGTATTGTATTTTTACACGTATAAAAACATTATGGGAAAAGAAGAAATTGCTCAAATTGAGCAATTTCTTCTTTTCCCATTATGTTTTTATTCACAATTATTTGCTTGAACACAATGCATTTTCAAGGTTTCCCAATGCCACTATGGCTTCAAAATATTCTGCGGAGAACACTGTAATTCCTAATTTTACTTGGTGGTATAAAACTGAAGAATAAAATTATCATTTTACCCATAATACAAAGGAAAGACATCCGATTTCTGAAGACTCTGTAACTTCTTATACAAGACATCTTCATCTACACCATGTTTATTTCTCTTCGCCAGCTCAACAACATCGTGTCTCCATGGTGTCTGCGGTTCAACGATAAATGTGTGATAGAATCGCTCGTTCTGCGCTAGCCGTAGATAAAAACCCATCTCCCATCGCATTATGTTTGTATTATCGATAATAACCACTGGACGATCAGCTTCACAATGAGTTGTGGCTTTATCTTGGCATTCTGCGTGAGCTTGGGACAACTTCGATTGATCAAACCTACAAAAACAAGAGGTCAAAGGTCATGGTCAAAGATGTGACACCGACACTAAGGCTGTGACATTAGCTCCCAGGACATAAAGCTCCGGTTCACTAATAACATTTTCTTTTAACTTTCCCAGATAACAAATGGCAATTATGAGAATGAAATGTATCTTATTGAAAGCAGAAAATTACCTCATTGTCATAGAAAATATATAGGGAAAGGAAGAAATACTTATGTTGTAATCAGCATTTTCTTCTTTTTTCTCAACAATCTTTTTCATAGCTAAACCTTCAATTTGAGCCTTGAGGACTACCTGAAGAAAATATTTTGGAATACGAAGAATTTGCTTTTTATAAGCAATTTCACCTTTTTTTTTCAAAATGTTTTCTAATCTTTCATTTCGGACTTAAAAAATTGTCAAAGTATGGGAATGGGTTAAGGCTTGATTTACTTGAGTCTAAAACATAATTATCATTCACAAAAGGCTTGATTTACTTGAGTCTAAAACATAATTATCATTCACAAAAGGCTTGATTTACTTGAGTCTAAAACATAATTATCATTCACAAAAGGCTTGATTTACTTGAGTCTAAAACATAATTATCATTCACAAAAGGCTTGATTTACTTGAGTCTAAAACATAATTATCATTCACAAAAGGCTTGATTTACTTGAGTCTAAAACATAATTATCATTCACAAAAGGCTTGATTTACTTGAGTCTAAAACATAATTATCATTCACAAAAGGCTTGATTTACTTGAGTCTAAAACATAATTATCATTCACAAAAGGCTTGATTTACTTGAGTCTAAAACATAATTATCATTCACAAAAGGCTTGATTTACTTGAGTCTAAAACATAATTATCATTCACAAAAGGCTTGATTTACTTGAGTCTAAAACATAATTATCATTCACAAAAGGCTTGATTTACTTGAGTCTAAAACATAATTATCATTCACAAAAGGCTTGATTTACTTGAGTCTAAAACATAATTATCATTCACAAAAGGCTTGATTTACTTGAGTCTAAAACATAATTATCATTCACAAAAGGCTTGATTTACATGAGTCTAAAACATAATTATCATTCACAAAAGGCTTGATTTACTTGAGTCTAAAACATAATTATCATTCACAAAAGGCTTGATTTACTTGAGTCTAAAACATAATTATCATTCACAAAAGGCTTGATTTACTTGAGTCTAAAACATAATTATCATTCACAAAAGGCTTGATTTACTTGAGTCTAAAACATAATTATCATTCACAAAAGGCTTGATTTACTTGAGTCTAAAACATAATTATCATTCACAAAAGGCTTGATTTACTTGAGTCTAAAACATAATTATCATTCACAAAAGGCTTGATTTACTTGAGTCTAAAACATAATTATCATTCACAAAAGGCTTGATTTACTTGAGTCTAAAACATAATTATCATTCACAAAAGGCTTGATTTACTTGAGTCTAAAACATAATTATCATTCACAAAAGGCTTGATTTACTTGAGTCTAAAACATAATTATCATTCACAAAAGGCTTGATTTACTTGAGTCTAAAACATAATTATCATTCACAAAAAGATTAATCGATAATGCCCATTCCCACACATTGACACCCCTCATGAAAAAGACTTGTGGAAAATAAAGAAATTGCTTGCAACAAGCAATTTCTTTATTTGCCTTAATGTTTTTTAACCCCTAAAACACCCCTAAAACTGCATTTTACTCAGATAAAATTGTCGTAACATCTTTGAATTTGGACCAGTCTAAAATTTTGTTATCTAGTAATGGGTTAAAAACTACATACTCATATTCCCCATTTGCTCTTTGAAAATAGTCGTCAGCAGAGCACACTACAGAGTCTGGGTACAAATGACGTAGAAATCGGACGATTGTTGATTTTCCGCTGCCAGGTAACCCTCGCATAATGAACATGGTGGTTGACTGACGGATAAAACTGATAGTTTTAGGGTCAGAGAAGTAAGGGCATGTCAGATAGCCGTGGATGGAATCTTCAGCCTGTAAATGGAAGAACATTTGATTTATACACCCTTTCTCAAACGACAAAAAAATATTATTGTGCGGTTCGAAAGCTGCTACAGATGACAAAATAGATGTTGATAAAGATAGGATTTGTGGACATTATAGCTAAGAAAATATCGAGGCAAAAGGAGAAAATGCTGGTTATCAGCATTTTCTTCTTTTGCCTCAATGTTTTCTAATGTCATTTGATCAAGGGACGTCAAAATCAGGTCTTGTTTGGGAAAGAATTAAACACTATTCTAAACAGTATTTCAGACATGTCATGGTGACTGGAGCACCTAACCATGGACTCCTGTCAAGTTCTCTCACCTATTCTACCACAGCATTCATTGCGAGCGAAAGCTGTTCTCCCACATAGGTTTACGATTATCCATCTAAAATGGCTATTGGCATTAGTAGGAGATAGTGCCATGCCAGAGAGAACATTTGCTGCAGCCAGGGATTGAACCTTGCACCTCATGAAGTTTCAAATGCATCATGCTATTAGTAAGACTAAAACGATATATGACCATCAGACTCAGAATTAGGTACAAAGGCCTCAGATCTTGCTTTTCTTTCAACTCTGATTCAAAAATTTTCTTCTTTGAAGAAGCGTAAAAATGTCAGAAAAATAATTTACACCAGCTGTAAATCCTGCAGAGCAAGCCACAACTACTACATCAGTTTGCTTCAACTGTATCATTTTCAGATTCAGTTTTATGTACAAAGGCCTCAAACCTTGCTATTCTCTCAACTGAACTCTAATAGCAACATTTTTTAACCCTTTCCCAAACAACACCTAGTTTTGATGTCCCAAATAGAAAATGCTTGGGAAAACATTGAAACAAAAGAAGAAACTGCTGATAACCAGCAGTTTCTCCTTTTGTCTCAATATTTTCTATATTCACACAAATATTACCTTTATCAACATTTATTTTGTTGTCTGCAGCAGCTTTCAAATTGGATCAACCTGAAATTTTGTCGTCTGACAATGGGTTAAAAGACAGGTTGAAATGTGGGAAAAACTTACATTTGTAAATTCTGCAGAACAAGCCCCAATTACTTCATCCGATGCATCAACTCTATCACCAGATTTAGGATCAGGTACAAAGGCCTTGGATCTTGGTGCACTCTCAACTCTGATTGCATCAACTTGTGTAATAAGTTCTTCTTCTACTATCTGTGTATCAGGATTATCATCTTTAGAGGCATTGGACGAAAGGTTTAAGGTATACAACTGGTGGTTTAAGGCATCTGGTATACAGGTCGGCTGTTTGAAATCAAGTTTGATGTCTGTGTGTACTGTTGCGTGTACAGGAAAATGTTCTTTTCTATCTTCAGCATTATCACCTCTTCTTAACTTCTTACACAACTGCGAAAATTTAAAACAGAGCTACAAATTACATGGGGATAAAGATAGGCTGTTTCAAATCAAGCTTAATCCTTTCCCAAACAAGACCTGGTTTTGACATCCCTAGTGGAGAATACTTGGGAAAATATTGAATCAAAAGAAGAAACTGCTGATAACTAGCAGTTTCTCCTTTTGTCTCAATATTTTCTTTGTCATCTTGTACACAAATTCTATCTATAACAACATTCCTTTTATTGTCTGCAGCAGCTTCCAAATTGGAAGACCCTAATTTTTTGTCGTTTGGGAAAAGGTTAATGCAGGATTTTCCATGATGCACAAATCATGCGTCATTGTCGCAATTTCAGAACAAATAACCCCTTAGAAATTTACCTGAGGGACATTAATGACGCAAGTTTTAAATCCAGATTTTTCTATGATACTTGCATTTGACCCACAAAATAGTAGAAATGACCCCTAACTTTGAAGGCAAAGGGGTCACAATGACCCCCAAATTTTCATGTTCAGGGAAAACCCTGTTAATGTCTTTGTATACTGCTGCATCTACAGACAAACGTTCTGTTCTGTCTTCAGCAACATGCCCTCTTGTTAACTTCTTACACAACTGTGAAAGTTTAAAATAGAGCTATAGTTTACAGGGGGATAAAGTAGTTTAAGGCATAGGATGAGTGGTTTAACAATTTCCATAACAACAAAATTTTAGACTTGTCCAAACACAAAGATGTTGCAGACAACAATTTCAAGTGAATAATATTTGAATTTGTTTGTCTTTTTTCATAGAAAACATTGTGAGAAATGAAGAAATTGCTTGTCACAAGCAATTTATTCATTTCCAACAATTTTTTCCTAAGCCTTTTTCTTCTAGGGTTTCAAAAAGCGGCAATGTGTGCTAATGGGTTAGGGCATTAGGTACACAATTAGGCTGTTTCAGATCAAGTTTAATATCTGTGTGTACTGTAGCATCTACAGGCAAATGTTCTGTTTTGTCTTGATCATCATGACCTCTTGTTAGCTTCTTACATAACTGCAAATATCAATGTTCATTAATTAGTTAGTCAAAGCTGCAGAAAAAAGGGGGTGATCATGGATTAAAAATATGAACTATTTCTTTTAAAGTTTGTAACACCATAATGATGTTGTCTTGTAGTTGCAATAATGTAACCGAAACCTTTTTGAATTTTGATCTGGGTTTTGGTTAAAATTCCTTCCTATTTGTTGCGATGGAGAAGGTGCTGGAATGATTCATTCCAGCAAGTCTAGCATAGTCAAACTTCAAAATAAAGCTATGGAATAAAGTAAGAATATTTCCTGACAACAGGTTAACCATTTTTCTGTCAATCCAGCAGTTTTATGTTGAAATCACTTTCACATAAAGTTCAATCTAATTTTGAAGCGGAGTACCCACCCATTCATTCTACTGAGACTTGAATTTTCCGTAGGAAGAAAATATTAAAACAATTCTTTTTGACAATTTTTAACGGAATTTGTGCCATTGAAATATGTTTTCATGGGATTTACTTCTAATTAGATATGTTCACAATTGGTATTAAAAAATGTACGCAAGAAAATGTGTTTTCCACTTTTTGTCTTGCTCCAAAGAAGGATGAGGGTGGACTCGTAGCCACAAACTGCTACCCATCATCAAGTTGAGACAATTTAAATGAGAACCCAAAACATAGGGCTTGGAATAGAAATTATTGAGTTAGAATATATTCATCTCCGCTAATCCGTTGCCCTGATTAGTTGATTGAGCAGTGACTACAGTATGGTCAGGATTTTATGGCAAATGTTTACAGCAAAATTTATGGATGTAAACAACACAATTTCAAACTAAAAACATCCTTGATCTTACTTTACATGCAGTGACTTTTTTTACAATTTTAAGACTGTGAGTCTTGGGGACTCGCTGGATTCCATATCAATGAGTCCAGCTACTAGCTTAGTGAGTCCAATACACTATTTTTAACAGGAAATCTGTAAAAGAGACCAAATTATGAGTAAAAGAAGCAGGATTCGCATGTAAAAAAATCACTGTAACATGTGATGATTTGAATCTTGAGGTGTCTTACACCAACGCATGCAAAAATTGTATTGACCCTTTCCCAAATGGTAAAATTTCGGAATCTACTGTAAATACTGGTTTCATGGGTACTCGCTGTACATGGGATCTTGCGGTAAACGGTATTTTGCGAGAAAATAAACGGCCAAGCCTACTATCGGGTGTTTTCCTGGGATAACCTCTGACATACAAGTCTAGGCTTCACTGATTGCGACTATTTTCCAAGAATTTTCCGTCTGAAAGTGAGTTATCTATGAAAAAAGTGTCCATCAATAGAAGCTGCACCTGCCTGTTGTATCCTGATCAATTAAAACACATTTCCCATGGCATAATCAATAAAAATCCATATGATTTTGACAGATCTACGCTCGTCGGGCAATGACAAAAAAAAGTTGTCAATATCTTGATCACTAGACATGAGTTTGCACTTCCCACCACGAAAAAATTAACAAATAACGCAAGATCCCATAAAACAAATCAAAGATGTCGGCGATGCGCCTAGCATGAATGAATCCGTTGCTATCAAATCAGAAATAAACGGAGCATCTTGGTTGTTTTACAGGATGATGCGTTGACATTTAGAGTTAAGAAAATATTAAAATATATTTTTGTGATTTTGTTGATGGCTTTCTGATTTACGTACTTTAGCGATAAGTACCAGGAGTACGCATGTTTCCAGGCTAAAATTGAAAACTGCTGCAGACGACAAAATGCATGTTGATGAATAAAGTCTTATAGAATTTGTGTACAAACTGGCAGAGATCTAATCCTAATGGAAAGATAAAAGATATGTAAATATCTGATAACTGAAACTGAAACCTAGACCCTCATCAACCATTGGTCCCTTAATATTGGCTCCCACCAACAAGGAAGATTTTTTGGGGTTGAAAATGCTTTGGGCCGAATTCGCCAGTAACACAGTAATCTGTCACACAACTTACATAACTTATTCCACACACAACAGAAAGCATATCTTCATCAAGCGTTGATCACATTTCAAAATGCAGGTTTGTTACATGAATTTCATGGATTTGTGACATTTCTGTTTTGATTTTTACCGAAGTTGTTGTTGTTGTTGTTTCAAGATGGCCGCTGACGACGTAAATATTTTTCTATTTTCACTTGAACGCGTTTTGTTTCCTTATTTAGGCAAAGCATGTAAAACTAAAACAGAAATGTGTTGCTATTTTAACTGAACAAACCTTTTCTCAAATGATCGTTTTGTGAAAGATCCAAGATTCATTGATTTTCTTCAATGTTTTGGTTGAAAATGAACTGCCCCTATATTCGGACGTTTACATTACCCGTCTAGAAACCAATAATGAAGCACTTTACAGTGCCGGATCCAGGATTTCTGCGAGGGGGGTTCAAATATACAGCTGAGGGGGGTGTTCGTTTTCCTGTGTTTACACAAAGTAGACTGAATTTCTGCATGAAAATGAAATAATCAGGCCACAGAGGGGGGTTCCCCCAAACCCCCTCTGGATCCGCCACTGCTTTACATACAATAGTTTAGTATACTTACATTAAATTCATATCTTTACTATGTTTCATTTTCGTCTTTTGTCTAGACCATTATATTGTGACGGATCATATCTTAAATACTAGTGTTCTCCCAGCCTAATAAGCTGTATCGGCCCCACTACAGCTTCATGTAAATCACTTTGATGCCCCTACAGCTTCAAAATACCCAGACAGCTTAATTTCTCCAAAATGGTTACCAAAATTGAAATAGAGACATTTCGAGGTATTTCTTGTCAAAAACTGATAAAAAAATGCATTCTTTTACATCAAAATGTGACAATTCTGTATAATAAACATAATGAGAAAAGAAGAAATTTCTCAAATTGAGCAATTTCTTCTTTTCCCATCATGTTTTTATTCACAATTTTTTGCATGGACACAATTTTAATTTGCCCCTACGGCTTCAAATTATTCTGCGGAGAACCCTGAATACATTCTCATTTACCACAGCTCTCATTTGAAACAGTCAAAATTATTGCTGATTAGGAAATGGTTCACAAAAATTTATTGATGTTTTTTCAGGACGGAGAAGTGTTTGAGATCACAGATTTTACAACAGCTTCTGATTGGGAAAGGTTGGTAATAACACAGCAACACATTTGAGAGAAAACTTGCATACTAGATGAATTTGTCATTTTACCCTAGCTGCGATATCATACCCATAAGCTTGATAATCGGTATTGGTTTCAGGGGTCTTGCTACCAATTTTTGTTTGGGGCCAGTGAAATTGGGAAAAATAGCGACGTTTTTACCTAAATTGGGAAAAATTAAAACAAGTTTGTTTTCATACTGTCACTCAGTTTCAGCTGCAAATTAGACTGTGGTGATGTAAAATGCATTTGTACATACTCTTGTAACTTGTTTAAGAATCTACTCTAAAACTGTCTACAAAATGTTTGTAAATGAAGATGAGGTCTTAACATGGGGCATTCTGGGTCCTCATTGGGAATTTTCACCAGAGAATTGGGAAAAAAAGATACTTTTTGCCATTGGGAATGGGGCGCAATAACGGCCCCAAATGTTGGCAAACGAGACCCCTGGGTTTGTGGCTACGAGTCCACCCTCTTCCTTCTTTGGAGCAAGACGAAAACGGGGAAAACGCATTTTCATGCATAAATTTTTGAATACCAACATATCTAAGACTAATCAGTTATAAATCCCATAAAAACATATTTTATGCCACGAATATGGTTGAAAAGTATCAACAAGAATTGTTTCAATTTTTTCTTCCAGTGGAAAATTCAAATCTTAATAGAATCAGTCATTGAATTTTAGAGAAAAAGTTACTAGACATTCGGGCTAGTAATCTTGGAATTTTCACTAGCCAGAAACAAGAATTGCTAGCCCGAAACAATGTGACATTATTTCCAAATCAGAAGAATTTACTGATTATTTGCTGAAAATGCCATTCAGAATTGTTTTTACCCTATCCCAAATAATTTCTAGTTTTGAAAATGATTGAGATATAATCTAACTATGCTAGATTTTTTCTCATATCATCGGTGCAAATGCAAAACCTCGTATGTCAGTTCTTGCGATTTCAAAAGTACAAACTTGTGTGTCCAGTTTAGACAATTCTCGCAGGTTTTGAGATATTTTTACTGGTCAGTATTAATGACAAGTTATTTGTGAACAATATGTCAAAATTTCAAGTAAAACATTTCAGTTTGGGAAAAGTTATTACACCTTTTTCCCTTCCTTTTGAAATTTTCCAAAAACGAGATACAAGGTTTTGCATTTACAACGACGATATTTTTTCTACACTATCACAGAATGTCCAAAAAAGCCAAATTATGTCTAATATAGAGGGGCACAAGCATGCTGGAAAAGTATGGATTTTACTCCCAGATTTGAAAGTTGGTGGACACCCTGTATCAACTGAAAAAAAGTCTGTGCTTAACCCTTTCCCAAATGGGAAAATTTTAGGGAGATTCTTTTCAAAAACTGCAACAAATGACAAAATGGATGCTATTAAAGAAAGGATTTGTGTAAAATATGGCACAGAAAATATTGAGACAAAAGGAGAAACTGCTGGTTATCAGCAGTTTCTTCTTTTGTCTCAATGTTTTCCCAAGACATTTCTATTTATTAGGGACGTCAAAACCAGGTCTTGTTTGGGAAACGGTTAAAGTAGCCACTATTTTGAGTAGTGCACGCTCTTTCAATTTCAATTCCATTTCAAAATTAGTAAAAAGATCAAATACAGTTAGTCTGAAAATACACCAGAATTTCCACTTACTAGGCAGTGAAAAAAGATTTAGTGGTGATAATAGGTAAGGGTCACGAGTCATGACGTCATGTAAAACTCAGCCATCCATGAGATCAAAGAAAATTCTATTTATGGCAAACTAAATGTTTTATCTGTGTTGTAAATACAGTTGTTTTGGGAGGCTAATAATAATTTGTGTACGGAGAAAGGAATTGACTCTTTGTGTGATTATATGTGAACAGATTCTAGACAAAGTAGGCTATAAGGGAACTGCTCTTGACTTGCAAATGATTTTCAGTCATTGCAGGAAAAGTAAGTTTTATAATTTATGGTGCAATATTCTTACAATTTTCAAACAAAGGAATGTGTTAGTAGAGATCAAAGCTTTTATCTATAGCAGGAAAAGGCTAGAGTTACGAGGGTTGTTTTTTAAATCTCCAACCAACAAATTGCTTCTGTGATTACTGAGCTTTTCCAACAGGGTTACGATTTTACAACCGATCTAGGCTAGAATGTCAAGAATTTGGAAGTCTATTTTTAGCATGTTGGAATTCCCAGCTTATGACCTTTGTATTATAAATTTATATTTTATTATTTTCCTTACTCATCTTATTTTTAAAACAACTTTAAATGTTTTGCTGGGATATTTTTCTACTAGACAGTCGGGCTAGTGATCTTGGAATTTCTACTAGCCTAGCTGTGATATCGTAGCCACAAACTTGATGATGGGTATTGGAAACCCAGATCAAAATTCAAAAAAGGTTTCGGTTACATTATTGCAACTACTACTAGCCCGAAATGAATTTCACTAGACATTCACTATCGGACTAGTGCTAATTTCGAAGACTGTAGAATACAGTGGGTGGGTACTCCGCTTCAAAACTAAATTTAACTTTATTTGAAAGTGATATCAACATAAAGCTATGCTGGATTGACCTGCTCCATTGCAACAATTGGGTTAACCCCATTTGTCTGTTGTTCTGTTGTGAGTATCGATGTTGTTTATTAATTTTGCAGGTTTGTGTCAAGAGTAGAAGAAATACTGCATGAATGGAAGCTGGTTAGTTGTAGTCCTAAACCACCAGCTACCAAGGTGGGTCTGAATTGTACCGCTATGTTCGCCTTTAGACTATTTAACCCATTTCCTTACTTTGACTCTTTTTCACTACCCCAAAGAAAAAGGCTTTGGAAAGCATTGTGGAAAATGAAAAAATTGCTTGTGACAAGCAATTTCTTCATTTCCCATAATGCTTTTTTGTGTTCTACACAAAAATACCAAAAATGTTAAATTTCATTCACTGGAAATTGTTGTCTGTAATATCTTTGAATTGGGGCCAGTCTATTTATAAAATTTTGTTGTTTGGTAATGGGTTAACCTCATTGTGTACATAATGACACTTCTTTAACACTCCATTTTCACCATAAGATAGCTTGTGAAAGCACTGTGGAGAATAAAGAAATACTGCATGAATGGAAGCTGGTCAGTTGTAGTCCTAAACCACCAGTTACTAAGGTAAGTCTGAATTTTACCTCAGGGTTCCCACTAGCCGCGTGCGATTTAGGCCAGAAGTTGTCTTCTGGAAGAAGAAGAGCTAGTCTGGTTCCCGCCACTGATACACTATGTAGTATTTTTTATACTACGTAGTGTATCAGAGCCGGGAACCACTCTCTTCTGGAAGAGCTCTACCGGCCTAAATCGCACACGGCTATCGACTTGTAAATCTGGGGGTGAAAACAGTCATTTTACAGCATACTTGCACCCCCTCTATATGAGACATAGAAAGCTGCCTGAAAAAAAATGTGGGGTGCAAGATTCAATTTTGGGGGTGCAAAATTACCAAAATTAATGGGGGTTTTTGGGAACCCTGTACCTTCTTATAATTGACATTTAGCCTTTTTTCAAAGAATGACATTAATTCAACCCATTACTAAACGACAGAGATTTTGACATTTCCTCTTTGAAAAGTGTTGCAGACGACAATTTCAAGTTGATGAAATTTTGAAAATCTTTCCATTTTGGGTTGTGGTAAATTTTCCACAATATTTTCCAAGCTTTTTAGTCTTTTAGGGAGTCAAACAGGGTGTCCACGGTCAGGGAAAAAGTCAGGGAAAAAATATTTTTTCAAGGTCAGGGAATTTTGGAATTGGTCATTGAATTTTACAGTTGAAGCAAAAGTGAGGGAAAAGTCAGGGAATTTTGCTTTGCTCAAACTGTGGACACCCTGTCAAAAGACTTCACTGTGCAGTAATGGGTAAAAACATTCACCAACATTTTCCCCTCTTGACCTCTCACTGGATGTGGGTCTAGAAAACCTTTGCAAGTAAGCATTTTATTCTTTCCCAGAGATTTCCCTGGCACACAAAATTGTGAATTCTGACATAGTTTTAACTTCAATGACCGTCTAAAAATTATCAGCTCGGACATGAAGAAACAAAAGCACAGTAGGTATAACACCTCCCCCCCCCCCCCAATTGAAGACTAGGGGGACCTAATGACCCCCTCAAGTATCAGTTAAGGGAAAACTGCTTTCTTTTAAGGTTTTCTGTGCTATCGCATAGATATTTCCTACATGAGTTGTCATTACCATATTTTTGTCATAGTGCGCAACTCTTTTGAAATTGGGCTACTGTTAAATACTACCATCAGAGAATGGATTGAATTAACCCTTTCCCAAACAACAAAATTTTAGGGTAATTCACTTCAAAGACTGTCACAAATGACAAAATAGAAGTATTTGAATTTCAAGATAGAATTTGTGTAAAATATTGCATAAAAAATATTGAGACAAAAGGAGAAACTGCTGGTTATCAGCAGTTTCTTCTTTTGTTTCAATGTTTTCACAAGCTTTTTCTATTAGGGACGTCAAAACCAGGTCTTGTTTGGGAAAGGGTTAAATGTTATGCTTTATTATTCCAGGGAGCCTATACAAGTGGTGTCTGGGAGGAGAAGACTGAGGAGCTAAAGTTTGCCAATGTTAGTTTCCTGTTGACCCATATTTGGCTGCATAATCGTGATGAAGAACTGAAAAAGTCATAGACGCTTTTTGACACCTTCCAAGAAAATGTCCTTGGAAAACATTGTAGAAAATGAAGAAATTGCTTGTGACAAGCAATTTCTTCATTATCCACAATGTTTACTACCCCAAAATGCAAAGATTTTTAAAATTTCACCAACTTGAAATTGTCGTCTAAAATTTTGCCATTTGGTAATGGGTTAAATGTTGTGCTGTTTGATTGCAGGGCGCCTATACAAGCGGTGTTTGGGAGGAGAAGACTGAGGAGCTTAAATTTGCCAATGTTAGTTTTCTGTTGACCCATATCTGGCTGCATAATCGTGATGAACGACTGGAGAAATCTGCAGAGAAAGAGGCAATAGATGAAGAGGAAGGGGAAAATGAAGAAGGTAAATAGCAAGTCACATACCTTCCAGTATTCTCCCCAGCCCAATAAGCTGTATCGGCCCCACTACAGCTTCAAGTAATGAAAGTAATGTCCCTACAGCTTCAATAGTACCCCACAGCTTAATTTCTTCAAAATAGTCACCAAAAAGAGAGATTTTTAGGTACAATGTATTTCATGTCAAAAACTGATAAATAATGCTCTTTTATTGTTTCAATTATGTATAAAGACCTTATGGGAAAAGAAGAAATTGCTCAAAATGAGCAGTTTCTCCTTTTCCCTTTATGTTTTTATTCACAATTATTTTTTTAAACACTATGCATTTCAATGTTTACTTATTTGCCACTACAGCTTCAAATTATTTTGAGGAGAACCCTGCCTTCATTGCCATATTCTGTTTGAAAATATAATGGATATTATCTCATTTGGACATGTTCTGGCTGTGATTAGGCTGTGAGTGTATTAAAATGAAAACCTAAAGCAGAGAAAGAGGCAATAGATGAAGAAGACGGGGAAAATGAAGAAGGTAGATACCAAGTCACATACCTTCATTGCCATATCGTCGGTGGGGAGTCAAAACCTCGTAACTCCAGCTTTTTCAAGCTGTAGTTACGAGGCTTTGACTTCCCACCAACAATATTATTTTGGATAATATAATGGATATTATCTCATTTGGACATGCTCTGGCTGTTATTAGGCTGTGAGTGTATCAAAATGAAAACCTAAAGCAGAGAAAGAGGCAATAGATGAAGAGGAAGGGGAAAATGAAGAAGGTAGATAAGTCAAATACCTTTATTGCCATATTCTTTTTGACAATATAATGGATATTATCTCATTTGGATATGCTCTGGCTGTGATTAGGCTGTGAGTGTATTATCCCTTTCCCAAACGACAAAAATTGTTGGTTGTCAAATTCAAAATCTTCTACAGACGACTAAATGTATGTTAAAAAAGATTGCTAGTGTGTACAGTATAGCATAGAAAATATTGAGGCAAAAGGAGAAAATGCTGGTCATCAGCATTTTCTTCTTTTGCCTCAATGTTTTCCCAAACCAATTCTCATCTATAGGGACGTCAAAACCAGGTCTTATTTGGGAAAAGGTTAAAATGAAAACCTAAAGCAAAAACTTAACATTGACATTGTGGGAAGTAATTAGAATAGTTTCTTTACATGGCAATGAACGTGGGGAGGAGAACTTTTCAAAAAGAAACATTTCGGAGGAGTTTGTGTTTCACAATCACATCTTGTATGTACTGTTTTGCTACAACTTTTGTTCTAATTGCGAAAAAATCTTTTTAACCCATTACTGCACAGTCACACCTTTGGACTCCTTCAAAAGAAAAGACTTGGGAAAACGTTGTGGAAAATGAATAAATTGCTTGTGACAAGCAATTTCTCCATTTTCCACGTTGTTTTCTAATCCAAAAAGGAAAAAAATTTAAAAATTTCATCAACTCGAAATTGTCTTCTGCAACAACTTTCAAAATGGAAGAGTCCAAAATTTTGTCATCTGGTAATGGGTTAAAGTGACATATCACAATTATTTTTACATAAATTTTACTTTTATTCTATCTGACAGAGCATCTTTTCTTATGAAAATTCTGAAAATTTCAAGACAAAATATTGAACCATTTACGAGAAATATATATTTGTGAGCCAAAATTAAACAAAAATTGTTGTTGACAACATTTTAGATTTATATAGAATTTGTCATTTCTGTCTCAACTTTAAAGGTATATTTTTCGCTTATAAATAACAACTTCAAAAAACTGATAGCATTTCTAAGCATTAGAATAAATAATATTTGCATCAAGACATACTTGTAAGAAATGAAATAAATGTGAAATGTCACTTTAAAGTAAGAAGATCCAAAAGTGTCTTTAAATTATGTTTTGTTGTACTTTATGCTTATTTTATGTATTTATTGCAGAAATAACCCCAACAGTGTTTGGAGATTTGATGAATGCTGACAATGATTTCCCATCCAAGGCACATTGTATCTGCAGATGGTTTGTAAAATTGTTATTTAGATTGAAAGTTTAAAGAATCTATTATTTTTTTTTGAAATCCATCTTGAGAATTGTAGTCCGGCAGAAAGAGCACTTGACCTGGATTTGAATACCATAGAAAATGTTTTTGTTGTTTCTGAAAGCTGACATGGTGTAGTTATGAAAAATGGCGGGTATTAACCGGGTACCCTTGAGCAATTCTTAGAAATCAAGATGGCGTCCAAGATGGCCGAATGCCATGTAACACAATCATATATCTGTTAAAATGGATACATTTATGACATAAAATTGTTAGGACATGTTCAGAAATGTTAAGAAAGTACCTGTAATGAAAATAAAAAGTGAAAACTCCAATATTTAGTGGTATTTCTACAAAAATCTGGTAAATTTGTAAAATCTTACCCCACCCACCTCATTTTACATTGAAAAATAAAGTTTCGCATAATACTGTTAACATTTCCTTTGATCTATTGAAACGAATACTCTGATTTTTATCAGGATTATAAAATAAAACATTTGCAATGATAAGTTAGGCAAAATTGCGTCTTTACGAATTCAAAATGGCGTCCAAAATGGCGAAAAATGTGATTTCTTTCAAAATAACAAGTACAGTGTATTGTCTTTTGCTTGTCTATTACTTTTTTATATAATATAAAAAACATATGTTATGTGAATACATGTAAATGTGCTAGTATCAGCATCTTAATGCATTCCTTATTTACATACAGAAAAAGAAGAGATCCTATATTATACCCCACCCACTCCAACTTTCAATAATTGAAACTCATCTCAATCCATATAGAACCTCAATTAACATACTTAAGCAAATCATATTCAAATTCGACTTAGCAAAGCTTAAAACAAAATTTAGTATGTTTTTACTATACTATCAGACAGAAAAACACGTCTTTCCCTCTCTAAACTCTTTGCCAAACAACCCATGGATTAGATGCGATGTTTGTCAATCATTGTAAATAACTCTTTTTTTTTTAATTTGGGAATGATATGAAAGTGATATAGAATTTTATAGAGCGTATGACTGCTTAAATTGACAATAATGTGCGTGCAAAATACTACTTCCTCTGATTAAAAGCATGGATATTTAGAATTTTATGACAATAGCAATCCTGACAATAAAGGTTTATGATCGCTTGATAAATATCCACCACTGAAAATAAACTCTGATATGCTAATTTTGAACACATTGTAAGACGACCTTCGTCATTCAGGTTAAATTCCTGTATATTCAAATGCTGGTTCATTCAAAGACCACAAAGCAAAGTTTAGAGCACCCAAACATGTTCTATAGAACAATGTCAATGGTAACTAAATGGTTGCATAACTAGGCATTCATTCACTTTGAAACAAACGCAAGTTTATGATAAAGTCATCACACAAGACATTTACTGTGTATTTCCTTATTGTGATGAGAAGTCAGGGATAGTGTTCCCGCCAAGAAGCATCCTAAACCACTTTCCTTATAGAGTACTCAACACATGATGTTTCCATCAATTTGTTTTCTGCAAAGAGTAGACCTTGAATCATTGCCTAGATTGACTTGATTTCAGTCTGCTCTAGCTGGTTTACTTGAGGTGACAGTTGATCACAAATATATACCAACATCTATCAAACTGTGCTTACAAGTACTGGTCCAACATATCAGTCGTTGCTGGTAATAGACTGCAACAAGCAACTTTAAATGATTCACAAAATAGACAATGTTGCCATAGCTGTTACGCTTATGAGATAAAATTGACATATATATAAAGATGCACGAAAGCGTTATGTTTCTAGGATTTTAGGTATAAGATTAAATTAATTCGATTTCAAAGAGAACAAATTCTGTGTAGCCTAAGTGTTTCAGGCACCTTTACCTTACCTCCTGAAAATCAATGCAATTGATATGATTATTTAAGCATCCAATCAATTTACAATGGCTCAAGAATGAATGTCAAATAAGTACGGTACTTTAAATAACTAAATTGTGATCACTAAGATGTTAAATTTATTTGTGCCTTAAATGTACATCTAGCTGTTACTGTCAATATATATATATATATATTCAGAGGCAAAGTTGTGACATGTCACAAAAGAAACCATCTGGGAAGTGTGACAAATATAGACTTCGGTCAGACTATGCACTCTGCGTAGACTGGCTAGGATCTAAGCTTTTCGCCGAAAGGTAATTTTCTGGATCTAAACCTTATTATCCCCCGCCGAAAAAAATTTTCCTGGGAGGATATTGTTTTTGCCATGTCCGTCCGTCCGTCCGTCCGACATTCGTTTCCGCGCTATTTCTTGGAAACTATAGACCGGATTTCGACGAAACTTGGCACACAGCTTCACTACAAAGTGGACATGCGCATATCCTCAGGGTTACCCGGTTCGACCATTGAATTCAGAGTTACTGCCCCTGACTGTTTAAGCCATATACATACAGAGTGATATTCGTTTCCGCGCTATTTCTTGAAAACTGTAGACCGGATTTCGATGAAACTTGGCACACAGCTTCACTACAAAGTGGACATGCGCATATCGTCGGGGTTACCTGGTTCGACCGCCGAATTTAGCGTTACTGCCCCTGACTGTTTTAGCCATATACATACAGTGATATTCGTTTCCGCGCTATTTCTTGGAAACTATACACCGGATTTCGATGAAACTTGGCACACAGCTTTACTACAATGAGGACATGGGCATATCGTCGGGGTTACCCGGTTCGACCGCCGAATTAAGAGTTACTGCCCCTGACTGTTTAAGCCATATACATACAGAGTGATATTCGTTTCCGCGCTATTTCTTGAAAACTGTAGACCGGATTTCGATGAAACTTGGCACACAGCTTCACTACAAAGTGGACATGCGCATATCGTCGGGGTTCCATGGTTCCACCGCCGAATTTAGAGTTACTGCCCCTGACTGTTTTAGCCATAAACATACAGAGTGATATTCGTTTCCGCGCTATTTCTTGAAAACTATAAACCGGATTTCAATGAAACTTGGCACACAACTTTACTACAATGAGGGCATGGGCATATCGTCGGGGTTACCCGGTTCGACCGTCGAATTTAGAGTTACTGCCCCTGACTGTTTAAGCCATATACATACAGAGTGATATTCGTTTCCGCGCTATTTCTTGAAAACTGTAGACCAGATTTCGATGAAACTTGGCACAATGCTTCACTACAAAGTGGACATGGGCATATCGTCGGGGTTATCCGGTTCGACCGCCGAATTTAGAGTTACTGCCCCTGACTGTTTTAGCCATATACATACAGAGTGATATTCGTTTCCGCGCTATTTCTTGAAAACTATAGACTGGATTTCAATGAAACTTGGCTCACAGCTTCACTACAATGAGGACATGCGCATATCGTCGGGGTTAACGGGTCCGACTGTCGAATTTAGAGTTACTGCCCCTGACTGTTTAAGCCATATACATACAGAGTGATATTCGTTTCCACGCTATTTCTTGAAAACTATAGATCCGATTTCAATGAAACTTGGCTCACAGCTTCACTACAAAGTGGACATGCGCATATCGTCGGGGTTACCCGGTTCGATCGTTGAATTTAGAGTTACTGCCCCTGACTGTTTTAGCCATATACATACAGAGTGATATTCGTTTCCGCGCTATTTCTTGAAAACTATAGACCGGATTTCAATGAACCTTGGCACACAGCTTTACTACAATGGGGACATGCGCATATCGTCGGGGTTACCCGGTTCGACCGCCGAATTTAGAGTTACTGCCCCTGACTGTTTAAGCCATATACATACAGTGATATTCGTTTCCGCGCTATTTCTTGAAAACTATACACCGGATTTCAATGAAACTTGGCACACAGCTTTACTACAATGAGGACATGGGCATATCGTCGGGGTTACCCGGTTCGACCGCCGAATTTAGAGTTACTGCCCCTGACTGTTTTAGCCATATACCTACAGAGTGATATTCGTTCTGTTGAAGCCATATACATACAGAGTGATATTCGTTCTGTTGAAGCCATATACATACAGAGTTATATTCGTTTCCGCGCTACTTTATTGACAATGAAAATATGTTCGGCGGGGGATATCAATTCAACGAATTTGCTTGTTTCATACATACATATCCCAAATGTGACACTGGTTGTAACATGTCTGCTTATTCTGATCCGTTTCTCAAAATTTTGTTTTATTGACTTTTCACGGGGTCCCTTTATCATTACGAGCCACAATTTATTTTTCATATCATTCTGTTTGCTGAGCACATATTGTTATGAGATGTTGTAAGATAATTTAAAGAAATTGTATCAAGCACAGTAATGTTTTCAATTAGTTTTTCCAATGGATGTAGAAGATAAGTTGGTAAGAAGGTAAGTTGATATAATGACCTTGCAGTTTCAAACCCATAAGAAGCAAATTCATATGGGGGCTAAGTCCCTGTCCATGCAGGCCAGTGTCTGAATACTGGAAAGGCTTGAATGCATTTTCTGTAACTTGTTAGTGTACAATAGGGAAATTTTGGCATTTTTGGCCACCCCCTCCCCATTTTCTTACCGGCCTGGTCGTTGAGAATTGACTCGTTTTGTAAAAAAGTTCATTTTTTTTCTATTAAGGACGAAATTACTTTTTCATAGATACTGTACACAGATAAGAGAGCGCAAAGACATTCTTTTTTCAATTTCAAATCTAAAGCGGATGTTGTTGGTACTCATTTCATTTGGCTCGAGAAAACAATGAGTACCCACACAATAGGGTTTGATGAACATTAAGAGATAGCTTGTATTGTAAAAAGCCAATACAACCTGTAATCTGTAGCTCTGTATAAATTGTTTCAAAACCGCAAGAAAATGTGTAAAAGAGATGTACAAGTCTTACAAAGTATTTTGGAAAAAATGCCATTCTGGAAGTCATTTCAAGTTTTCAAAGACACTTTATCATTTAATCTTTTAGTTTATCGTGCAGTTTTATGTTGTAGAGTGATTTTTTGCAAAATTGAATGAATAGTCAATTGTTGTACATTTTTGAAGATTTTTGCCTATATGCTAAATGTAGTGGGTGGGGTAAGATCGTGCAACAACGTTATATTCTGGTAGAAATTACACTAAATTATATAAACTAAAGATCTAAGACGCTCTTAGCACTTCACATGAATGAAATAAAATAAGTTATTGCCATTTCAAAGACGATTTTAGAACACGTTTGATGTTTTTTTAACCTCAAACTTCATAATCCGCCATCTTGGACGCCATCTTGATTTTTGAGAATTGCTCAAGGGTACCCGCTTAATACCCGCCATTTTTCAAAACTACAACATCTAAGCTTTATGAAACAACAAAAACATTTTCTATGGTATTTAAATCCAGGTTCGGTCAAAAAATGCCATTTTTCTGCCGGACTATTGACATATATTCTATGGATATTCATGTGCATTTGATTCACTTAATTTTTTTTTCAAACATTACCTGGTTTTAACTTCCCTATTAGAATTGCAATGTACAGTATTCAGGATTAGACAACAACCCAAGATGGACAGACTTTGTCTGTGGGTCACTTGATCTGGTCAAGTTAGACCCCTAGATGCAGGCCATACTGGTCAGACTACTTTTAAACCTCAAATTAATATGTACAGTAATGAAAATAAAGGATATACAACACAACAAGAACATGAACCCTTTAAAAATTCATTTATTCATAATTGTAAACGAAGTAGCCTTTTGTTTTATTGAAAGGGTTATTGTTGTTTACATCTGTTCCAAATCCATCTGCTACAAATATTTGGTCCGGAGTAGTCCCCATGATTGTGCAGGGCCGACAACATCGGGGGCAACAAGACCTGGAACCAAAAATGTTTACGTTGAACCCTGGTAGTTCTTGAAAACATAAAAAAATAGGAATTTCCCTAACATTTTCTATTCAATAATATGCACATTTTCTACTTTTAAATAATTTTCTTTTCTGCAACTGTTCTCTAATAGGAAGTGTCTACAGTTTGGTGGGGTTTGAAGGTAAACATTCAATATATGATTGTAGGTATGGATTACAGGACTTTGTCATCTTATATCCCTCAAACAACTCGGAGGCTATCATGTCAGAAAGTAGAACAAAACTGTTGTTGTCATCAGTCAATATGGCACTCAGTGATGCAGGCTGGTGAGTTATTTACATATTGTCAAGTTTATCTGTTTGTCTGCTGAGTGATCTTATCATCTTACATACATCCAACAGCTTTGAAATTATCATGTCTGAGACTATGAGTAAAACAAAACTGTTATTTTCCTCATAAGCTTATAATCAAGGGAAGTAGTTTTAACATTTCTTTTGAAGTTCTATTTCCAATTTGTGCAGTTTTAGGAGAAATGGTGCAGTTTGTAATGGCTTTTGAATCTAGTGAGTAATGCATCTTGTCTACCATGAATACCTGGTTTCTCCCCATTTATTAATGCTTTGAGCAGCCCCAAACCATAAATTTTAAGCATTTATTTAAATTTATACATATATTTTTCAGTTCCGTTCCGATATTCGTCCAGATCCAGCAGAAATGGCACAGAATGTATCACGGTACATGTGTGCTAACGGGGGCGGTTGTTGATTTTGGAATGGTCCATTTGAAGAGAATGCCCGCTCAATATAGCTCAAGAAAAAGCCTGTGAAAAACATTGAGGTAAAAGAAGAAAATGCTGATAACCAACATTTTCTCCTTTTGTCTCAATATTTTCTATGCCATATTGCAAGAATACCTATCTTTATCCGCATATACTTCTTTTCAGCAGCAGCAACTTTTGCCATCTTGTAATGGATTAATACAAAGCTTTTTCTAAACAGCATGAGAATTCGGGAATGAATACAAATGTGACCCGGCACGCTAAAAGGGACCTTATCGGGTGTGTGAAAAATATCGACCCTAGTCAGTCTGCGCAGTCCACGCAGCCAGACTAGGGCCGACACTTTCCACTTTTATGTAATTTTCTAAACCCGGAATGTTTTCCCTATCTTACTATAATATGTTCATTTTTTGCATACGGGATCTGATTGACCTGTGATGAGTCTGACAAGTTTGTCAAAATTTGGATTTTGGGTATTCGGATAAGGTCCCTTTTAGCGTGACGGGTCACATATCTTTCTGCTATGAATGCCTGGTTTCTTACCATTTAGATATGCTTTTAATAGCAAAGAGCCAGAGGTGCGTTCTTTAGAGCGAGATTTCTTGAGATTTCTTAAGATATTTTAGGATAAAGCGTTCTTTAGAGCAAGATTTTTAAGACGCTCAATGGGAGGCGCCATTACCCTATACTTCGTGCGGAACCCCTCGGTCAATTCTGTAGAAACAATATAAAAGAGACTTGACCGAGTTGTTCCGAATGCTCCATAATTTATAAACTGTGGTGTTCCAATTGCTCCATACTTTATACATGATGACGTCATTTGTATAAATATGGAGCATTCCGAACAGCTCGGTCAAAGTCTCGGTCTTGAAAACGCTTTATCCAAAACATCTTAAGAAATCTTAAAAAAACTCGCTCTAAAGAACGCAGCTCAGGTATCTTATGCATTTTATTTACATACATACATATCATGTGTATATCTTCTTACACATGTGAATCTTTTTTTCAGTTCCGTTCCGATATTCGTCCAGATCCAGCAGAAATGGCGCAGAATGTATCATGGTACATGTGTGTTACCAGGAGCAGCGGTTGAATTTGGAATGGTCCATTTGAAGAGAATACCGGCACAATATAGCCATCTCGCTGGCCTTCTAGATGTGTTCAAACTGAAAATGGTAGGAGGAAATTATGTTTTTGAATTGAGCCAGGATAAGAGAATAAGTGAGCTTGACAGGAATTTTACCTTTCTTTTCAGGTACAAAAAATTCCTGTGCTATGGGGATTTTCTTAAAAAAATTGTTTAAGGTTTAAAACTAACATTTTCCTTCTTACTTTGCCTGGAATCCTTGTGACCGAAAAGTTTCTGTTTTATAATGTACAAAGAAACTATAGCAATATTCAAGTAATCAAGATTCAGCTTGATTCAGATTTCTCATAAAATGTCTATAAACTTCTTGTTACATGTATATGTATGCTTTTTGACTTTATATTAGTAGTTGTTAGAACACTGTGTAATGATATAGTACTATGTTTTACAGGGTGCAGTATCAGAAGCAAGAGCACCAGTTTCTGTAGCTGTCAGATTTCTGTATGTGTTATATGACTGGGTTAACTCCCCTTGGTCACAGCCTCTACCAGGTAAATACAGTCTTCTTATCTAGTTTAGTGTTTTAAACATATTTATTTTACAACTACAGTCAAACTTCAGTTTCTCGAACACCTACGGGACCCCTTAATTTGTTCGAGATATCGGAAGTTCGACTCATCCAAAATTCGACATGACGACGTCATATAGAAGGGGAAATGTGTTACGACCGAAAATAGGTTATATCCGACTTTTGATAAGGACATCTTTAATCACAAAGAATAAATTTTCATATTATTAATCTTTCAAAATAATGTGCGTACATGATAAAATAAAAGCGAATTCTCTACAAAGGCTCCTTCGTCTATACGACCTAGCTGCCTACGTTTGTGAATGCTGTAAGTGCAGCTCGGCTAAGCTGTAGTTACGATGTTTTCAAATGTTAAAATCAGAATGAAGACCCAATCAATTAACCTTTGGTTGCAATTAAGACCCAATCAGGACACAATTAAAACCAATAAATGGTAATTAAAGACGTGTATTTTTCATGACCAGTGATAGTTACGCACATGTTTAATTGATAAACAAGAAGCTGTCAAAAAGAGATTACCCGGCGATATGTGTGAAAACAAACAATAGAAGCCAGGTAGATTTATTGGAAAACCCTTTGTTCGACTTTATGTGGTGAAATATATAGGAAATCAATGCACGGGACCGGAAAATGTGTTCGAAAGTTTGATACTGAGGTGTGCGAGTTATCCGCGCTTGAAAATAAGGAATAAAGAACAAATTGTGTTGGGACCGAGATTCTATTTCGAATTTTCTGCAGTGTTCGAAGAGGCCCGTGCCCGAGAGATCGAGGTTTGACTGTATTAGGAAACAAGTTTATACAACTTAGACCAATCCCTCTTGATTATGCTTCCTGGAAACTGCACTGGTACTCAAACAGAATGTGTTTGCCGATGAATAGCTTAAGAACCACCTTTGCTACTGGGGATTGAACTCAGAATTGTTAAGTCGCAAAGCCAATGCTCTTTCTCTCAACTACAGACACCACACATACAGTCTTCTTTACCCTTTCCAAGATCGCTAAGTTATAGACTGATCCAAATTTGAATATGTTGCAACAAACAATTTCAAGTGAATGTAATTTATATTTTTTCTGGGGAGTTAACATTGAGGAACTGAAAAAAATTGCTTGTGACAAGCAATTTCTACATTTTTGACAATGATTTCCAAAGTGTTTATCCTATTGTGAATTGAAAAAGTGTCTTTTTGTTGGAATCTGTTAATCGTTTCCCAAACAAGACCTGGGTTTGACGTCCCTAATAGAAAAGACTAGGGAAACGTTGAGACAAAAGAAGAAACTGCTGATAACCAGCAGTTTCTCCTTTTGCCTCAATGTTTTCCGTGCTACAATTTGCACAAATTCAATCTTTTTCAACATCTACTTTGTCGTCTGCAGCAGCTTTCAAAATGGAACGGTCAAATTTTTTGTCCTTTGGGAAAGGGTTAAGCGGAGCAACAGATAAGGATATATGTAGAAAATGTGGTGTTACTTTTCCATGACATGTGATTTATTATTATGAATAAACCTCCAACAGATACAAACAAAGGTAGTGTTGTAAAACAAGAAGGCAAGGGTGGTAAGTGTGCATCCATGCCAACAATTTTATATGTCTGTTGATTTTTGACTTGCTGTTTTTAGAGTGAGTTTGATGGTTGTCGATTTTTAGACTTGGTTGATTTCAACTTTGGCGTTTTTGTGGCATGCTTGGATTGAGCAACAGTGTTGACAAAACTATGTTTGGTGTTACCATGTGTAATTAATTCTGTTCTTTGAAAAATTTATGTCAATGCCCTAAGATTAGTTTTTGAACTCAATCTGCTACATTTTTTGTTAGCTTCCAGAATAATTTAAAAACGCTTTATGCACTGTGTAGAATACTAGAAGTCCTTTCCCATGCAGATAAAACCTTGTTTGGAGGTCAAGTTTTATTGGGTTATATTAGTATAGAATACCCATAGGGCATCATTCTTATTTTAAAAAGAGTTAGCAGCTTTTATGCCTCTTTGCTAGATATCATCACTTTTCATCGAAAACATTGCATTTGCAGCTTATTTTAACCCTATGTCAGTGCATGCAAAAATTTCCTTACCCTTATCGCTACATTTGTGAATTTATGTATTGACATACTTTGTCTTGAATTGTGATATCAAAATGCAATGTTCCTAAATAATTTCCAATAAAAGTGACATTTTTTTTTAGAAAAGTAAGTTGATTTATTGGAAATGATAAATCCATTTATGCGCTATATCGAACAATATCATCAAAATTTTAACAACCTGCCAACCCTTTTATTCATTGATTTTAAGAGAAAAGGATAATGTTAGCTCATTTTTACCTCAGAAAATTTCTGAATCAGTATTTAGATTTGTTGTAAAATTCAAATTTCTTTACAGTCAACATCATGAAAAGTAAAAATCCAACAGAAAGATGTACAACTGAAACTCAATGCTGTGAACAATGTGGTCCAAATTGAAAGAAGTTGCAGACAACATTTACAATGTGATTAAAATTTGAAATTTTAAGACTTTTGAGGTAGAAAATATTGTGGGAAATGAAGAAATTGCTTGAGACAAGCAATTTCTTCATTTTCCACAATATTTTCCAAGGCCATTATCCTGTAGGCTGCCGTAAAGAGTATTATCCTAAGCAGTGTGGTTTGATTGCCACAAAATACAATAGACAGTAACACAATTAACATGGAGACGGGTTTACTATATTAAACTATGGTTACACATTGGACATTATTGTAAAGGGCATCAAGTCTGCCACAGCCATGGCACAGTTGGTAGCGCATCTGCCTCTCATTCGAGAGGTCCTGGGTTCGATACCCAGCCGCGGCAAATACCCTTTCTGACAAAAATGTCACCCATCAATTGCTTGATATCATGGACCTATGTGGGGGAGCAGCTGGAGGCTTGGTAAGGGTGTTGTGGTAGTACCGGTATGAAAAACGGCAGGAATCCATGGTTAGGTGCTCCAGCCGCCGCAACATGATCATAGCAGTTGAAAACGGTTTAAAACACCAATAAATCAAGCATCAAGTCCAGTTTTGGAAAGGCTTAGATGACTTGACAGATAATTTTAACCATATACATCATGGTCCTTTTCAGACTTTGACAATGAAGTTGGATATCAGGGTTTTGACCAGTTGCCTTTTGGGGCTTGTGAGGATCCAGTCAGGTAACAGAGATATTTTTACAATTTCAAGACTGCGAGACCTAGGGATTCGCTGGATTCCATATCAATGAGTCCAGCTACTAGTTTAATGAGTCCAATACACTATTTTAATAGGAAATCTGTGAAAATTGCTTCATCCTGGGACTCGCTTGAATTAAAATTTGCATCCCAGAGACCAAATTATGAGTAAAAGTTGCAGGATGCGCAGGTAAAAAAATCACTGAGGTATATTAAGCTATTTCCATACAGCAAAATTTTAGACTGCTCCAAATTCAAAAGTGTTGCAGACAACAACGACAAATGCATTGAATTTTACAGTTTTTGGTGTTTTTGTGAAGAAAAACATTGTGGTAAATGAAGAAATTTCTTGTCACAAGCAATTTCTTTATTTTCCACAATGTTCATTCACTCGAAGTTGTTGTCTGCAACATATTTGAATTTAGACTGGTCTAAACTTTTGTTTCATGGCAGTGGGCTAAAGATTGTACTTGCCTGATGCAATTCATTCGAATGCATAGAGATTTTAGCCCCTCCCAAAACAGATGCTCCTTTTGGCGACACTACTAGACCCAGGTTTAGAAAACCTTTCATGAAATCCATCCATATGTCTCTCTGTATGTATATTGACATCCTGTGAAGCAACTCTTCCAATATTTACTGACAGATTTGAATTAAATTGTAATAGAATATTCCTAGGCACCTGGGCCCCGTATTACTAAACATCTTACAATCAAGTTTTTGTGTAACCTGTGTAACAAGACATCTGATTGCACGAGAAATCCGACTGAGCCAATCAGGGCTGTTGTTACAAGTAATTATGCAAAAATCAAACATACGATCGTTAGTAATACGGGCCCCTGGTGCCCCTATTGTCAACGATCAAACAAACAAGTTGGGAGGGAAATTGTTATTGGGAATTTGTCATACAATTATTGATAATATGGTATCCTGACCTTGTGCATATTGTTAGGGTGTTGCTGAATGATGCATCATGGAAAAGAGGGAAACCATCCAAAAATTCGCTTGACTATGGAACTTTTGTTTTTAATTTCAGTGCTTTGAATTTATACTGCACCTGGCCTAGTCTGTCAGAAGATGTGATTGTTGAGAATCAAGTTTATAGGTTGGTAATATTAGAAAAACATATAAGAGGGGTAATGACTTTGAAATGAAATCAACCATTTATCACTCATCAAACCCTATATTGTGGGTACTCATTGGAGGCGTCTCATTAAGACGATTCCAATGAGTACCCATTATATAGGATTTGGATTTGAAAAATTTAGAATGGTTTCAACCCCTCTTATAGTTGGCCTCTAGTTAAGTTTGTGAACATATAGCCCATTGCATTTAGCCCTTTCCCAAACAAGACCTAGCTTGTTTTGATGTCCTTTAGAAAGAATGTTATTGAAAATATTGAAACAAAAATGAAAATGCTGACAACCATGAAAACTGGTCTTTCTAGCATTGAGACCATATTTTCAGACCAGAATGTGCATAAGCCCAGTCTGATCAGGATCCATACTGCTGTCTTTTAAAGGGGCATATTATTTTACCTGTCTGTCTGTAAGTCTGTCTTTCTGTCCATAACTTAACATGGAAACTAAACATTTGCTCTTAACATTGATTTTGGATTATTGGTGTTTCATGAATACTACATTGTGAGATTTTTTTTTTTAAATTTCAGTGATCTAGACCCTCTACAAGCTCCACAATGGTCAGTCAGAATACAGATGACAGACGACCCTCAATGTCTACTAGGTTAGTTAGTCATTTAATCAGTTGGTCATTTAAAGTGACATTTTACAATTATTTGTACACAAATTTTACTTTTATTCTATCTGAAAGTGCATGTTTTCTTGTGAAAATTCTGAAAATTTCAAGCCAAAATATTGAACCGTTTACGAGAAATATATATTCTTTTACTGAAATTAGACGAATTGTTGTGGACAACAGTTCAGATTTACATTGAATTTGTCATTTTTATCTCAACTTTAAAGGCGTATTTTTCGCTTATGAATAATAAGTTCAAAATACTGATAGCATTTCTATGCATTAAAATAATCAATCTTTTCATCAAGACAAACTTTTAAAAAATGAAATAAATGTGAAATGTCACTTTAACCCTTAATCAAACTACATATTGTTTGGACATCCCTGTTAGAAAAAGATTGGGAAAAAGATCTGAGCAAAGACAAAAATGGCTTTTGCATACATTTGTGATAATAATTCTAGTCTTATAGTCTGATGTAATGAATGATGCTCTAAAGTTAAAGACTGTATGTAAAGAATGAATCAGACAAATAAACAATTAATCAATTAAGCATCTTATCATTTATCAATTAGTCAATCAATTTTTTCTACATTTCAGGAGAATACCTGGTGAATTTCTTGGCTCTCTGTCACAGAAAAGAGACATTAGACCAACTGGTGGGGAATCTTGTGGGCGATACTGAAACAGGTAAGTGTCAGACCTACAAATAAAAGGTTGTACAAAATAATAAAGTGATTAAAATGTCTTTCTATATTAGTCAAATCCTGTGTTGTGGATACTTATTTGAATCGTCTCTTTGAGACGATTCAAATGAGTACCCACAACATAGGATTTGGATTTGAAATGGCTAGTCTATAGTGTCTTTTCCACATCTTTATCTAAATGTCAATTTTGATTGGTTTGAAAGTCAGGTAATTTGGATTTTAATTTAACCCTTTCCCAAGCAAGACCTGTTTTTGACGTCCCTAATAGAAAATGCTTGTAAAAACATTGGAACAAAAGGAGAAACTGCTGATAACCAGCAGTTTCTCATTTTGTCTCAATGTTTTCTGTGTTATCTTATACCCAAATTCTATCTTTAACAGCATCCCTGTTATCTTCTGCAGCAGCTTTCGAATTGGATAATCTTAGAAGTTGGCCATTTGGGAAAGGGTTAAAGCATAGAAATATTTGAAGGAAAAGGAGAAATTAAAGACCAGCATTAGACCAGTTGATGGTTAACCCTTTCCCAAACAAGAACTGGTTTTGACGTCCCTTATAGGAAAGGCTTGGGAAAACATTGAAACAAAAGAAGAAACTGCTGATAACCAGCAGTTTCTCCTTTTGTCTCAATTTTTTCTTTGCTATTTTGTACACAAATCCATTCCTTTTAAACATCATTTTTGTGATCTGCAGGAGCTTTTGAATAGGATCACCCTAAAATGTTGTCGTTTGGGAAAGGGTTAATCTAGTTGGAGATACTGAGACAGGTAAATGTAAGAGCTACAAATAAGAGTGTAAAACAGCTTTCCAAATTGAAAAAAATATCTAACTTTGTTCATCAATTTCTTTATTGTAGGCACATATTGGAATCGTCTGGATAATTGTAAGACTAGGTGGATGGGATGAGCAACCTGAGGCTGGTAAAGGATGTTGTGATATTACTAATGAAAGATATGACAGGAATTAAATTATGTTTATGTGCTCCTGCCACTGAAATCTGACAAACATAGTTGAAAGAGGCATTGAATCCTATTCAATCAATGTATTAGGGACTTTAAAACCAGGCCCCGGTTTCTAGAAAAAACTTACGTTCTTATGCTCGAATCTGAGCACTGTGCTCAAATCGCATTAAATCCACATGAACTTCAATCCAATACTCTTTAAACGTTGGAGAGTATTCCTTTGAAGTTGAGCATGTTCTGATGAGGATGTACTTAAGTTTTTAGCTTGACTTTTCGGAGAAAATGAGAGCTTATACTGTTACCCGAGCGTCGGCGTTGGCGTTGCAACAAAGGTTAAAGTTTTTTCAAACATTAATGACTTCCATACTATCAAAGGGATTCAACCCAAACTTGGAATACTTATTCACCATCACACCTTCTACCTTACTACCAGGGCCCATGACCCTGGCTCCACTATATTTGGAGTTATGCTCCCTTTATACTAAGCAACTTATAAAGTCGAGCGTGCTGTCTGCTCTTGTTTTGAGAAACCGGGGCCTGGTGTAGTTTAATTTTGGAAAGGTTTAAATAATAATTGTTCAAATGAAATAAGTTATCTCTACAGAGGCAGATATTAGCAGTGCACTCCAGAAGTTAACAGAGCCCTCCATGAGTTATAACATTCCCTCTCTAACATCATATGTGTCACAGCCACAAACTGCAAGACCCAAACCAAGAGATGTTCCTATACATGGGGAATTACTGGACCAAATATTGCAGGTAAAGGATAATTGTATTGTTATTCCTTTTCCAATTAACATTTCATAATTTTCATTACTGATGCACATCTCAAAACCACAAGCATGCAAGTCTTTAAATGAAAAACAATAGATCAGAGGGGGTAATAACGTTTCAAAATGCAAAATTTCATTTAATGTTTGATAATCCCTTAGTTGTGGTTACCAGCATTTTCTCCTTTTGCTTCAATATTTTGTATGCTGTATTGTTTACCAATTTTATTTTTATCAATGTTCATTTTGTCCTATGCAGTAGCTTTTAAATTGAAAAAGGCCAACATATTGTCATTTGGCAAAGGTTTAACGGGAAAGGTTGAACCCATTACTATAACAACATATTAGACTGGTCCAAATTGATGGAAGATGCAGACAATATTGTTAATAAAATTTTACAATTTTCCAGCTCAAAAACATTGTTGGAAATGAAGAAATTGCTTTTCACAAGCATTTTTTTCGTTTTCCACCATGTTTTCCATAGCCTTTACCTTTTTTGGCCTCAAAAAGTGGTTAATTAATATTTTTGTGTATTTTTTCAGTATTTATTTCCTGATGCTGCTAAACCAATAAACCCAGAAGAAGAGTCTGATCTTAAAACATCAGCTTCAACAGAGTCACTGAGAAATCACCCTGTTGCTAAGGTAAGAGTTACTGGATCAACCCATTGCCTTTATGGCAAAATTGTAGAATTGTCAAAATCCAAGGAGTTACGGATGACTACATTAATGCTGAATCATTTAAAATTTCCTTGTTATAGCATAGAAAACATTGAAGGAAAAGGAGAAAATGCTCATCATCAGCATGTTCTTCCTTCCTAAAGGTTTTCTTTACCATAGTGGTGTTTTCAATAGGCTCACTGTTTGGAAATGGTTTAATGTGTACATCTTGTGTTCATTTAAATTCCATTTGTATTTTCTCTATATACTATGTCTCCACCATATTCTTTTGTTTAGGCTACAGACATTTTTTGTATGTTTCATGCTAATAAAAAGTATGTTATGTATTTCAAAAAAAATTCACACATTTTAGTTGCTCAAAACACCAAGTTTATTATTTCCCAAATAATCAAAATAATTATGAATGTTGTACTAAAAGATTTAACCCATTAGCACTGATTGGTTCTCAATTTCACTGTTAGCTCGACATGTTCTCTCTGGACAACCTTCTAGTAATGTATCTGTTAGGCCATATTTTAATGGAGTAATATACATGTATATCTATAAACAACAGTTAAAGAGAGGTAATTTTATAATGGTAAATTGCAGGAGTTGGCCAAGCAATTGAAGTTGGCACCTGTAGATGGTCTGCTACACCATCATTACTTCTACAGTTATTGCCCTTTGTTATTATTATATTGATGTGACATTTGAAGGGAGGTAATATCACCATTGTTGATTGCAGGAGTTCTCTAAGCAGCTAAAGTCAGCACCTGTAGATGGTCTGTTACATCGTTTGTCCATCTGTATATGTGTACTGAATCAGAATCATGGGGGTTTATTCGCTGTCGCCCAAATATGGCAAATTAAAGGCTCTTAAAAACATTGTGGAAAATGAGGAAATTGCTTGTGGCAAGCAATTTCTCCATTTCCCACAATGTTTTCTCCACAGAAAGATAAGAAATCTAAAATTTTATTTACTTGAAATTGTTGTCTGCAACATCTAGTCTAAATTTTGGCTATCTGGTAATGGATTAAAGGGAGGTAATTTTGTCATGGTTGATTGCAGGAGTTGTCTAAGCAGTTAAAGTCAGCACCTGTTGACGGTCTGCTTCATCGTCTGTCTATCTGTATGTGTGTCCTGAATCAGAATCATGGAGGTTTGTTCGCCGTCGCCCAAATATGGCAGGAGTTTGTGATGGAGATGAGATACAGATGGGAAAATAATTACATCATTGATGGGTAAGATAAAGGTTCTCTAGTATTATGGAAACGGGTACACAATTCGTACCCAGGTACCCACCTGACAGTTACCTGCAGGTACCTAGGTACCCATACAAATGGATTATTCTCTGTTTTATGGCATTGGTTTGGTCAATCAATTACGTATTAGTATAGGTGAAATTTATCATTTCAAGTGTACAGAGTAGTGCAGACTAGGACTTGAGTCAATCGACCTACTTTCTTCATTACCAAATGTTCGCTTATTTAGGTCCATGAACTTATGATCTGAGAGTTTGATCTTTTTTGTGACAAGCTGCTTTTTAGACAAGCCTTATTGTCTGCTGACAACTTTTCTTCCCAGAGCAACAGATGGGAATGTGTAAACCAGCCGTAATGCATTCTTATTTTGTTATTTTAAATCCAAATCCAATGTTGTAGATATTTATTAAAATCATCTTGGTAAGATGATTCCAATGAGTACCCACAGCATGGGTTTGATGATCAATTAGTGAAATACTGCATTTTGAAAAGCCATTACTCCTTCTTGACTGTAGCTTTTGCTCTAATTTCTATTTCAGTGTTGATTTAGGGCCACCAAATTTGGGATCTTGTATACTTCAACAAAAACTTCAGGTCAGTTATATGTCGCTGGTGAGGAGTCATAACCTAGTAACTACAGCTTGAATAAGCTGGAGTTTTTGACGAGGTTTTGACTCTCCACTGACAATGTGTGATGTGATCTCTACTGGCCCTTGATAGTTACAAATTGATGCTACAATGCTAAAAATACACTTAAATTCACCCGATACCAAATGTTTACAACAGAAAATTAGACTATTCTAAATTGGAACCTAACAGCAAAATGGAGATGAATAATTAGGGAATTTATGGACATTATAGTACAACAATGTTGAAAGAAATTGAGAAAACACTTATTTTTAGCATTTTCTTACTTTCATTCAATATTTTCTGACAGTCTGTCCTTCAGAAAAATCAAAACCGGATCTTGTTTGTTAAAGGATTAAACTTCCGAAAAATGATTACTAACCAATGTTTTTCCAAACTATCTCAAAGAATTGAAATCCACTTAATACTTGGATTTTCTTGGCAATTGAATGTGAAGAATAGTAAATCTTTGACAATTATCTAAAATAAACTTCTTAATGATCTTGGAGCTGCGGAATTTTGTGAAGGATTGTCCTTTGAATTCCTTCTAATTATCTCAATGCAATGAATAGTTCTATGTTCAAAAAAGAAGGAAATCCTGCACAGACTTTTTTGTACTTAACAATTATAAGATTTTGCATGTAGCTTGTCTCAGGTCTATCTCAGGTGTGCGGGGTAGGGCCTTCATGATCTGCTTGTTTGCATTGTCTCCCACTAATGATTTGATATTATTAACCTATGTGGGCGAGCAGCTTGAGGCTCTGTTAGGATGTTGTGGTTGTACTGGTAGGAGAAACAACAGGGATCCATGGTCAAGTGCTTCAGCTGCTGCTATTTGACTGTAACAGTTAAAAACTCCTTTAAACCCCAATCAATCAATCTCTTATTGCAACTGCAATAAATTGCCTTGCCCAAACTCCTTGATACACATATAGTCCATGAGCCAGACAACTTTTTATTACCACTTGGAGGGAGTAATTCTTTTTGCCTTTTCTGAGTAGTTTGATATGTGTAGTTAACTAATTGGTATGATAGCAGTTCGAAATTGGTAGCTTATGCCGAGAAAATCACCACTTTCTGAACCCACCCCATTTCTACCCTGTCAAAAATGAAAAAGTTGATGCGATTTCTTTCGGACGTGTATGATGAATTAAAAAGTTGTTCGTGTATTTCTTCTATGTCCAAACAATCTTTGGGAACTTAGTTTCAGTCTCATTTTATCAAAACTCAGTTATATGGTCTTTCTAGACTGTAATTCAGAAAACAATATACCGGCCCCTTCGTAGAACGTAATACGCGCATTTTTGTTTGACAGTTTTTCACTTTTCAGAAGCCAAAATGCATCATGCTACATATTAGGATTCACAAATATAATTTGTGATGTCTAGTAATTGATTCAAGCCCGATTCATGGCACGAAAACCTTGGAAAGAGTCCCGAGAGACCGAAGAAAATATGGCTGATTCGTACCCTGAAATGTTCGTACCTACATTTGAATACGGATTCTCAGTGTTTTAAGCTATTTAAGCTGGTCCTTATGCATTGCCGGTGTTCCCAATTTATTCCAAAACTTTGTATAAAGCATTAGGTAGTCGTTTTGTGTACAAATATCAAGAATTCAGTCAAAATGGGATTTTACGTTACATGTATTACTGATTTCATTTGACCTGACACTGACCTTTACTAAACTGTGCTCATATTTTGCTCACAGCGTAACATTTTTCAAAAAGACTTGTATCATAGTACACAGAAATAACAGGTACACAAGAAAACATTACTGATTTCTTAATTTGAAAAAAAAACCACACACTAACAGGCGTGCAATTTACTAAGATAATAGCTAAAGCTGCGCCATTTGAAATGACATCTGTAATACTAAACAAAACTGAAATCACTTTCACGTTTATTGTAGCTTAATTTAACAATGAACAACTGATTTAATATAAATTAGAAGTTCTTCACTAGAAAATCATATATTTGTAATGAAATAAATGTCATACAATTATATGAACTATGTCGTTCACAACCATATTAATATATTTTAATGTGGGTAATTCTAGTGTACAAGGCGACAAAATCTTATGTCAGTACACCAACCTATATTTAACCCCATAATTGTGCATTATATATACTAAAAACCTCGTTGACTTATTTCTAAGTTTAGGCCTAAAACATCATTCTTTTAATAAATGGGCATTCAAAACAAGTGTCATTTGCTTTGAATTATAGCCTGTGGTTGATATAATTAATTGATTATTTGTATTACGTTTTACACATTTATACTATCTGGACACACTAAGTATGAGCGTATTCTTACGCAGATATTACATCTATTTCTTAAAAGATTAGAATACTGTAAAATGGGTATTTTTTTCATTTTTCAAGAATAAGATTAATGTTTGTAAGTGAAAAAAAATTTTAGAGTGTACACAGAGAATACATTTCTTTGTTAAATCTACTAATCGTCTATTTCTAATTTGTCTTAAATATATGACATTGTTTATGATTTGATGCAAAAACCACAAAAACACAACAAAAACAAACAAACGTCTTGTATATTTAAAAAAAATGTTCGTAGATGTTTTATTTATTGTACATTTTATATTGAGTCTGAGTCTGGACATGTGAAAAGAAGAGCAATTTTTAAACCCAATGGTCGTATTACAATGTATCAAATCGCCGCGTATCTACAGGTCTCTCTGTATGTCTGTAAGTAAATTATTGTCATCTCAGCTCTTCCTACATTAACTATAGCATACGATCTATAGTATCTATTGTAGTTTGTTTCAAGATAGTCGTTGGTTTCTGAGGTACCTGTTAATGAATTTAATGCATTTACTTTCACTGACAAGCCATTTAGTATGTATAGCGCGTGTTTGACTTGAACAGATAAAATATGTTATCTTTTTGTTTATTATATTGATTTGGCACGGATTTGAAAAAAAAGCACAGATATCATCTCTTCATCAACACAGTCTTTAAACTGTCTGCAGTCTGAAATCTTAGACACCAAATATCGCTCCAATCTACCCTCTGTTTCATATTAATATTCATAATTACTATCACCACAAAAATATTCACAGCAAAGATATTGCAAAATAGTTTTATACTAATGGTAGGACTGCTCAGGCAATGAGCCTTCTGCATGATAAAGCATACATGTAAATCTACGAGTAGATCTATCATATCTACGCACGTTTTATTGAAAAATCTCCTTAAGAATTATTTTGTAGAGTTGCCCTCGTGATTATGTTAGCGCTAATTGTGTGATTTCCATTAGAGGAAGGGGACAGAGAAAGAATGAAAGTCCTTCCGTTGTCCCCCAGTTTCATGTACAACTATATACATATTCCAATACGAGTGAGTTAACCTAAAGACATGCATATAAATTCTAAATTGAGATGCATTATTTAAAGTAGTACTGAAGTAGTACTTCAACATAGTCTTTTTTTTATTCTTTAAAAAGCATTTCGACTTGGTAGCTTTTATCAAGTGTTGCTAAATAAAGTAATTTTTGCACGATAACAAGAAAATGAAATGAAAAAAAAAAAAAACAACTCGACAGCGTTCTATGTTTCTGGGTCATTTGATAACGTTGACATGTCGACAATATCACGTGAGTGTTCGGACTTGTGCATATACTTACATCAACCCTGATTATCGTGGGGAAACTATTTTGATTTTGGTTCCAACTCCAAATAAAAGTTTATTCATACAGTGGATATAACCACATATAATTTTAAAAACAACTTTTTAAATGCTTGAAAAGGTCTTTCCTAGGCACAATCTGTCTAAATCTGCTGTTCTTTTTCAAACTATTTAACTTATTCAGAGTGATGTGCTCTTTCTAATAAATATCTGTATAGCTTCGGTAAACGGCATTATAGACAGATTTGCCGAGTGTGTGCTTTGAACACTTAGAACTATGTATGAATGAACATATGCTATCATAAATGAAACTAAGACCACTAGTAATTTGGTTTTATCCTACTAAAAGTAAGAAACTTTACAAAGAAATGAATGGTGGGATAAAATAATTCTGGCAAGCACTTAACATTCCTGATAGCAATAACTATAAAGTGCTGAAGAATGACAAAAGTATACTGAACGACAAAAGAAACTATACAGTTTTAGATTAAGTTTATTTTTCATACCGGGTATTTCATAGCAAACGTATATATTTTTCACGACTATAAATTTGCACATCTATTTTTCAATGTAATAAATGAATATGTCCGTTTTACTGGCCAAACAGCCATGTTGACCTGCATATCATTAAATTCATTAAAATACACCACCAACAAAACGGTAATCAAGATATTGACATTTTTTATGCATGTGTAGCATTCGTTGCTAAGCATATGATAAATCAGAGTTATATTCCAATTTCCGAAAAAAGGTAAGCCCCTTGATGTCGGCAAAAACTGGGTACACTTACAGAGCTTAAAATGTGAGAAAAAAAAAGGACGCACCATAAACAAGACCAATAAATTCGTGTTTGACACTAACGTGATCTAACATAACGTTGTCCAGACAGCTACAGGAAAGGCACGCGAGATCGTTATTCTAAATTAAGAACCGTTCAACTGCAACATGTAATTGGAAACATTAGCCTAGGTGCTAGGCGTCTGACAGCCTGAAGCAGTCAGTGCTAGACGAACATGACGTCGTCACTCAAATTTGACCAATATGTCACAAGTTTGACACAAAGTAACCCCCACTTTTATGACGGGAAACAGTTTCTTGTAAGTTTCGTAAGATGTTTAAGGCGTGTGTACAGAATAATGTGTATAAATTGGAGAATTCTTCACTGGATGATTGTTTCATAATTCAATAATTCAAGATCAGACGGCTGATCTTATCCATATGAGAATGCTTTCCTTCAGTCGATTCTTCAACTAGGGACACACAAATATTGACTTTAGATGAAGTTTGAAGAACAAATTCTGATCATCTGTATTCGAATTAAGGGGACAGAACATTACCTGGATTTTTCAACTTGACCCCGTTATAAATGACACGGTAATACTTACATCAAGAAAATGTGAAAACTCTCTTCTAACCCCATATTTGTAATGCCAAATGGCAAACGTTTATCTATAATACAATTAATTTCATGAGATGTGATTAGTTTTGATAAATTCAAATGAAATTAAGGTGTTTCTTTTGCTTTTCAGTATAATTCATTGCCATGTATTTCAGACGACATTTCCCCTCCTCGTTATATCAACATGAAGCTTTTTTCAAGAATACCAATCGTTCCAATGCTTTATATATGTGACTTTATATTATTTTTATTATATGAATTAATGCATGGGTAGCCTGAAGCCTTTTTGGAAGGGTTGATCATGTGTAATAGTAAAATCTAACGTTGTAATTGCTGCCAAATGTCATGATTCTGCATTTCAATAGTTTGTTTCGAATGCAAAACATCAGCATTGCTTTCTTTGTATCATTTCTTTCACTTCGTATCAATTTAAATTTCTAAATGGTATTCCTAATGGAATGAATATAATGAATCTTAAAAGATTGCTCTGTCTCAAAATTTCGGCGTAGAAGCCTTTTTCTAGAGAAAAAATGTAAAAACAATTAACGCTACATTTATAATATTATACAATTGATTACGTTAACGCTTGCAGTTAATTAAAATCATGCTCATATAATATAATCTGATAACTGTGCTAATTTAAAACTCATTTTGATAACAAATCTTGCTTTACTTGTGCAAAAAGCAATATTCTTTGTTGTTTATTTTTCTGAAAATTCGAGTGTAAGTAATAGTTCTCTGTGTACACTAGAATCACACAACAAATGACATTTAAGACAAATGTAAAACTTCTCAATATGCTTCTCCAGTCCTTATGTTCATTTAGAATCAAGAAATTTGCAAGAGATTTAATATAAAGGGTCGAACATAAGCTTGTTTTGTTTCATTACCCCTACATATAAGTGGGTTATTAGCTACCATTCTGACATTGATATAACGAGGAAACAATGTCCTTAGATAACAATGTCCTTAGATAACAGACAATTCAGGAATGGCAAAAAGATACAAAACTGGCTTAATTTGTTCAATGTGCACTGTTATTTGCTTTTTCCTTGGGAATTCGAGTCCTAAGTAACTAGTTCTCTGCGTACACCAAATGCATTAAACAAATTTAATTTTAGACTACTGCAAAACTTCTCATTGCACTGCCCCATCCTTTATCACGATTATAATCAAGAGCTTTGCAAAAGTAGTAATGTTCAGGGCTAAACCAATGCATGTTTTGTTTCACCAGAGGACAGAAGAAAATGTTGTGAGTAAAGGGTACCCTTAAAAATAAGTGTTTTCTGGGACATAAGCTACAATACTGACAGTGATATCATTGCGAAAGACTGCCCGTAGATATTAGGCAAATAAAAGAGTGCAAACAGATTTAAAAATGGCTTTATATGTCCAAAAAGCACTATTATTTGCCAATTTTCCGTTAGAATTCGAGTCCAAGTACGAGGTTCTCTGCGTACACTAAAAGAATGCTATGAATGACAGTTTAGACAAATGTAAACCTTCTCAATGTGCTGCCCTATCCTTTATCCAAATTATAAACCAGGAATTGTGCAAAAAGAGTAATGTTCAGGGCTCAACCGAAGCATATTTTATTTCGTCAGAAATCAGAAGAAAACTATGTGAGTATAGGGTACCTCTGAAAACAAAGGTTTTTCGAGGCATAAGCTACTATTCTGGCATTGCTATCATACTGAAACATAAAGTATAGATATCAGACTAACCAAAAAGTGCGAAAAGAATTACTCCCTCCGAGTGGTAATAATCGGCCAAAATTCGGGTCCTGGCTCATGGACTAATAGTAGCTTTTCTTCAGAAACCTTGTAACTATAGCTTTTGACTTTTTAATGTAGATGCTGAATTGCTGTATAGAACACAAGAAGAAGAGAGAGCAAGTGCCCAAAGGTTACACTGGTGATACACAACCTATGGGTGGGTCTCAGTCACCTGATCACGGACCCTCCACATCAAAAACTGCAAGGTCAATGTCTACTGAAGAAATATTCCAGGATGAAAATCATGTGAACCAATCTGAAAATATTGAAGACTCAAGTGACACAGTCTGTGGTGTTGACCAATCAGATCAAGGGGAACCAGCAATTCAAATTCAAACTGACCAATCAAGTACAAGTAGAAGATCTACTAACCAGTCAGATTCTAGTCAAGTTAAAAATGCTAATAATGATATTTCAAGTGATGAAGAGGAATTTTTTGAATGTGAAAATGAGAATGAGAATGAATCAGATGAGAAAGATGTGGACACTGCGGTGGGCAATGAGAAAACAGATACAACTGAAGCTGAAGATGATAACATAGATGTAAACGAAGAAAGTAATAATGTTCAAGAAGAAGTGAATACTGAAAATATATCCGAAAATCAAGCTGTACCAGATACAGACTGTAACACAGACACTCAAACTGAGGGGGCAAGTGTTGGTGATTCAACCAGGAACCAGTCAGAGTCAGTAGACTGTGATTCAAATATTCACAGTGAGGATTCAAGTAATGAAAGAACAATAAGGAACCAGTCTGAGTCTGACATAGACTGTGATACAGAAGTAAACACATCATTGACTGGTTCACAGAGTATCACCAGCAGTATGTCTATACAGAGTGAAGGGGCATTTAAGGACACATTCACACACAAGCCTGAGGGAAGACTAGCTCCCTACCAGGATCTAAAGTTGATCAACTGTGAAGAGAAAATGTATATACCAGTCACACAAGAACCAGCTCCTATGACAGAAGATATGTTAGAAGAACACGCTGAAGTTCTAGCAAAGTAGGTATACCTTGTTTGACCCTTTTCATGTCAGATTCTCATTCAAGATGTCCAGGGCCCGTATTCACCAACGTTTCTAAATTTATTTCTAAAGTAAAATTGCGTTGCAACCAATCAGAGTTGCCGAGACAAACTTAAACAAAAGAATCGGCCACTCTGATTGGGTGGTATGTAACTTTACTTTAGAGAATCAATTTAGAAACGTTGGTGAATATGGGCCCAGGATTCTATCTCACACCTCAACTAATATCCTCATTGACATTTTGTGTCACACCAAGTTTTGGATAAATCTAAACATAAGCAGGAGAGCTCAGAAAGGATCTTGTGGTAGTAGTGGTGAGAGAAACAACAGGAATCAATCTTTAGGTGCCCCAGCCTCCGAAATATGACATAGATACTGTTGACAGAGATGTGAAACCCCATTTAATTAACCCTTTCCCAAACAAGACCAGGTTTTGACGTCCCTATTAGAAAAGGCCTGGGAAAACATTGAAACAAAAGAAGAAACTGCTGATAACCAGCAGTTTCTCCTTTTGTCTCAATATTTTCTATGTCATATTTAACATAAATTCTATCTTTTATAACTTCCATTTTGTCATTTGTGGCAGTTTTTGAAGTGGATCACCCTAAAAATTTGTGGTTTGGGAAAGTGTTAATAGAAACAATTTGAAAGCTACTGCAGACGACAAAGTGATTTTTTATGAAGATAAGATATCTTGTGGGGGATCAAAAAGCTTTAAAATGTGTGAATGGGTTTAGACATTAGGAGAAAATACTGTTATTAGACGGTAAAATATTTCAAATGAAAGTCAAATACATGAAGTGTCAATATATTTGTATTTGTAGATTAGGAACATCAGCAGAAGGGGCTGAATTAAGGGCTAGGATGCAAAGTGCATGTCTTCTTTCTGATATGGAGTCATTTAAAGTAAGTAACTGTATTTGTATTAATAGATATCACCCTTCAATACTAGCATAAAAAGATTCCTATTTCTTAATTACTATTTCCTAAGTCTTAGTCTTGGTTTTTTAGCTCACCTGAGCACAAAGTGCTCAAGGTGAGGTATTGTGATCGGTCTGTTGTCCGGTGTCTGTCTAACTGTCTATCTGTCTATCTGTCCATCCGTCAACTTTTCACAAAAAAATCTTCTCCTCCTAAAGTACTGGGCAGAATTCAATCATATTTCACACATATGATCTATGGGCCATGTTTTTTTTTTCAAAATACTTCAAAGAATTTGAATCGGGGCCATAATGGGGTCAAAAAGTAGGTCACTAGGTCAAATCTTCTTTTTGCTCTAGGGGCCACATTTGTTGCTCAATCGTTGTGAAAATTATTCAGAATATTTGTCTTTCTCATATCTAGGTCATGATAACAAATAGGTCAAGCCAGGTCAAAAACTAGGTCACTAGGTCAAATATTGTAAAATCCATCTTTTTACTCTATAAGTGCCAATTTTGGCACAAACTTTGTCAAAATTGTCCTGAATGTTTATCTTGATGATATCTAGGCTATGTCGAGAAGTGGGTCATTCCAGGTCATTAACTAGGTCATGAGGTCAAATCTTGTGAAATCCTTCCTTTTGCTCTGGAAGTGCCAATTCTTGGTCCAAACTTTGTCAAAATTGTTCTAAATGTTTATCGTTATGATATCTGTGTCATGATCAAAGGAGGGTCATGCAAGGTCAAAAACTATGTCACAAGGTCAAATATTACAGATCCTTCCTTTTGCTCTACAGATGCCAATTTTGCCCAAAATCTTTGTCAAAACTATCCTAAATACTTATCTTGATACCTAGGCTATGTACAAAGTGTGGGTCATGTAAGGTCAAAAACTAGGTCATTGGGTCAAATCTTGGTTTTGCTTTAAGAACGGAAATATATATTTAAACATTATGAAAGTTTTTCAGTATGTTTATCTTGACGAAATCTGGGTCATTTTAAAAGTGGGTCATGTGAGGTCAGAAACTAGGTCACTAGGTCAAATTTTGTTTTTCCTCTAAAAACCAAAATGTTTACTCAATCATTGTGAAAATTCAGAATATTTATCTTGGTGATATGAATAGCAGGTCATTCGAGGTTAAAAACTAGGTCACCAGGTCAAATTTTGATTTTGCTCTAAGAACCAAAATATTTACTTTATCATTGTGAAAATTGTTCAGAATGTTTATCCTGATGGTATCTTGGTAATGTGAAAAGTGGGTCATGCGAGGTCTAAAATTAGGTCACTAGTTCATATTTTGTTTTTGCTCTAGGAACCAAAATATTTACTTTATCGCTGTGAAAATTGGCAGAATAGTTATCTTGATGATATCTGGTCAATGTTAAAAGGGGGCCATGTGAGGTCAAAAACTAGGTCACCAGGTCAAATTTTGATTTTGCTCTAAGAACCAAAATATTTACTTTATCATTGTGAAAATTGTTCAGAATGTTTATCCTGATGATATCTTGGTGATGTGAAAAGTGGGTCATGGGAGGTCTAAAACTAGGTCACTAGGTCAAATTTTGTTTTTGCTCTAAGAACCAAAATATTTACTTTATCATTGTGAAAATTGTTCAGAATGTTTAATTTCACAATATCTGGGGCATTTATAAAGTGGGTCATGGGCGGTCAAAACCTAGGTCAAATTTTGTTTTTGCCAAAAAAAATCAAAATATTTATTCATCATTGTGAAAATAGTTCAGAATTGCTTATCTTGATGATAAATTGGTCATGTAGAAAGTGGCTAATGTTAGGTCAAAAACTAGGTAAAAAGGTCAAATCTTGTTTTTAGCTCTAAGAACCAAAATATTTACTCATCATTGTGAAAATTGTTCCGAATGTTTATCTTGATGATGTCTAGGTCATGTAAAAAGTGGGTCATGCGAGTTTGAAGTTTGCAAGCTGTTTGTTTCAAAGTCCTCTCAGGTGCACGATGCAGGGCCATCTTGGCCCTCTTGTTATCTAAAAACGCTGTAAGAAAAAGAAGAATTTGCTGATAATTAGCATTCGTATACACTAGTAACAGCACCAAAAATCGAATTATATTGTCATCTCCTCAAACCCTCTGTATGTCTTTATGTCCACATTCTGTGTGCAAGACTTCTTTTATGGATGAATTTGGTTTACGACATTATAATGCTATGTCACAGAAAAGAATACTCTCTGCTTTCAGTTAATGTGTTGATTGTCAGAACATTTGATTGTATTATAAAGAGTTGAGAAAGAGTTAAAACTCAACTAGATATACTTTTCTATTTGAATATTTAGGCTGCCAATCCAGGTTGTGTTCTTGAAGACTTTGTGAGATGGTATTCCCCTAGAGATTACATAGAAGAAAATACTGAAGATGAAAATGGACAGATAGTTTCACACGGTATGTCAGACCTATAGAGAAGAGAGGGTGATGGCCTTCCAAAATGCAATATTTCATTTATTGTTCATCTAACCCTATGTTGTAAGCCTCATTGAGACTTTTCAAATGAGTACCCACAACATGGAGTTTAGATTTGAAATAACAAATTTGGAATAACACCCTCTGTATTTTTAATTTGTGAAGTATCATAGAGAAGGCGAACTTAATGCAAAAAAATGGCAAACATTCTGACTTTAGTAATATTTTCTCAATATGAAATTTTTTTCTGACAATTTCTATGAAGAAAGCTTTTGATCAAAAGCTTAGTTTGATAATTAATTGAATTATGCAATAAATATTATACAAAAAAAAATGTTTTTATATGAAAATTGACAAAATGTATCTTAGATGTAGAAAGTCATTTAAATCCACGCCCAACTACAAAAGCTTGGACAATTCCAATCTTAAAGATGCTGGTTAACGTTTCCTTCTTTTACCTCTATCTTTTCTGATCCTTTTCCATAACAGATGTGGAAAGCTGATTTTGTTGTAGAAAAGATTTAATAGATGCTATTGAAACCTCTTCTTATTCTATTGATATTAACCCCTTACCAAACTGCAAAACTTTAAGCATGTCAGAATTCAAAGTATATGCGGAGGATGTTGTTTAGAAATGTTAAAAAGAAAATGAAATTTTATGACTTTTGAGGTAGGAATTATTGTAGCAAATGAAGACATTGCTTGTCACAAGCAATTTCTTCATTTTCCACAATGTTTTCCAAAGCATTTATCTTATTTGGAGTCACAAAAAGTCAATGTTTGGGGAAAGGGTTAAACTTTATCGAATCCTATTCATAATTGTGTAATTCCAGGACATTTAAGCCTTCGGATGCAGATTCCAGGGAATATGTGGGTCGAAGTGTGGCAGACGGCAAGACCGGTTCCCGCTCGTAGACAAAAACGATTATTCGATGATACCAGGGAGGCGGAAAAGGTACAAACTTTGTAACCCTTGTCCTGCTGACTTAGAATTTTGTTTCAAACCATCTTTGAGACATTAAATAGTATATCTCAAGGTTTTGCTACAACTATTTGGTAGAATCAGGCATTGCAGGTTAAGATCAGACTGTATGTCTCTGATCTTAGTCTATAATGTCAGCCAAAACTTTGGTCTAACTGAGCAGGAATATGACGCGAACAGCCTGGGAAGGGTTAAGGCCCCTACATACCCCCTTTCCCCCCACAAAATTTTAGTGTGATCCATTTTGAAAATAATGAGACTATTTGAAATGAGTACCCACAACATAGCGTTTGGATGTGAAAAAACAAAGTTTGAATTTATCAACACTCTTTGATCTGTTGCTGTAATTTTGTTTTCATCTTTTATAGGTTTTACATTTCCTCCAATCCCTGAAGCCTGCAGAAGTTGTTGTTCATTTACTTCCCATGTTGATGCATGCTGCTCTATTAAAGGCTCTTGAAAAAGGTAGGAAAACAAGCAGACTGACAAATTATAGTTTAAAGGGACATTTCATTCCAATTTCATTTTTTTAAAGTATGTCTTGATGCCAAGATTGGTTTTTCCTAAATCTAATGAGTATAAATACTATTAGTTTTTGTAAGTTGTAACCAATAAGCGAGAATCACGCATTTAAAGTTGAGACATAATCGATAAATTGCATATAAATCTGAACTGTTGTCCACAACAATTTGTTCAATTTTAACACAAAAATATAAATTTCTCGTAAACGGCGCAATATTTTGGCTTGAAATTTTCGGAATTTTCATAAGGAAATATGCTCTTTCAGATAAAACTAAAAGTAAAATTTATGACAAAAAATTCTGAAATGTCACTTTAACCCTTTCCTAGGTAGTCAAATTATTCAATATTATATCTTGAATAATGCCAATAAGAATGACTGAATCTATAAAATGACGGATGAGTGGGACAAAGATACCCCTAACATGCGAAACTGAGTTTATTCAGCCTTATTCCTTGATTAATGTCCCCTAAAATGGCTCAGCCTGGATTAAAAAAAAGTCATCAAATACACAGAAATGTTTTTATATCGCTCTTGCTGTTAATAATTCTTTCTTTAAAGAAATGTGACTCTATTAGTGTCACTGCAGGGTTTCCATTAGGACAAGAATCCCAAGAGTCATTGACCCTTGAGGCCAAAATCCCAAGAGTCAAAATGAAGCACGAGAAAAATCAAACCGTAATCAATTGATAAAGGTTGGGGGGGGGGGGGGGGCAATGATTTATATATAAATGTAAGGAAATGTTTCAATAAGACCAAAGTGCTTATTTTAAGAGTAAATGTAACACCTTTAGAGTGCTACTATACAGATGAGAAGGGATATTGACTTTACAAAAAGCATTGTTGTTATCAAACCCTATGTTGAAGGTACTCATTGGAATCGACTCATTGATACTATTCAAATGAGTACCCACAAGATGGGGTTTGGATTTGAAATTAAAGGTTGGGAATGCATTTGCAACCATTTTACAAACACCCCCCACCCCCATTATTAAAAAATTCATTTTAAGATTGAAATCTTGTGTAAACTGGTAGAAATCAAATTCTTGATATTGAAAAGCTGATATTTTTTCATTTATGCCAAGGAAATTTCATAGAAAAATATTTATCTTTGATAAAGTGCACCTTTACATTTTCCTTTAATAATGCCCTGTCTAAACCACGAAAACCCATGACAATTACGATATCTGATCATTTTCCCTTTTCCTTAAGAACTTAAACCAGCTAGATCAATTATATTTCGAATAAGTAAGAAAACTTAACATTAATTGCTACAGGTACGAGGGATTTTGTTTGATATTCAATGATAATGTAATCAGAATTTCATGGCCATCTCCGAGAGCTACCTGTTGATTGATGACAAACTTCGTCATAATTCTTGGTATTTTTAGAAGCAGATTGTGTATTTTATTGCCACACAGCTACTTTAAATCAAATTAAAGACTGTGACAAATTAATTAATGGATTTACGATTGATAATCCGCATGCATCACTGATGTCAAATTAACACTTTACACACGACTTGCAAATCAGCGAAAGATTGCGTAACACAGATTATCGATTTTTTACTGCTCTGAACTAAAGGTGTGACCTGGATAATGGGTCAATTAGTAGATAACCCTTGATCTTGAATGGTGGGTGACGCATGGGTCGTAAAAATCAAGTCAGAATGACGCATCAGTTGAAATTTCTGAGAGTCAAATTGGGGTCATTTTCATTTTTCATGCGTCAAAACCCGAGCTCCGGGGTCAAACGGAAACCCTGCACTGTTCATGGTTTACAGTAACTATTTTGTGTGTTTTTGCAGATGATGCCAAGATTCCAGTACTAAAGCAGGTCATAGAACAAGCAACCCAGAAAGCTTGTTTAATTACAAGATCTCCCAAACAAGATGTGAAAAAATACGAGGTAAAATCTTATGTTAAAAAATACTACTCTTCCACATTTATTTGCTAACCCTTCCAAAACAAGACCTGGTTTTGTCACATGTAGAAATTGCTTTGGAAAAAATTAATCAAAGACGAAAATGTTGATGATCAGTATTTTCTTCCTTTGCCTCAATATTTTCTGTAATACAATGTATACACAAATTTCATTTTTATCAACAACCATTTGTCATCTGGTGCTGTTTTCAAATTGGAACAGTCTAAGTATTTGTTGTTTGGGAATGGCAAGATTTTTTACCCTGTACTTTTTCCATCTCTCTGTTTGTAAACAAAATAAATGTATTGGCAAAAGGGCTTAACTTTTAGTGATATAATTTGATAGACTGCCCAAGGTGGACATTTATGGGTATCTTTTCCCCCCAATCTGATTAAAATCTAGTGTTACTTGACAGGAACCTCTGACAGGGACCTGTAAGTGGTCATCTTCCATGACCTTTTCTACTGACAGATTAACCCTTTCCCAAACGACAAAATTTTGGGGTGGTTCACTTTAAAAACTGCCACGAATGACTAAATGGAAGTTATTAAAGATGAAATATATGTGAAATATGGCATAGAAAATATTGAAACAAAAGGAGAAACTGCTGGTTATCAGCAGTTTCTTCTTTTGTTTCAATGTTTTCCCAAGCCTTTTCTATTAGGGACGTCAAAACCAGGTCTTGTTTGGGAAAGGGTTAAATGAATGCTTTCAAGATTCTGACAGCAATTTAAACGGAAAACTAGGCCACGAGGACATAACATTTCAGTGCAGAACCATGTGTTTGCACATGCTTGTCATGGATACTTTGATGTACAAAGAGTTTTGATGTTATAAAGCCAATTTCAGTTTTTCCGAGTTCATAGAAGATGACCCCTTACTGGTGTCTGTCAGAATGTAAGTTAACACTGGATTTGAATCAGATTTACCCTATTTGTTGTTTTTTGGCATCTTTTGGTCCATACCTATGTTCAAATCTTGTGAAAGCAACTATTACATTATATGGATGGATTTGTATCTTTAGGGAATGTTCCAAGTGGACTACCTTTATGGAGTGGACTACCTTAATGATTCATAATACATGTATATTTGTTGCAGGAGTTAACAAGGATCATTATGCAAGCAGAGATAATCATCGCAAGGAACATTTCCCTTCAATCAAAGTTCACCGAAGACTTGCTAGACAGAGCTGACGCTCGCAGCGAGCTGGACATCTTTGTGACAAGTATCTTACAGAACTCGGAAGTCGCCATTCGAGGTGGACCGATGGGTCCCGCAGGCTCTGTTATCAATAAACTCTTCCATGCAGCTCAAAGGGTAATGCTAAGTTGATTACCATCATTATACCCCCCAAATTCAATTTGGGGGGTATATAGGAGTCAGCTTGTCCGTTGGTCTGTCTGTCTGTCTGTCTCTCTGTCTGTCTGTTGGTTGGTCCGTAGCTTTTTTGTCCGCTCTATTTCTCCTAAACTACTGGTCCAATTAAATTCAAACTTCATATGGTAACTCATTATCAAGTGAAGATGTGCATATATAATTTTGGTCACGGTCCATTGATTTTTGACGGAGTTACGGCCCTTGAGTGAATTTTCTTGTCCGCTCAATTTCTCGGAAACTAAAGGACGGATTTCAAAAAAACTTTACTGTTATGCTAAATAGCTCTCAAATATGTGCATATCAAATTCTGGTGATGATTCATTGATTTTTGACTGAGTTATGGCCCTTTGCTGAAAATTGCCATTTTACGCAAAATCAATGTGTGTTGATCGGTTTTTCAATTTTTTGTCCACTCTATTTCTCATAAACTATTAGACCAATTTTGTTCAAACATCACATTTGAACTCATTACTAAGTTGAGATGTGCATACTAAATTTTTTTCACGGTCCATTGATTTTTGACGGAGTTACGGCCCTTGAGTGAATTTTCTTGTCCGCTCAATTTCTCGGAAACTAACGGACGGATTTCAAAAAAACTTTACAGTTATGCTTAGTAGCTGTCAAATATGTGCATATCAAATTTTGGTGATGATTCATTGATTTTTGACTGAGTTATGGCCCTTTGCTGAAAATTGTCATTTTACGCAAAATCAATGTGTGTTGATCGGTTTTTCAATTTTTTGTCCTCTCTATTTCTCATAAACTATTAGACCAATTTTGTTCAAACATCACATGTGAACTCATTACTAAGTTGAGATGTGCATACTAAATTTTTTTCACGGACCATTGTTTTTTGACGGAGTTACGGCCCTTGAGTGAATTTTCTTGTCCACTCAATTTCTTGGAAACTAATGGACGGATTTCATAAAAACTTTACAGTTATGCTTAGTAGCTTTTAAATATGTGCATATTAAATTTTGGTGATGATTCATTGATTTTTGACTGAGTTATGGCCCTTTGCTGAAAATTGCCATTTTACGCAAAATCAATGTGTGTTGATCGGTTTTTCAATTTTTTGTCCACTCTATTTCTCATAAACTGTTAGACTAATTTTGTTCAAACTTCACATGTGAACTCATTACTAAGTTGAGATGTGCATACTAAAAAAAATTTCACAGTCCATTGATTTTTAGCTCCACTGGCCGAAGGCCAGCGAGCTATTGTCATGGCGTTGTGTCCGTCGTGCGTGCGTGCGTCCGTCCGTCCGTGCGTCCGTCCGTCCGTCCGTTAACTTTTTCTTTAAAAATCTTCTCCTCAGAAACTACTGGATGTATTTCAACCAAACTTCACAGGAATGATCCTTGGGTGACCCTTTCTCAGATTCCTTCAAAGAATTTTGATCGAACCAGAATAACCTGAGTTATCTGCCCTTGAATGTCAAAAATAGCTGGTTTTGACTTTATTTTTACTCTAAAATCTACAAATATCAACTAATCAAGACAAAACTTGGACAGAATATATATAAGCATAATATCCTGCCTGGGTATAATTTTTAGCTTGATCGGAATTATATATCATGAGTTATGTGCCCTTGAATTTGACAAAATTGCCATTTTCAACTCTATTTTGACTTTGATTTCACTCTAGCAACTACAAATATTGACAAATCTAAACAAAACTTTCACAAAATGTTGGTGACTATAAGATCTTGCCTTGGTGTAATTTTCAGCTTGTTTACATTTGTCAAAAAATGTGGCCATGGCAGGGAGGAAGGGGCTTATCAGACTTAAAGAAATCATAAGAAAATTCTTAAAAAATCAACCAGTGTGCCCAATTGAACCAAACTTTGCAGGAATGAGCCTTTAGTCGTTCTTTTTAAAATTTGTTCACAAATTTTTATATTTGTCAAAAAAATGTGGCTGTGGCAGGGAGAAAGGGGCTTATCAGACTTACAGAAATCATAAGAAAATTCTTTAAAAATCAACCATAAGGCCAATTGTAACCAGACTTTGCAAGAATGTTCTTTGAGTCTCTTTTCAAAATTTATTCACAAATATCAAGATTTGGCTGCCCCTGTGTAAGGCTTACAAGAAATCGTGGGATAATTCTTCCACTTTAACCAGTGGAGCGATTCAGGCCCTCCTGGGCCTCTTGTTGACGGAGTTACGGCCCTTGAGTTTATTTTCTTGTCCACTCAATTTCTTGGAAACTAATGGACGGATTTCAAAAAAACTTTACAGATTTGCTTAGTAGCTCTCAAATATGTGCATATCAAATTTTGGTGATGATTCATTGATTTTTGACTGAGTTATGGCCCTTTGCTGAAAATTGCCATTTAACGCAAAATCATAACACGATCGTTTTTTCAATTTTTTGTCCACTCTATTTCTCATAAACTATTGGACCAATTTTGTTCAAACTTCACATGTGAACTCATTACTAAGTTCAAATGTGCATACTAAAAAATTTTTCACGGTCCATTGATTTTTGATGGAGTTACGGCCCTTGAGTGAATTTTCTTGTCCGCTCAATTTCTCGGAAACTAAAGGACGGATTTCAAAAAAACTTTACAGTTATGCTTAGAAGCTTTTAAATATGTGCATATCAAATTTTGGTGATGATTCATTGATTTTTGACTGAGTTATGGCCCATTGCTGAAAATTGCCATTTTACGCAAAATCAATGTGTGTTGATCGGTTTTTCAATTTTTTGTCCACTCTATTTCTCATAAACTATTGGACCAATTTTGTTCAAACTTCACATGTGAACTCATTACTAAGTTGAGATGTGCATACTAATTTTTTTTCACGGTCCATTGATTTTTGACGGAGTTACGGCCCTTGAGTGAATTTTCTTGTCCGCTCAATTTCTCGGAAACTAATGGACGGATTTCAAAAAAACTTTACAGTTATGCTAAATAGCTCTCAAATATGTGCATATCAAATTTTGGTGATGATTCATTGATTTTTGACTGAGTTATGGCTCTTTGCTGAAAATTGCCATTTTACGCAAAATCAATGTGTGTTGATCGGTTTTTCAATTTTTTGTCCACTCTATTTCTCATAAAGTATTAGACCAATTTTGTGCAAACATCACATTTGAACTCATTACTAAGTTGAGATGTGCATACTAAATTTTTTTCACGGACCATTGATTTTTGACGGAGTTACGGCCCTTGAGTGAATTTTCTTGTCCACTCAATTTCTTGGAAACTAATTTACGGATTTCAAAAAAACTTTACAGTTATGCTTAGTAGCTGTCAAATATGTGCATATCAAATTTTGGTGATGATTAATTGACTTTTGGCTGAGTTATGGCCCTTTGCTGAAAATTGCCATTTAACACAAAATCAATGTGTGTTGATCGGTTTTTCAATTTTTTGTCCGCTCTATTTCTCATAAACTATTGGACCAATTTTGTTCAAACTTCACATGTGAACTCATTACTAAGTTGAGATGTGCATACTAAAAAAATTTTCACGGTCCATTGATTTTTGACGGAGTTACGGCCCTTGAGTGAATTTTCTTGTCCGCTCAATTTCTCGGAAACTAATGGAGGGATTTCAAAAAAAACTGTACAGTTATGCTTAGTAGCTCTCAAATATGTGCATATCAAATTTTAGTGATGATTCATTGATTTTTTAATGAGTTATGGCCCTTTGCTGAAAATTGCCATTTAATGCAAAATCAATGTGTGTTGATCGGTTTCTCAATTTTTTGTCCACTCTATTTCTCATAAACTATTGGACCAATTTTGTTCAAACATCACATGTGAACTCATTACTAAGTTGAGATGTGCATACTAAATTTTTTTCACGGTCTATAGATTTTTGACAGAGTTACGGCACTTGAGTGAATTTTCTTGTCCGCTCAATTTCTCGGAAACTAATGGACGAATTTCAAAAAGACTTTAGAGTTATGCTTAGTAGCTCTCAAATATGTGCATTTTAAATTCTTGTGATGTTTCATTGATTTTTGACTGAGTTATGGCCTTTTGCTGAAAATTGCCATTTTACGCGAAATCAACGTGTGTTTATCGGTTTTTCAATTTTTTGTCCACTCTATTTCTCATAAACTTCTGAATCAATTTTGTTCAAACTTCACATGTAAACTCATTACCACGTTGAGATGTGCATATTATATTTTAATCATGGTCCATTGATTTTTGACGGAGTTACGGTCCTTGAGTGAATTTTCTTGTCCGCTCAATTTCTCGAAAACTAATGGATGGATTAAAAAAAAAAAATACAGTTATGCTTAGTAGCTCTCAAATATGTGCATATAAAATTTTGGTGATGATTCATTGATTTTTGAATGAGTTATGGCCTTTTGCTGAAAATTGCCATTTTACGCAAAATTAATGTGTGTTGATTGTTTTTTCAATTTTTTGTCCACTCTATTTCTCATAAACTGCTGGACCAATTTTATTCAAACTTCACATGTAAACTCATTACTAAGTGTAGATGTGCATATTTTTTTTTGGTTATGGTCCATTGATTTTTGACCGAATTATGGCCCTTGAGTGAATTTTCTTGTCCGTTCAATTTCTAGAAAAGTGATAGATGGATTTCAAAGATATTTTACAGTAATTCTTAGTAGCTCTCAAGTATGTGCATACCAAATATTGATAATGGTTCATTGATTTTTGACTGAGTTATGGCCCTTTGTTGAAAATTGGCATTTTTCGCAACATTAACATGTGTTGATCAGTTTGTTGATTTTTTGTCTGCTCTATTTCTCCTTAACTACTGGACGAATTTTGTTCAAAGTTCACATGTGAACTTATTACAAAGTGAAGATTTGCATCTTCTATTTTGGTCATGGTCTATTTATTTTTCACAGAGTTATGGCCTTTGAGTGAATTTTCTTGTTTTTCACAGGGTTATGGCCCTTGAGTGAATTTTCTTGTCCGCTCAATTTCTCGGCAATTAATGGATGGATTTCAAAAAAACTTTACAGTTATGCTCAGTAGCTGTCAAATATGTGCATATCAAATTTTGGTTATGGTTCATTGATTTATGACAGAATTATGGTCCTTTGTTGAAAATAAGCAATGTTTGCAACATTAACATGTGTTGGTCAGTCTGTTTTTTTGTTTGCTCTTTTTCTCAATTGATCATTGCACAGTTCATAGGAAATGTACATCTCAAAATGCGCAAACACAGCACTTTTGGGGGGTATGATCACTTTCAGTGATATTCTAGTTGCAATATAATTTATAACGACCAACTACTCTTAACAAAATATATTTCATGGTGCAGTTCTATCCCTGGCTACTGGGAATACCCTGTCTGACTTTAGTTTCTTACCACTGGATGGGTATCCCTACATTTAAGTGGGATGGGTAGCTGGAGGCTCAGAAAATGTTTGATTCTACTGGTGAGAGAAATGACAGGAATGTTAGGCGCTTCAGCAGTCCTGAAAACTGAAATACTGTTTTCAATGGCATTCAATCCAACGCCAACAATTAGAATATCTTGCTTTGTCTAAAGACATGGAAATGACTTGGAAATGAAATATGTATACCAGATATGATTAAAGAAAAAGGAAAAAAGAAAAAAAAAACTACAATTATAACTATATATCTCTTTCATTACAATCATCCATAAATTTGAATGAAAATAATATTGAATCATATATAACATGTATAAATAATCTGAAAGTCACATTTGTTAATTACATTGACCACCATTTTCTGTTTAGCATTTCCCAGTTTTGTGGCATGGAAAGAAAGGATTCAAAACAGTGTTTTGGCTCATTTGACCCTTCCCAAATCAAGAGCAGAAACAGCGTGAGAAAACATTGAGACAAAAGAAGAAAATGCTGATGATCAGCATTTTCTCCTTTTGCCTCAAAATTTTCCATTGTAACTTGTTTACAAAGTCTGTCTTGATCAACATATATTTTGTCCTCTTTCAAATCGGACTGCCCTAAATTTTTGCTTTTAAAGCTAATCTGATTGTCCAAATTGCATTATGTATGTATCCAAAATTCTTTCAATCCATGAATCATTCAATCAATTAGTTCTGTTTTGTAAAGGGTAAATATCTAATTTCAGGCTTCTTACATGCTTCTTGACGATGATGAACGACCTCAAGGTCATGACGATGACGCCAGGCTGTCGGGGACGTCGGTGCCAAATTTCCCTCGACCAGTCGCCAGGGAATACATCTTACGAACAGTGATGCCGCGTCCAGCTCCCTATTCTAAAATACTGCCACAGAGGATGTATTGTGCAATAGAGGAAGATGAGTTCAGAATTTGTGGGGCATTTGGAAGTGATTCTGTGTTTCAATAATTGTGTTAATTATTTTCCCTTTCGCAAACAAGACTGGTATATGATGTCTTGCACTGGGAAAGCCGCCAACGTCCTTTCTGTATGAGCAGATTAAGGTTGTTGTAGTACTGGTGTGTGAAATGACAGGAATTCATGGTTAGGTGCTCCAGCAACTGCAATATCACCATAGCAGTTGAAAGATGCATGAAACCCCAACTAATCAACACTGAAACTTTGTCTTTTGTGGAAGGGTAAAATTCTTCCACAGAGGATGTATTGTGCAATATAGGAGAATTAGTTCAGAATCGGAGCATTTTGAAGTGATTCTGTGTTTTAATATTTGAGCCAAGATCTGGAAAAATATCTCTTATGACATTATAAGGCTATCATGTTTCCAAAACAGCTCGTTCCTAAATTCAGGCCAATCAGGACATATTGCTCTCTCCTATTTTTGCTAAAGGTCACACAGAAGCTTTCAGAGAACAATATGGATCTTGATCAGACTGGGTGTATGCACAGACTGATCTGGATCCATGTTGTTCTCAAATGACCTAAGGGGCCTATTTCCATATCCTGGCTCATTTTGATTCTACATTGACCTTTTCCCAAATTGTAAAAATACGAATGGAATGGTTCAAAGCTGCTGCAGATAACAATATTGGTGTTGACAACGAAAGGTTTTACCAATGTTGCACCAGCACAGAAAATTGTGAGAAAAAATGCAGATTATCAGTATTTTTTATCTTTTCTCTCAAAATTAACCCGAAAAATTGTTGTAAGGGACGTCAAAACTAGGTCTTGCCCTCGGAAATTTTGAAGATGAAAGTAATTCTTTTCCGATTCTTTTCCAAATATGAGAAAGGGACTGTCAATGTTTTCCATTGGAAAATGGACAGCTTTGGCATGCAACTCCTTTCAAATTGTACCAATCTCAAATGTTAATGTTTGGAGAAGGGCTAATCTATTTATTGATGTTTTATTTTATGCCCTTGTATCAAGAGATCGAGGTCATATTCTTTTACCCGTGTCTGTCCATCTGTCTGTCCGAAATCTTAACATTTGCCTTTTCTCCAAAAGCATTAGAGATACAAAGTTCAAATTTGGTATGTAAGTTTTTTTCAATGATATCTATCTGTTCCATGCAACATGACCTTCCTCAAGGTCACCTGTTAATCCTTATCAATTCTTTACACGAAAACTTAACATTTTAGAAAATTGGCCATTTTGGAGGCATCAGTGTTTTGCAAACACATCTTGTTGTTTGTATTATTATTGACAACAATAAAATGATGAATGGTAGTAATGTATGTGTTTTTCTCTTTAACCCATTCCCATGACACTTTTTGATGCCCTTCGAGAATAAACTCTGGGAAAGCATTGTGGAAAATGCAGAAATGGCTTGTTGCAAGCAATTCTTTATTTGACGCCCCTCGAGAAAAATGCTTTCCACAATGTTTTCTATTCCAAAATGAAAATATTTTCAAACTTTCATTTATTTGAAATTCTCGTCTGCAATACCTTTCAAATTGGACCTGTCCAATATTTTGGTAATTGGTGAATACAAAGCTTCTCTCTAGCTCAACATCCCAGATGGTTTAGTTTTAGACTGGATCAAAAGCGATCAATTTTGTGCTAGAATAGACTGATTCTATATGTAAAGATTGATAAATTATCGCCATTTGTTTTAAAATCCCGTTACTAGTTTCATTCAAGCTGGAGTTACAAGGTATTAGAATTACACCGAGGAAATACTATTGTTAGTCAGAAATTACGACACGGATAACTTAATAAACTCGATCCCTATTTGAAAGCTGTTCGACGTGGAAATGGATATTGATAAAGATATGATTTGTGTTTGAGACGAAAGGAGAAAATGCTGATTATCAGATTTTTTCTGTTGTTCTGATGCCTTTTCTTTTTGGGACGTAAATGTCACCCACCAATGGTTTGATATCGTAAATCTATGTGGGCGAGTAGCTTGAGGCTCGGTTAGGTTGTTGTGGTAGTACTGGTATGAGAAACGACAGGAATCCATGGTTAGGAGCCCCAGTCGCTGCGATATGGCCATAGTAGGGGAAACGGCGTAAAACCCCAATAAACCAAACCAAACTTTTTGGGATGTAAAACCAGATGTTGTTTGGGAAAGGGTTCAGCAAATTAGCTTAATGTCCTACACCTACGAAAAACCAAAATCGATCAATTTTTTAGAAAACTGTTTTAAAAATATTGGAGACAAGAGAAGAAATTGCTGATAATTCTTTTCCATGAAATGTTTCCGTCTAATGACACACATCACTGTTGGCGTCACTTATACGTCTGCAACTCCATTCAAATTTGAATGCTTTTACATTTTACGGTTTGGGAATGGGTTAAATGACAGAAAACAAAAAAAAAAAAGATGTAAAATGGAAATTAGCAACAGTAAAATGGCGGCAAACCAATGAAGTAATAGTACGATGCTTTTCAGCTAAAACCTCGTAACTGCACCTTGAAACAAGCTGCAGTTACGATGTTTTCGCTGAAAAGCAACAAAACTTAACTTACCACAGTATTACTCTCGATCATATCTTACTTTGAACACATTAAATCCATTTCGTTCAATTTTCTATTTAATTTTAAAACTTTCAATACGTTTAAAAAGGGGATGGGGTAAGTAATGTGCAGTGCTTTGGTGGGGGTAATGTAGTCTGGTTCCCGTAATGTGCAGTGCTTTGCTAACTTGAAATCTAATGACCCATGCTCATTTGTATAGTGAAGGGGAAAAAACAACATTTTCGGGGGGATGTTGGTGGATTCGTTCTATACAAGATAATTTATTTGTCTGATATGTTCTTAAGCCCGTTCACAAACAAGGCTAGGTTTTGACGTCCCTAATAAAAAGGTTAAAGAAAAAGCAAAAGAAAAGAAAATACTGATAACCAATGTTTTATTTGCTGTAATTTTGATCAAGATGAGGCCCTACTTCGTTCATAGCTGACTGTTCGTTATCTATTATACCTCATTAATTAATATTCATTTGCAACAACTTCAGAGCCAACGTACATAATCATAGCCAATCTACATAATCAGATCAATCTTACATAATCAGAGCCGGAACTTTTTTCATTATCTTTTCTTTGATTTTATCTGGTGACATTTCGAGGGACATTGAACTTGCTCAATTATCACATAACTATACTTCAAACAGCAACACCTAGTCAAACAGGCTCAAAACATACACTTTTACAGAAAGATATCATCCGACTCCTTTAGCTTTCTGTACATTTGATCTCGGAATGAAAGTGTAAGAGGTGTTGCTCAATATCCTGTGTGTTTTTCAAGGGGATATATCGTAGGCATCGAATAGCATTGCGTTTTTGTGGTTAGAGTCAGTCAAAGAAGAAAGAAAAGAAAAAAAAAACAGCATCTACCTTTCGTTGTTTACCAAAATCCGCAAATAATTTCGGAGCCGCACGTGGACCGGAAGTCTAGTATAATGCTTAAAGAGCGGAGCCAGTGGCTCTGAATATATCGATTACCCACCGTGAGTTGGACACCTTTGAAAACCATATGATTTTAGGCGTTTTTCGGTTATTTCCCCTTTGAACCATAACTTTTCCAAAATTCTGAGTTCATGTTGGTCGCATATTCGTTCACCATGTGAAGCTCTTGTCTTCCTTTATACTAAATGCATTGGGAAAAGTGCATTATACTTTAATTATTTTCAAAGTCGGGGACTTTCTTTTCCCTTTGAATATAGATAATGAGTTCGGTTTTCGCCCCAAGAACAATTTTATTCACGCATAAAGATTATATCACTTGATACAGTTTTGTGTTTTCAAACTGCATTTTTCAAAATGATATTTCGGATTATTTTCCTGTTTTTATTCTTGATTATAATTGGTAACTCTCTTTGTTTTGTTATATTATTTTTCTACTTCTCGATATGTAAACATTTTTTATGACGAATAGGCCTACTTATTTTTTGTCGAAGCGGAAATCCTATCACTTGTCTGAAAGGGCATCTTTTCTTATGAAAATCTGAAAATTTCAAGCCAAAATATTGACCCGTTTACGAGAAAAATATATTTTTGTGCTAAAAATAAACAATTTTTGTGGACAACAGTTCAGATTTATAAAGAATTTGTCATTTGTGTATAATTATAATAAAAATTTGGGTGAAGTTCAAAAAATGAAGTTTTTATTATAATCAGAGCCTGAATGAATACGTTCTTAAGAATAATATTCTTTTTGGATTAAAACTATGCATTTTCATGGTGTTTAACACCGTGGAAAATTTCATGAAAATCGAACCGTCCAAACCAAAGTTACGGCGAAAAATATGCCCCAAAATTTCCCAAGTGCAACGTAAAAAGCGTGACATTTTGATTCATTCATCAATTTCAAATGTTGTTTTAAGAAAGGTGTGATGCTACATGTACCTAAAAGATCCTGTAAGTGGAAAGTCATCAATTAGACTCAAGGTTCTAATGTAATTTAGTTATGTGGCACCATATTTGCTAGTTCAAATTTAAGCAATAATTATGATACCCCCTGTAAAAAATGTAGGCTAAGCTTCCGAACAACAAATTTAGAATTTGATCAAGCACATTTCATAATTTATCATCAATATACGCGTTGAAAGATATCCCAGACATAGCAGCATGTCTTAAGATTATTTGTCAATTGCAAATAAGCAAATCTTGAGCAAGATATGTCAGAAAATAGCATCTTTAAACTGCTACCTGAATTTGTCCCAAGTGCAACGCTTTGAGGTTTTAGATCCATAAAAGAAGCATTGCCTGCGTAACATGTTCTTTTTCCTCATTTTTCAGATCAGCAAGTCAGAAAATATAATTAACGGACAATTCTTTGCATGCTGTCTTCCAAAATATTGACGAAAGTAATGTCCCAAGTGCAACACGTTTTTGAAGCAAACTCAGAGCATTGTGAAACTTTAAAAATAAACTGAACTTGCCATACTTTGGTTTTATCTTATTGTTAAAGTATACATCTATCAAGTAACATCATTGGAAAAACTTTGCAATGTTGTACGGAGAAATTATTTGGAAATGAATAGCTTTTTTTGGTAAAATATATATTCAGTGGAGTTTTTTTAGGACTCAAACCTTGCAAAAGAAACTTTTTTGCTTTTGTTTATCGTTTATTCAATGTAGCTGTCAGGCGCAACAATAACTTAAGCTTAAGTGTCTGTTGGCATATTTGAGTATCTGTTTTACAACGGACCTTGAAACGTTGCACTTGGGACAAAAAAAATCTAAAACAAGAAAATCCGTACAGGAATCTTTATTTTTTTCTAAAGAAATTGAGCTGATATGCAAAGACAATTAAGAAACAAACTTTAAAGCTCCCCTTTAAAGGAAAACAAGTGGACAGAAAATGATAAAATGAACCAATCAAGACAAATATTTGGTTCATATTAGGTATGTGTCTGCTTAGAATGAAACATGTGTCTATTCATGGTGCAGAATGTTTTAAATGTTTTAGATTATCTTTGGTATTTCTGATGCTAAGAGATAATCTCAAAGGAACACATTTGTTACTTTTTAGAAGATCAATACAACTACAGTTAGACCGTTGCACTTGGGACATAATTGATATATATACTTTTTACTACTTTCAGTACAGAATTTGTCAAACGTATCAATTTATTCAAACTTTGTCGTCAGGTCATCAAATTTGTCCTATCTTACTATATTATGATGTCAATTACTGTGTCATGTTTGTTATTTGGCACTATCCAATAACAGTTTGCCAATGGTAATTGCATTCTCTGAGTGACACACATCCAAACAATTATAATTATCGGATGAAATCAAATTTTCTTGTTTGTCAATTCAAACAATTTACTTTTATGGTGTCACATGAGCTTTATAAACCCAGTAGAAAACTGTAATAGACTTTTAATTTTTAGTCCATTGACAGCTTATGACTCGACAATGAAATCCCTTACTGATCTCCAGATTAGGTGAGATTGGCGTTGGTTTAAACGTTGACTGATGTGCAGGGAGTACATTTTTTTACAAGCCTTTAAAATTACAGAATTTTTTATCAATAAACTAGACAACGCTTTTAAATCGATTTCAATTCAATTTCAAGAGATTTTAAAACATCTACATTACACAAACTTCAAAGAAACGCTTTTAAAGAATACGTTGCATGGTACCAAAGTCAACCTAATCTGGCATTATTCCACTCTTTACATTTATCATGGTGTTATCCTCTCTCATAATCATGTTTATATAAAATAAAAATTTGATATTTTTTAACCAGGAAACCTTAAATTCGAAGAATCTGATTTTTGTCCCAAGTGCAACATTTATTACCAAAGGTATGGTTGATGACCAGTCTTTGGATTTTGAAAGGTTCAAGGAAAATATCAAACATACAATATTACGACTTATTTCTTTGATTTACTATCATTTTCAAACCAATGGAAAACAACCAGTGTGATAAGCATACATAAACTATAGCATTCAAATCTAAGGGAATAAAGTATGCTGTTTTAAATATATTTCATGCTCAAAGTTAAAATTTCTTACATTAATAAGTTAATCGACATACATATGGCACATAAGTACTACAATATTAAGTGAAAAGTGTTCCTATTTGCTACAAGAAGCCTTGTTGACATATTTTGTCCCAAGTGCAACGCATTTAGGAAAAAAGGGCAACTTTTTGAAGATAATGTTTTACCAGATTTAATCATTGTATCGCTTCAAAATTTTCAGTGCTGTTTCGGAATGTAATGAAGTTAAATAAAAAATATATTAACGTATACACCCCATCATTAGCACTGAAGGGCCAAAGGCGAAATTTGAAATGTGCCAGTAATTCCTAAACTGTGTTACATTTCCATTCCAAATACAAACATAAGCATTTTGAACGGTTTAGAATTTTGAATTAGTGCATACTTATGGAAATATTTGACAAAAATGTTCAAAATTACCTCCCTTGTATATGAATATAGAGTAAAATAATATTTGTAAATTATTTTCTTCTTGAAGCATAATCTTGAAATCCGGCACGTTGAATCACCTTATGTGAAGTGTATGTACAAGTGTGTGTAATTCAATACATTTCGTATGGCTAGAAAGTAGTGTTTTAATGATGGGTCATATACCTTAATTGCACCATATATGGACAAATTAAATGAGTGGGATAACTTTTGTGAGTAGAAACAATGAATTTCAGGTAAAATGTATGAAAAAAGTCCCGATGCCCAACCTGTCATATTTTTTACAAAAAAGAAAGGGTTATCAAATAGAAAATACATAATTTTTTGTTGTTGTTGATAGACATAATGTTTTCCTCGTGAATAAAAAACAAAAAGAGCTAAACACTCATACCATTAACAATTTTTTTAATCCTAAACCACTGTCCCTGTAAAATAAAACAGTACCGTTACGGGATCATTTCTTCACTTTTTGCTAACTGTCTACCACTGATTTCGTCATCAAATGACGTCATATTAAAGCATCTCCGCGACATTTTGTAAATGTGATAATATATTGCCGTGATGTCTGATTCGCTTGAAGACAAAATACGAAGTAAGTTGTTCGTATTAAAAAGTTATTTTTTCCACTTACATTACCGTTCATCTGATTAAACAAATGTCGGTCGCTATAATGAAATGTTTGCTTTGCCATGCTATTTTCTGTATAACCCTTCTTGTTTGTGTCAAGAGAAACAATGCATATCCCTCCCACGTTATCACCATTACTGAAAAAAATGTGTAAACTTTACATTACCGTTACAAACAATACCGTTACGCAAACCAAAATTTTGTAACGGTAGGGTCCATTTTGTAACGGTAATGTCCATTTTCCGTAACGGTAAGGTCCATTTTCCGTAACGGTTATGTTTAAAAACCATACCGTTACACTGCTTTTGAAGACAGATTCAAATATTTTATGAATAATTCAAGTGAAGATAAAAGTATTGTAAGAAAATACAAAAGTTGACATTTGTGCATTTAAATTTGGACTAAAATCACAGATTATATGAGAAGTTTTGATACATATTTTAGAATCTTTTTAGATTTTCAGGTGTTGAAATGATTTCTCTGAAGAGATGAACAACTGTAGCAGTATGTTCATGCATTCTAGTGAAAGCTTTTAACGAGTGAAAATTGTTTGTGTGTGTGTGTGTGTGTGTGTGTGTGTGTGTGTGTGTTTTTTTTTAATGAAACAATTTTCAGAAGTTAAACTCAACATTTCTATCCGTAACGGTAAGGCTTATTTCTGTCAGGTGCTTTATCATAGGAATGAAAGTTTACAAAAACTATCGGAACTTAATTCAGAACATGTTTTGTTTTGATTTTGTCACATATTTTCCCTTTTATTTAAGTTATTCGAAGTCCAATACCAAAATGTGTCTTTTTTATCAAAACATGGCCATAGATGTACGTTTTCTGTAGAATTACTGATATTCAATTGAACTTGACAAATGTTTTATTTCAAACGTGTTTGTAACAACTTTATGGCGCTCTGCTAAAGAAGTACTGTGTTTTGAAATAAAGTGCCATTAATGACAAAATCATATGAATTGCAGAAACATGGATACTTTCAGAGAGGGTTCGCTATTAATTTCTGAAATTTCAACATCTTTAGTAATTATTTATACTGAAACTAAACAGCTACAAGGCTGTTTGATTTTTTACCTCAATGTCACACTTTGACTTCATTTTTTTTAACTTCACCCGTATAAATTTTAAAGGCATATTTTTCGCTTATAAACAACAACTTCTAAAAACTGACAGCATTTCTACGCATTAGAATAAACAATCTTTGCACCAAGACCTACTTTTAAAAAATGAAATAAATGTGAAATGTCACTTTAAAGATCTACAGAAAAGAGGAGGTGGGGTGAAGTTTTTTTTTATGCGAATAATATCACAGTGTAGGAGCGGAAGTGTGTGAAAGCTTGTCTTTGAGTGATAGCTTGTGTGTCTGTACATCGAGGAAATGCAACTTGGTAAACATCAGCGGTTGACATAGGTAAGAAAATTTTTTATGATTGATAATTATTTCGACATATATCTTATATATTGCTGTAATGTCGTAATCTTGAATAAACATGGAAGACATCGTCCTAATATGCGCCCGGTCTGAGCTGTTTAAACCATACAAAATGCCTTGATCATTTGGATGGGAAAATTGGAGCATGATTTTCACCACATAAAATTGCCATTTTTATCGCTTTTTTAACATTCATCGTATTGTTTATTCCCAAAAATAAATGCCTTTATGTATGTATTTTTTCACTAAGAACATGATTCAGATGAAATGATGTCCATTCCAATAAAATTCCCGATTTAAGTGTCTGCATTTTGACAGTTTTTATGTACAATCGTTTGGCTAATAACAATTCCCTTATGAATTCATTGTACAATCGCTTACAAGCAGTTTGTAATGTCACTTGCCTTTATTTCACACGGATTACAATATCAACACAAACACGAAATTTCGGTTTATCTTCTTTAATGTGTTATCCAATGTTCCACAGGATAGGCTTCTTTCTTTACCTATATTTCAAAATTCATTTTAGAGTGATGAATGAGTTTATATAACAGCAACGAATTTTGTGCTAAACGTGTAGACTTGGTTTGCCAAACGTTATGTTTCGATAAACCGTCGGTGCCTTTTTGAAAACTCTTGACTACGGCTAGAATCAAGTCGTAGTTACGAGATTTTGTAACAACACCTTCGAAGTAATATTGTTTGTCCGAAATTATGTCACTGTTTTCTAAATATAATTGTGCCCTATTCTACATCGGACCATGCGCCGTGACGAAAGGTTACTGTATGCACTCCAATATATGTAAATTGGCAGAGAAGCATAATTCTTACTGAAAGATGGCAAATAATGACACATTTGCTGTCCGCAGTGGCCGTGACAGTACAGTAGCTGTCTACAGATAGTATTACGTCGATTTATTTAAGGATAGTAGGTTCGAAACACATATTTCTATAAATCGAAATCCCCATTTTCCTCGCCAATTTAGACTCTTTATCATTCACAGGTTGTTGTCATTTATCACCACAAAAGACACTATTAACTCAGCTTGCTGTCCGTAGAAAATGTCACGTGACTATACCGCGTGTACACATACTCAACGAATTTGGTGGGATAAAGTGTAAAGTACGCGCATTTTTAGATTGTGCCATTCGCCATGCTACGCACTTTTAAAAACCGTTAGGTATGCCTCGATGAAACCACATTTCAGTGCAAAATTGTGTGTTTACAATTGTGTTTTGTAAATATATATAACAGGAGACACAAACAGGAGATTTGTTTGGTTACAGTAAAAATAATCTATTTTGGATTTCCCAGGGTCATGGATGATGACTATTACAGTTGGCGCCACATCGTATGGCACAATGTTTATATTTTGTTCAAATATAATTGAACGTTAAACAAAACATAAACACGTGCCATACGATGTGGCGCCAACTGTAATTGGTCCCTGTCAAATGTTGATATCGGTTAAAGCCGGAATTTAAAATAAAAGATTGACAAAGATTGAGACTTCAATTATACTTTAGTATAGTATTTCGTCGGTGTAAATCAAATATTAGATTAGTTATGGAAGATTTTATAAAATTATGTCATGTGATTCTCCATCATGCAAAAATTTCTTATTTTCCCGATATGTTTTCTCTGTATCTTTTAAGGGCTAACATAATATGATGAAAATATCAGTCGAATATAATGCAAAAAGAGGTAAAGACGCATTTATTGCAATCAATATGTCACATAGGCAATTCAAACCGTTGTACAAAAGTAAATATTTCTTGTCAGGCTATTGTACAGGACTTGACAAACGATTGTACAAAAACTATTTTTTTAAACGGCAAAAATGGGAAGTTTTAGACGTTTTCCTAACCAACTAATTATATAAATCTCAACACACACATATGCACGAGCTGTGAATGAAAATTTTGTCGCGAAATACCCTACAGTATGCATCTATTTTAATGAAAACTGCGATTCGTAACAGCTAAATCACCCATTTTAGTTCATGCCCAAGTGAATCGGGCCTAGAATGACTTAAATCTAGCATTAATGGCTCCGATTGCTCTAAAAATATTACAGGGAATAATAAATAAAGAGATTGGTACAATGATCTGACAAAAGTGTTGCGTTTATCCAGAAAAAAACATAAATTCTTACCAATGTCAACCGCTGATGTTTACCAAGTTGCATTTCCTCGATGTACAGACACACAAGTTATCACTCAAAGACAAGTGTTCACACACTTCCGCTCCTACACTGTGAATATTCAAACCCAAATATTTTGGGTACTCATTTGCATCGATTCAAATGAGTACCCACACTATTTGGGCTTTGATTTGAAATAACAAATTTAGAATCCATTTGCCACCCACCCATTTAAGTAAATTGGACAGAGTACATGTAAAATATTTTTAAGCTGGGATCCGTTTAACAGACCCTATGGAGCATTTCAGACCCTCATGGGTAATGATCACTGGTATGCGAATACACATGCAGTCCGATCGAAATTTCATGTTGTTCTCTGGTACTTTTCATACGCATAGAGGGTCGTATTATGGAAGGGCTCCTGTTGTCCGTATGTCAGTCAGTCTGTCTGTCCGTTAGCAATTTCCTATTGTGTGCTTAACCCCTACCGTTACAATCGCAATAAAAATAAATTTGCCACGATAGATATCAATGGTGTTTACTTGAGTACACTGCGTAGAAATTTAGATATGTTTTGTCTTAGATTTTAAATCACCCCATGGGTTTCAAGGACGCATCCAGGATTTGTAAGGGTGTGGGGGTCTAAGCCAAATTGATGGCTTTAAATGTGTTAATATGTAAAGTTATACTAACGTTATATAGTCAAAATTTAATTTTCGGCCAATGCCAGGGGGTTCGGACCCTCCCGCCCGACCCCCTCTAGACCCACCCCTGGGTTTTGACTGCCATATGGGTATTACATTAGGAAAAGAAGAAAACGATAATGACCAACACCCTCCTCCTCTTTTCGCACAAGTAAATTCTTTTTTCAGCAACCGTTTGAAATTTAAACCATTATAGTAACTTTCCGTTTTGGTTTTTTTTTCATCTTCATTGTGTGCTAATTTAATGCCGTTTTACTGTTGGCTGATCTTTCCCTGATAAATGCAATAGCTGTCCTCAAAGCAAAAAAGACAATTAGGAAATTTCACCAAACAGTTATTTTCTTTCCTGTTCTTGTCCGCCAATTTCCATCATGATCCTATTTTTAATTGGACGTCCGAAAGGACGTACAATTCTTATAACCACTTCTCGACAGGCGAAATGAGTTTTCATTACCAAAAAACCCTTTCTCAGACTCAATTGCCAGTTGACCAAAATTCAAAACAGATTTTGCGACCATACAGGAAAACTGTCGTATCTTTTCCTTCTTTCTATGTGTTCTCTAACAAACACTATAAGATTCATTTGCCGATTCAATTCATGCCACGTCTTAACCAACTTTACGATCTTTTTTCGATTAAACCATTTTGTTGTAGTGATTTGACTTTCGTAATATTGTGTAAAGGGTAAGATCTTTAGAAAGCGATACATGCATACACTATGTTTATAAAGTAAACAAACGCCTTATATCATCATCAGCAGCGATAGCTCAAATGGGAAAGGATTAACCTCGCAACCTTTTTTAGTATGAAATTTGGAACGCCGTTGGTTCGAAACCAGTTCGGATTATTTTTTCTGTATAACGTTTGTTAAAAAGTTTGTTTTTCTTGATGTCTTTACTGAAAACAGACATTTTAGGATGATTACTCAGTTTAATGAACGTATTATGTATGATCGATTCTTTTTCTTTGATCATTGTTGTTTAAGTCTTTGACATATTTAAAGGATCGGGGTTTCCACGAGACGTATTTTGGAAACAGGGTTTTCAAATTGATTCTCAGGGAGTGAGTTCATTTCGCAAATGGGGTTCGACTCGATGGCAAATCGGGGTTCCATCTGAACAGCCTCAGATGAGACGCTAGTGATATCCACCTATTCAGAAAAATACTTGCTCTTACGAGTTTTATTTTTTTTCTCCAGCATCTGTATCACTGATATTCGACAGTATCATGACCTATTTACATACTGATCAATGATCATGACAACAATGATTATTACTAGTCTATGATCGAGTGACAGCGATCTGTATTTATTACGTTTAAGTGAACCGTTTACGTGTATTGTACTAAGAAGATTAAGCAATGGGTCTGCAACAATGACAATGGAACATAGATGATCGTATGAATATGTGTACAGATATGGACATTGCTATTCTCAAATTTTCGTTGATAATGATATGAAGATTTAAATTGCGTATTGTACTCCACTGCCATTTTCCCGACGGCACGTTCCCAATTTCTTCTTTGTACGCACTTCTGTAGATGTAAGGATGTTGCGGTAGTACTGGTATGAGGAATCCATGGTTAGGTGCTCCAATTCATCTGGTATTTAGTTTCAGGAAAAGTGTGTATTGCTGCTGTACTGCTGCAGTGTTTCTTTTCTTTTTTTTTTACTCTAAACACAAATAAAAATCAAAGTGCTTGGAGCACTATATTTAGACGTCTCTGATTGATTGAGCGGAATTGTATGTAAATGATCGGCGTTTCATTACTTTATGTCGTTGAATTTGTGTTTAGATCGATTCTAAATCACTGCGGTCGTTTTATCCCTAACGATGGTGGAGATAAAAGTCGAAAAGAAGATGATAAAAAAGAGCAATGTCTGAGTAGAATTCGAACCCAGGGCCTTCCAGATATAGACATGTGTAAAGAGTACAAGGTGAGTGCTCTGCCAAGTGAGCTATCGCGGCTTTCATTTATGTGGCGCGTTGGCTTTCATTTTGAATGAATTGCTTTGTATCGTCCTTTATAAAATCAACGAAAGGTGTAACTGACGACAATACTCATAGTTAACCGAAACAAGAAGACAAAAGTGCTAATCACATGACCTTAATTGAATTGGGTAATCAAATTAATAGTGATTATTTATAGAGACAAATCAGTTGTCTTGAAACGGCAATCAAATCATTTGAAGCCTGAGAAGGGTTTTCTGGTAATAAAGCCGATTTCGTATGTCCGAAACCGATCTTATAGAATTAAACACAGACGAATGAATAAAATATTTTTCGTTCATGTAAAATCCCGCTCAATCAATCAGAGACGTCCAATTACAGTGCTCTCAGCACTTTGATCTTTCTTTGCCCCTATCGGCTAGGTAATTCTGCACAACATCAATCCTGTACTCGACCGTCATAATTCCATTTCTATCGAAAATCAAATCCCATTTTGACCGTTGCTAGAAATGAAAAATGCGGAGCTTAAAAAAGATATCTTGTTCTAAGGCATAAATGGTCTGACGGAAATAACGCACTGGCCAATAGGGAACGAATTTATCAAGTAAAGAGTGACGTAATTTCGGACAAACAAATAGTATTTCGTGGGTGTTGTTATAGAATCTCGTAACTACAGCTTGATTCAAACCGTAGTTACGAGATGTTATAACAACACCGACGGTGTATCAAAACATAGCAGGAAACCCGGTCTAGTTTTAGCACAGAATTCATTGCCATTCAGGCGTTTTGATAATGTCTTTGATCTATTTTAATTTTCGACCTACCGATTTTAATGAAACAGGTGACTTTTATTCGTGATACATCTTTGGGTATTGCTCCAAGCAAACATTTGAATGATGTTCCGTAGAATGGGCATTTGGTGTCACAGAGGTCCACTTCGGATGAACCTACAGATAGCGCGAGCCATTATTGGGGACAAACGTATTTCTATCTATTAGATTCACCCGTACTGTGTCACAATCAAATTCTTTGTTTTCCTCGACACTGATTGGTCCGTTGTTTTCTTTTGGCGAAATGGCTCGAATTGCCTGACCACAGTTTTATTCGAACAGATTCTGTTTGGGGCTATAACTCGAGTTGTTTTAGCTATCGCTCTGAACAATGGAACACCAATAGTGCGAGCTATTTGACGTAATTTCCTCAAGACTATTCTGGTCATCGGTAGAATTATGGTCAGGCTATCCTAGCCATTACGTCATTTAGAATTCCTCGGATAATCAACGAACTAATCTGTGTCAAGTAAACAACTATTTTGATACAAAACGGGGCGTGAATCTAATCTAAAGGATAGAATGGTACTGGTTCTCTATAAAGGCTCCAGCTAGGCTATAGTCCCATGTTCGTTTGGAGCGATCGCTTGACGATAGTCTGAAACGAAATCCGCCAGAATGAACACAAAATCTACCAATAATGTCACCGCATGCTTTCCTTAATTAATATGCACACCTCTTAAATTCAAACTAGGTGTATCGCACTGAAAAACATTGTAAAAAACACACACTTTTTTACAGGTTCGAAAAACATTGAAACCAAACACCATCACAACAATAAAGTTGAGGATATTCGTAAAAAAGAGCAGGAACTTGGAGAAATTGAAAAGGAAATAGCAGCAGCTATTGAAAAGGCGAGAGATGCGAAAACCGACCTTATGGGACCAGACAAATACTTCAAGAGACTTGAATCAATTCTTCAGAAAAAAGGAGTCAAAAAAGCAAAACGCCAGTCTCATGGGTATGGCATAATTCTCAAATACTATATCATTACCAAAAGGCGTTATGTTGGACAGTTCCAATTTGAAAGGAGTTGCAGACGACAAATCAATGGATATCAAAAGTAGGAAATTTGTACACATTTGTTTTAATTTAGGATAGAAAATATTGAAACAATGGGGGAAAATGCAGGTTGTCAGCATTTCATTCTTTTGTCTCAATGTATTTCCAAGTTATTCATACCGGGAGTGTCAAAATTATGTCTTGTTTCCGAAAGAGTTAACAATGGTTTGTGGTTTCGGTAGTAGTGGGTTGGTATTTGGACAGAAACATCTTTTTCAAAGTGGAACATGATGTTTTAGCCAACAAATAATTCCATCTAATTCAGCCACATAGTGTACAGGTATAATTCGACGTATTCTTTTCGCTCATATTTCATGGTGATCCAGTTTCTTTTCTTACAACAAAAGTATAGTCACTGAATATTAACCATTTCCCAAATAAGACTTTGTTTTTGGCAAAGGGAAAATGTTGATGGCCAGCATTTTTTTCCCTTTGTTTTAACATTCTGTTTTATTTTGTTGTCTTTTCCAACATCCATTGTGTACTTTGTATCAGATCTGAAAGGAAAAGGGGTTAAAAGGGAGCTCATTTATTTATTCATTCATTCATCCGTTAATTCGCTTGCTCGTCCGTTCATTCATCCATTCATTCATTCATTCATTCACTCATTCATTTATTTATTCATTCATTTATTTATTCATACACTCGTTCATTCATTCATTCATTCATTCATTCATTCATTCATTCATTCATTCATTCATTCATTCATTTATTCATTCATTCATTCATTTATTCATACATTCGTTCGTTCATTCATTCATTCATTCATTCATTCATTCATCATTCATTTATTCATTCATTCATTCATTCATTCATTTATTCATACATTCGTTCGTTCATTCATTCATTCATTCACTCATTCATTCAATTTATTCATTCATTTATTCATTCATTCATTCATTCATTCATTCATTTATTCATACATTCGTTCGTTCGTTCATTCATTCATTCATTCATTCAATTCAATTCATTCATCCATTCATTCATTCATTCATTCATTCATTCATTCATACATTCATTCATTCATTTACCTTTTTACTTTCTATATTCGCAGATGGTGGTGTGTATTTTGTGGACAATCGAGACAAACACCACAGAAGAAGCGGCTTTCAATTTAGAATTAGGATTCATCCATGCCTCATTGGAATCGCCGGATCGAGACGATTCTGATGGGTACCCACAACATATGGTTTGATAAACACTTAAAGAATAAAAGGGCCATGATTGTCCTGTATCGCTCTATTGGCTTTTTGGATTTAAAATAACACTTTTAGCATGTCTTTACCCTTCTCTTATGTACTGAGAGGCAGAAGAAAGTATACAATTTGTGTTTGTCAATATCTCTCTTAATTTCCACCATATCGACTAGAAATTTTGCACAGCCCATTTCTTTCCATAAACCAATAATATAAAGTTGATAATGTTCACCTAAAATTGTTCGACTACGCATATTCTTGCTACATACTAATTTTGCAAATTTTGCACGTGCGACTTAGTGGAGCGTAAAATATTGCTGCTAACCCGCATTTAATTTCTTTATTCATTATCGCAACAAATCACAGCCGTACATTTTCTCTACCGTTACAGCACACTTCTCGATGACTGGTAGAAATCGATCAATATACCACTTTTTTTGCATAAAACCCCATTTTTCTATGACGCAGCATGTTATGAAAGAACGTGACACTATACATTTGGTCAGTTGCGTAGGAATATTCTTCGCAAATTTTATCAAAATCCGTCAATAAATCTAGTAGGAATTATAGCAGATAACTTGTTTGCATCAAGTCCCCTTTTGCCATGACTCGTCTTAATATGGAAAAACACTAACAATATTCGCATAGTCCTAGGTGAGTAATCACTTTCTGTGAAAATTTTTATCCAAACCGTTTATAGATTTAGGGGTTGTGTCAACGTGAATGCTTGGACTAACTAATTTCTAAAACCCATTTTCCGATGACGCTGTATGATATGAAAAAAGCCTTAACAATCGAAGGAAGGGCAGACAGACGGATAGACAGAGAATGTTACATCAATAAACGCCAACCTTCGTTGGCGTTTGAAATTCTTACATAATCTTAAAAGCGTTTTCTCAGAAAACTTGGAGGAACTAGGGTGTGTACTTACTTTTGCATCTCAGTATATATTGCTTTGATTCATGCCACCAAACAATGAAGTACACTTTGGTGTAACCGAAACAGTAACGGCGGCAACAGCAGTAGAACCAAAGACAACAACAACAATATTACTACTACCACTACTACTTCTTCTTCTACTACTACAGCAACACTCACCTTCGACTACTATAACAACAATGACAACAAGAAAACAACAACAAAACTCAACCACAATAGAAAATGAAAAAAACTAACCCCTTCCGAAACAAGACCTGATTTTTACGCCTGTAGTAGAAATGGTTTGGTAAAACATTGAAGCAAAAGAAGAAAACGCTCAGTTCCAGTATTTTCAACTTTTGTCTTAATATTTTCTCTGTTATACTGTACACAAATTCTAGTTCTATAAACATTATTTTCATACGCAGCAGCTTTCAGTTGCAAACAATATACAGTCGACACCCGTTGTGTTGAAGTCAGAGGGAACACGTGATTCATACTTGTATTAATTCACTGGTGGGGAACTCGGCCAAAGCGAAGGACGTTTTTCGCTACTACAAGGTATAGATATTTTGCGTTTAAATGTGAGTTCAAAGATCTGATTCGATAGTTTTTCTAATAACGATGAATTTATTCTAAAAATAGACCGGGTTTAAGAATATGTATTGACAAACCGTCTGTGTTGTTATGAAATCTCGTAACTACGGCTTTATCGAAGCCGTAGGTACGATATTTTATAACAACACCGACGGAATACTATGATCCTGAAAAAACGTTCTACGCTTTGGCCGAGTTCACCACCAGTGTTAATTTTGTTCTTCATGTTCATTTCTATTGTTTCTAAACTTGTTAGCTCGTCTGTATTGCGGAAATAAAGGATAGAATCGAAGTTCTACATGAAATTATTGTTAGGTTATAGCCATTGAAATATAGAAGGAAAATGAGAGTTTTAAATAACTCGTCAGGATAGTGGCCAGGCATTTTGTGATGTTGAAGCCCAGTGTGTTTGACCAAGCGTCTTTGATGCTTTTTTGATATCCTTAACGATAAAATAGCGGGAAGGCATCGTGGAAAACGAAAGGTTGTTATTTCTTCCTTTTCCATAATGTTTTCTACCCAGAGAGACCAAATGTCAAATTTCATTCCTATGAAATAGTCGTCTGCAATATTTTTGGATTTTGAAGAGTCTAAATTGTTGTTATCTGGTAATATTGGCTTTTAAAAATAGCGATTTCGTGGTATCTAATTGTTTTGTTTTTCACACTTTCTTTTTTTCTAAGAAAAACAGCACTTGAAAACAAAAAGTTGAATCCCGGGCTTCCAGGCCTCCTCCTAGATACGCGCCTGCTCGTTTCGAATGTATTTATTTGGTCGCTGCGAATGTTAACGACCTCAAAAATTTGAAAAGGTGAACCGATTCCATATACTAGAGGAAAGAAGAAACGCAACAATTATTTTTTGTTATTTCTCTTAATTCTTTTAAGTTATTGAGTCAAACTTATTACTGATTATTATAGGGAACTGTATCTTGATATTGATCTTTGTGTTTCCGTTAGAACCGGTCGTACATGTGAGATAACGTCAAAAAAGAGGTTTACACGTTTTGCACGTGCAAACTTTTAAATGCCCAAACTTTACATAAAACTCTTTTGATTTGTGTAGATGCACGTCGACTCGACAAAAGGCAATGATTTTCGTTTGGATTTATTCCCTCATATCATTTTGCGAATTATTCAAAGACGTCGTCCGGTAGCAATTTGGATGTTTAAGAATGGAACATCTCAACCCCAACTGCTGCTGACTTTGGTGTACATCGGTTGACAAAATATTGTTTGAGATAACGTCTTTTAAAAAACGAACAGAACAACTGACGGTCGCCCGAAAAGCGGTCGTCAACGTCTAACAACACGACATCAGGACTATAACGTTCGTTTATTTTACCTACCGCAATAAATTCTCTTATCGAGACACACTGTTGATGCTATTCATGGACAGTATAGGAATCAAATTTCAGCCAGGAATCGTTGACGTCAAATTGGATTGCGTGCAGCAACGCATTTGACGTTGACGCTAAACCCCTCTCATTTAAACGCATATTCATGGCACGTACAACCTATGACATTGATGGAATTTTGACACTAGGAAGTCAAATGATGAAGTTTAACTATGCATTGAAAAAGTACTCGAATGGGGGTGATTTTGAGAAAGACAAAAACAAAACCTATGGTCATATTTATTTTTGTTGCGTTTCTTTTTTCCTTTAGTATGTATCCATTAGCCCGAAAGTTAGACACCAGACTGCTTTAAAAGGCCTTGCAAAATTAGCGTAGTTTTGAATGGTGGTTTACTTGATGGAAAATTGAGTGAAAGTTTGTTGGGATGTTCGCTAAGTGGAGAATTTTTCCTTTCAGGATATAGAAAATTGAGGTCGTTTTTTCACCCCATGAAGTTCTAATCACGCATAAAGATTTTATCTCTTGATATAGTTTTATTTTTGAAGCTTCATTTTTCAAAATGCTATTTCTTGTTTTTGTTCTTGGCTATAATTGGTGAGACAATGTGTGCGGTATTTGAGTAGTCGTGGATTTACCAACAGTATTTATCTCAATTTACTGAAGGTAGTCCATCATTGATGAGATTCACGCGACGTCGGAATTTTTCGTGCGACGTCGGTAAGTAACATTCGTTCGATATTAGAACCTACTCAGACGACGTGGTGTGAATCTCATTAGGGGTGGACCACCTTAAGCGAAATTAAAATTTAATCGGGGTAACAATGGATGCCACAATACTTTGGTGTAACTGAAATTCGACACACCCAATAGGAATGAATTTATAGCTAAAATAGATTGGTTCTGCTCTGTTAAGGGGCGGAGGTGGTGCAGTGGTAGCGCGCTGGACTTATAACACAGGGGTCACTGATTCGATCCCCCGCCTCTCCAGTCTTTCGGATGAGACTTTAAACCAAAGTCCCGTCTCAATATGACCTAAGCTGTTGAGTGGGACGTAAAACTCCATTCACTCTGCTCTGTTAAAATGTCGATATTATGATAAAATCTCCTAACTATGGCTTGAATTAAGCCGTAATTACGAGACTTTATAACAAAACCTTCGAAATACTATTGCTTGTCCGAAAGGACGTCACAGTTAACGGGAAAATCGTTATCCCATTCTGAATATGTTGTTAGAAAATGTATGACGTGAATTTACGCGTAGCTGTCTTCAGTTTAAATATACATGTATACTGTGCAAAAAATGTTTAGTACACTCGGAAAATGTTGGTTCCCAGTTAAAGACTATAGCGAAATATTTAAAAGGAAAACAATACTTTGATTGTGCATTCATTTTGCTGACGTTTCATGAAAATTTTGTGTCAAATCTCTAAAACGTTAACTCGATATCTTACGTTTAAGTGCATAGGGGTCAGACATCGAAAGTCAGGCAAGTTTCAATATCGGGTAAATTCACCTACAGTTGCTTTGATCACCATAAAATGACTTTCAATGCTGCAGACAAGCTTTCTGACTAAACATAGGGGGAATTCTGCCCAATTCATAATGCAGAGGACGCTCAAAGTCAAGGACGTTACAGACGCCATGGCTTTCGCTAGCCTGGCGTCCCAAATGACATGTACAAGGTGATACGTCTGTAAACACTAAATAGGACATCACTCCAATGTCTCCTGGTTCAATAGCAACGTTTCCATACCCACTGACGCATTGCCTATTGATGCCTTAACGTCATTGGCGTAAGGTCGACAGGCTTTGATGCAAGCCGTATAGGACCTATTCCGGACAGTCTCGTCACTAGCTGTTGTGCCTGTGACGTCCCAGAGGACTAGACGTACATCTGTTACGTCGTCAGGACGTCACCATGAAACTATCCTCTATAAACGCCGTTTTACGCGATCTGTAAGATTTATGTCGATCATTCACGACCAAACCTGCATCACTTCTTTGCCGCAGGCTTCTGATTGTCTATTTATGCCTATTGAAATGCAAAGCGACACCTCTAACGGGCATGCCTCATTGGAGCATGCTTAGAGCTCTCCGACGTTGATCTAACGTCATTATTTTTCGGCTTCCAATTATCAATTTCAAAGAATTTGTAAAAGTTAAATTGATTCTGCTAAAAGTGTGTTTCTGGACAAGCTAGACAATATCGATAACACTGCACACGTGACGCACGTGACTTTTGCTTATCTGGATTTTGTCCAATTCATTTCACACACGCACTGTATGTGTGATGGTTGTCAATCGAGACAACTTCACAGCATACAACGATTTTTATGTAATAATCAGATACTGAAAAATGATTTGTTTAAAAACGTGCTATACTTTTTTTGCACAGTATACTAGAAAAAGGAGAGAATATAGGCCCCTCTCAAACCTGTAGAAAGTGCTTAAAAATGTGACTTTTTCAGGATTTTTTCATGCGCTAATGCCGTCGACCCCACGGAAAACACGCCCATCTTTGAAAAGTACAAGGATCTGCGGATGTGGAAAACTCTATTTTATCATTTGTTAAAGGGTTGATAACGTGTTTTATCGTCGCTTTATACGAAAACCTCGTATCTGCAGCTTGTTTTAAGATGCAGATACATGGTTTTGGCAGAAAAGCAGCGTTATATTGTTCATGGTTGGTGATTTTAATATTGTTTAAGATCTATCACATCCTGATCCACCAAATCCTTGATTCATTTACGCATTATCTGCATCAAACTACATGCATTTGTAAATCGGTTATGTTTAACTTTTAAGGCGGGGACTTTTCCGGGCGTTGATGTAATACATTGGTACCTTTTGACTACCAAGGGAAATGGTCCCTTATATACCAAAAGGCAAATTTTCACGATTTTTAATTTACCTCTTCACCCTTTCGGCAGACGGCAAATGTGACGTATAAACCCTAAAAAATAGGCAGACATTGTAAACATTGTATAGAGGAAAATAATTGACCCGGCAGAGTGACCTTAACTGTACACTAAAGTGGAAAAGTTTATTGTCCAGATTATATGGGACTGGTCCGTCGTTAATTTACGTAAAGGCGTGCACTGTATCCGCTATACAACATTGTGTCGCCATGTGAAAATAAGATTTTATCTAATCTAGTCAAATGAAAAATGTTAAGCTACCGTGGTCAATTTGGATCTAAATTTTCAGTAAAGCTAATCATTAAAAGAGACGTAATCTCCAAAAATGAAAATATTTAAGGACAGATCCTCCATTTATTTCCCACGGTAAGATTTTTTAAATTTTTTCTGTACCGATACTTAAATATATGAGAAGTAAAAAAAAGGCTTAAAAACTATAGGTCACCAAGCGAATTAAAAAGTTATTGAATTTCAAGGGAGACCACTCTTGTCTAAAATTGCAAAAATGAGGTGTCACTTAAATACCCACAAAAAATGTGTTCGAAATGACTAGGATTACATAAATAAGTCTTTATTGTGTTCAATATGTTTTATTCTGTCTAAATGAGTATCAATTTGGGAAAATTTAGTGATGATTTTGAAATTTTTAGTAAAACATTCTTTCAAAAGTAGCTGAAATTGCTCTTTTTTCGCAACGTTTCTGATAATAAAAAATATTCCAGCGGTAAGAATTTTTTCCTTTTTGGTATAGACATAGTGCTTGGTCATACCTACAAAAACAAAAAAAAGAAAAATATATCAAACCAAGCGTTTTTCTAAGTTATAAGTAAAACTTGGTTCACTTTTTACAGCTCTGTCCGAAATTGTTTCACTTCTTTTATCCATTTTCTTCCTTATTACCAGCTTTAGATAATAAAACGTGTCATCTTTTGTGTCCATCTGAAGCGGACTATCTCATAAAGACACCACTTTGCTTTTGTTGCTCCATTTCCTATCGCTAACGCCACATTTTGAACGCGTAACAGAAAGCGAAATGTACCATCCGAGTACTATTACACTTTAATTGACCAAACAGAGAAAATTGAAATAACACAAAAAAGGTTCCTGTCATTTATCAACCAAACATTAACTAAATGTAAGAAATACATTTGCTGAAAAAGGTCAATTACTGAAACAGCTTTATTTCGTTTTTTAGGATATGCGCAGTAAGTTGCGCAGTAACAACTGGAGGATCTGTCCTTAAATAGAGTTCACGTCATACCGTACAGATGACACTAATCAGAGTCTTCTCTGATGTAAATACGCTCTTTGATATTTTGATTTTTCGCTCAAAATATCAAAGAGCGTATTTACATCAGAGAAGACTCGGATTAAGATGACACAGGCTGACCAGGATGGGCATTTTTTTTAATTTTCAGTTTACCAATTACCATTTTAAGATGACTCGATAAATGTATGCATGTGAAAACACTGTTAAGTCCTTGAATAATATGATTATTAGCTGTAAATAGCGAAGCATGCGAAGTACTCGGCAAATCACGAGGGGTTCCGGCATACCTATCACCCCTGGACGATAAGTCTGTTGACCTTTCCGCTTGGTCTGCTCTGCTGGGTCAAATCTCGCCGTCAATACATGCATAGCACATATTGTCCACCCAATTTAACCCAGGACAACTTAATTTTCGTGCGCTAAGTCCGTTAGTTGAGCATCTTCACAAAACATTGCCGAGGCGGGGTCATTACATAATGCAGATGTCCCGGGTTAATCTTGCTGGACAATACCAATCATATTGCCTTGCAATATACCAGCATTCTTCATGAGTAGTATAGCTATTGCAACGGAGAAAGACGTCTTACAGTGTGGTATACGCGGAGCACTTTTTGCGACGGAAATATCCGTCGCTATAGGTAGTTAAAAGGTTAAGTGTTTACGTGCAACTGCCATGTCTAGCTGTTGCTATTAATGTTATTGTTCTGAAACTTTGCACATGATTCTGTGACTATTATATCAAACACTAGGCAAAGTTCGGCTTCTTTAACAATTAATTTAGTGAACTTTTTACCCTTTTCAGACTAAGAAATTCTTCGTTAAGTTTTCACGTACACCTTTTATATACACTAGAACAAAAAAGATACGCAACCCCAATTTTTCGAAACATTTTCGACAAAATATGTTTAATGGATATTGAGTACATTTTTGATATACCTGCATCCACACACGTAAATATTGTGCCATTTCTTTCAAATGTCGTCAATTCATCACGTGATACATAGTAAATTGTTAACTGATTATCCCCCTGCCGTGGTTTCTGAATGACTACAAGGACTAAAAGGACTATCAAAACGATTTTTCTTCAAACACAAGCTTAAACATAAACAAAGAAGATGCCAACGCGTTCATACACGTCCCACTACCCTACGCATAGCACGGCTACGCCAAACCCAGCGCCAATCTACAGTACGGATGTTGTTTGTTTGAAAAAGTCAAAATGCTGTCGCAAGACATTGATGGAGCTACAAATCGACACATTTGCGACTGTTTACGCTGTTGGCTCTCAATGGGACCACAACCGATCGAGCACGGAGCGGACGTGCAAGAGATATGACGTCACGGCAGGACTGTATCTTCAGGTTAACACTACCTACAGGATAGGTTTAAGACTGCAACGGAGACCGTTAATAAATCGCATGGACTTCAAAACATTCGAATATCGGACCAAACTGAACGAAAAAGAATGTGTTTTTCGACCAACAGCACTTTTTTTTGTCAAATTCTGTTGACGCCCGGTGTAAACTGGGTGATTTCTTATCAATGGCATTTACTACAAACAAGATTGTGTGAATTTATAAGGTGAAATGTTATTGCTTTATTTGTATTACATTTTGTTTTAATCTGATTTGATGTCTTTGCGTAAGAAGGAATTGAAAAGGAAGTTGCGTTTCTTTTTTTTTTGTCTAGTATATCTGTGATAACTTTTCTGACTGAGCTATTGCTTTCAAACTGTGCACATACTCCTGTGACTACTATATCAGCCTCTTGGCAACGATTCATCACCCTGACAATAAATTAAGTGGACTTTTAACCATTTTCTGACTTACTTTCTTTTATAAGTTGTTCGTGCAACTGTCACATATCTGTGATAGCTTTGTTTCTCATTGAGCTATCGCTTTCAAACTTTACACATGCTTCTGTGACCATGATATCAGCCTTTAGACTACGATTCACTACTCTGACAATATATTTAGTAGAAATCTAACGATTTTCTTGCTTACAAGTTCTTCGATAAGTTTTTACGTGCAACTGTCACATATATTTGCAATAGCTTTGTTTCTCATATAAGTGAATGAATTCATTTACTTTTTTCTCACCGTCCAGCACTTGATAGTTTCGCTTTGCTGTCGTCCGATATATCTTGTTTGAATAGTACATGTGATCACCAAAGCAAAGGTGCTGGAACATGTCTTTACCCGCGTTTATCTGTTGTTATTGCTTGTTTCTATTTCTTTGTTTTTAGCTCACCTGAGCACGAAGTGCTCAAGGTGAGCTATTGTGGTCGCTCACCGTCCGTCGTCCGCATGTCCGCCCGTCTGTCCGTTTACAATTTCTTTAAATATCTTCTCCTCCTATACCATTGGGTCAATTTTTTCCAAACTTGGCAGGAATGTTCCCTGAATGACCCTTTTCAAAACTTGTTCGCGAATTTTGATTCGTTCAAATTATCAGACTTTTAGAGAAATTCTTAAGAAAATTCATTAAAATCAGCCATGATGTGTCGGGTTTCATGTAATATAAGCAAAGATCGGTGAAATATAAACAAGACCGGTGAAATATAAACAAGACTGTCCAGAATGGACATGCATGTAAAAGTTGGCAAATACATTCTATTTGTTATTCAAGTTTTAAAGCATTTGCTGTTCGTACTTATTTGAATAATCTTAATTTGATAATTCAAATCAATACCCACAGCACTGGGTTTGATAAACATTGAAAGATATTTTCAATTTGGAAAGCCAGTAACCTCTTTCATTTGTTTCTCTACTTAAGTATTATCTTAATGCTTTAACCCTTTCCTGAAAAGGCCTGGTTTTGACACATCTTCATTATTTGAATAGACTTGGGAAATAATTTATTGAGTCAAATGAAGAAAATGTTGATAATCAGCAATGTTCTCCCTTTGTCTCAATATTTTATGTGCTATACTGTACATGAATTCTTCCTTTATCCATATCAATTTTGTCCTCTGCAACTCCTTTCAAATTGGGGTTGTCTATTCCTGTTCTGTTTTTGAAAGGATTAATCCCTTTCCCAACCATACAGGTTTTGCATGGGAAATATGTTGGCCTGGTAGCTCCTTTCGCCTCATCATTTTCTTTCCACTTTTGTACATGGATGCAGTCTTACTCAACATTTTGGTTTGTCATTTACAGCAATTTTTAAATCTGCTGCTCTGATGTTATGTTGTTAGGAAAAGATTTAACCAAAATCAAATCCTAATTTTGTTCAATAAATACCGTATTTCTCATAATTATGTTGTGTTTGATTTATAGGTTCCATATAAAAATGATATTTTAAGAGGGCGATGTTTGACACTCTTTTCTCAAATTATATGTCCCGAAAATTTGTTTGCATAATTTCATGTCTGAAAATTATTCCTATATTGCAGCTTCTTGTTTTTAGCCTGATCGGAACAGAACGTACATAGTTATATACTTTTGCATGTGAAAACATTGTCATTTTTTGCACATGTCATCTTGGTTAAGGTGAGCGATTTAGGACCATCGTGGTCCTCTTGTTTACATTTCTATGTACTAGTATTCAATTCTAACAATAAATATGTGTTGAAACTGAGTAAAACACATTTCATTTTCAACTGTTACAAAAAACGTCTTTTTACAGGTTCGTATAACATCGAAACCAGACACCATCATAAAAATGAAGTTGTGGCGAAGCGCCACAAGCAGCAAAAACTTTCACTACATTGAAAAAGAAATAGCTGCAGCAGCCACTGAAAAGGCGAAAGGGACGAAAGCCGACATTTTGGAGTCAGACAAAAGTTTAGAGTTGCTTAAATCAATTCTCAAGACAAAGAGGGTCAGAAAACCCAAACTTCGTAACAGTAGGTATGGTATTGTTATAGACCCCGATAAATGACGTGGCAGAGTAACTCTACCTGATAGCTAGAGATGCTCTGCCAGGTCATTTATCGCTAGCTATAACCAATATAAAGAAGCACAACTTTATTGTATGATTTCCACAGTAGTCGGGTGGTATTCCGAAAGACAAAATATTTCTTTAGCCAAAAACTACTTCGATTTAACCCTTTCCCAAACAAGACCTGGTTTTGACGTCCCTGATAAAATGGGCTTCAGAAAACATTAAAATAAAAGAAGAAACTGCTGATCACCAGCAGTATCTCCTTTTGTCTCAATATTTTCTATGCCATATATTACCCACATTCTATCTTGAATAACTTCTATTTTGTTATTTGTGGGTGGATCACCCTAAAATTTTGTTGTTTGGAAAAGGGTTAATTTCTTTGTTATATAAATTTCAGTTCTCTCTAATGGTCCGCAGTTACGATTCTTGTTCACTACACGTTTCCATTATGGGATCAATATATTGTTTGACCATTTTCAACTGAGACTCATTATTTTCCGTAAGCGTATTCCGGTATACATCGGATAATTCGGTAGTTTCCGCATGTTTACATCCTGCGCCGTGAAAAATGTTATATTCTGTTTTTATTCGACAGACAGGGCGGAGCCTAGTAAACGGTGATTACATTAAAGCTTGAGAAGAATCAGCCTTCTCTATTAGCGGTAAGTGGTCCATCCAAGCGTGACGTTGGCTCAAGATATCACAGACAGCATCACCACCACCACCACCACCACCACCACCACTACCACCACCACCACCACCACCAACAACAACAACAACAACAACAGCAGCAACAACAACAACAGCGACGACAACAACGACGATGACGACAACAACGACAACAACGACGACAACAACAACAACAACAAATAATTGAGCTGAGAATTCGAAAAACGGCGTTCAGGGCAATTAGACCAACTTGGGTCAAAATCAGACTGAGTCCATGCAACAACAACACAATTAATTTAGGATCTTAACCCATTACCACACAATAACTCTTTTTGACCCCATACAAGTTAATGGCTTTGGAAGACATTGTGGAAAATGAAGAAATTGCTTGTGACAAGCAATTTCTTCATTTCCCACAATGTTTTCTACCCAAAATAACCAATTTATGTTAAATTTCATTCACTAGAAATTGTCGTCTGCAACATCTTTGAATTTGGAGTAGTCTAAAATTTTGTCGTTTGGTAATGGGTTAAATACGACACTTTAGCATATGACGTCAACATGGAAACTGACCATGATTTCTGTAAGTTAGATTTTCAATTCAATTCCTATGATTATAACGACTTTTGGCGCCCCACAAGATAGGCCTAAGGCTCTGGAAAACAGTAACAAACGAACTAAATGTTTGTGACAAGCAATTTCATAATTTTCCACAATGTTTTCTACCCAGAAATACAAAAAATGTAAAATGCCAATTTCTCGAAATGTTCATCTGCAACACCTTTGAACTTTTACCACTCTAGAACTATGCGAAAAATTGTTTTATCTTTTTCAAATTCAAAGACGATGCAAACGATAATTTCAAGTGAATATGATTTTATATTTGTTTGGTCTTTTTGGGTAAACACATTTTGGGAAATGAGGAAAAAGATCTAGCTTATCACAAGCAATTTCTTCATTTTCCAAAGTGTTAAAAAACATTTATCTAAAAGGGGTGTAAAAAAGCGTGGGAATGGGTTACAATGCACTGCATTTAGTATTTTCGTCTTCGTTCATAGAAAACTGTCGCGGGAGGGCCCTGACCTCTGCCTGCGGAAGAAAACGCCCACAGCCTATCTCCCGCAACCACCCCCCCTGTATTGAGTAACACGACTCCTTGCTAAGCCTCTGGGCCCCTTTTTTCTAACGATCTTACGACTTTGTTTTTGTGTAACTCGTGTACGAGTGCTTAAAATAAAGTATTTGGAATGGTTTCATAATTGAGTGAAACGTTGTTGGGGAAGTTCGCAAAGTGAGAAATTTTCCTTTTCCTTTAAGTATAGAAAACTGGGAGATCAATTTTCGCCCTAAATAACGTCACAATTTACCTGATATAATCGTTCACTACTAAGTATTTGGACCAATCTAGACTCTTTCTGTGTGGGAAAGAAAAATAATGCGTTTTATATCTTTATGGTGTGCGATTTTGATCACGGTGGAGATTGTGCATCATGGGGTGGATAACAACTAAACTGACACGATTTAAAAACGCAAAACACGTTTTCATTAACCATTCCTTTCCTATTGCATCGATCGGCACCATATTTGGGTACATGTATGAGACAATGTATACGCTTCACGCCCCAGCGATTTTGTCGTGTTTTCTGTAAACTATACGGACATCTGAACCGCCCATCACTAAATGCTCGTGTGTCTCGTTCATTCAGACCACGTGTTAAATCACTAAGATTTTTTGTGTACAAATTGCCACTTTGATTTTCTTATTGAAAACATACGAGAACAACGAAAGAAAATTGTGTATAAAATGCCGAGGCTTACTTTGCGAAAAAGGAACCGAGTTTTTTTGCTTCTAGTTTGTCGTGTTTCGCAAATGAAGGTAGCTAGACGCTTTAATGTAGCCGAATCGACGGTTCCAAGGTTTATGAGACGTGTAAACAACACATGAAGATTTACAGACCACCAACGTCCCGGTCAGCTGCGTGTAACAACTGTACGTCAACATAACTGTATACGTCAACGTCACTAACGCAACAGATTTGTGACGGCTCAGTCTACAGCAAATTCTATGGTTGGTAATCGCGGGCGGCCTATACATCGCGACATGGCGATAAATCGCCTGTGAAAACACTGGGTTCGCTGTCGTCGATGTTCAATGCCAGGCTCTTGGCTCAACGTGCATTTTGGCATAATCTGACGTCCATTCAGGCATTATTCGTGGCTTTAAAGGTCATTTTCTGTCCCGTTTTGTTAACAATTGTAACATTTACAATTTTACAAGGCTATACATCGGTTTTGTAAGATGCAGGAGATACCATTTGTAAAAGTACGTTTTTAAATCGTGTCAGTTTACGTATTAGATTGAGGCTGTATAGTAGATTCTAAGCGATACAAACGTTCAAAAGGCGCAGCCTTTGAACGTTTATGTCGCGTAGAATCTATTGTCCACCCAAATTAACCCGAGATAACTTAATTTTCGTGCGCAAAGTCCGTTAGTTGAGCGTCTTAACCCATTACCACACAGTGACTCCTTTTGACTCCCCACAAGATTAGGGCTTTGGAAAACATTGTGGAAAATGAAGAAATTGCTTGTGACAAGCAATTTCTTCATTTCCCACAATGTTTTCTACGTAAACAGACAAAAAATGTAAAATTTCATTCACTTTTAATTGTCGTCTGCATCATCTTTGAATTTGGACTAGTCTAAAACTTTGACGTTTGGTAAAGGGTTAACAAAACATTAGCGAAGTGGGGTCATTACTAGTTGCATTAATGTAACCGAAACCTTTTTGAATTTTGATCTGGGTTTCGGTTACAATTCCATCCTATTCGTTGCAATGGAGCAGGTGCTGGAATGATTCATTCCAGCAAGTTTAGCATAGTCATACTTCAAAATTAAGCAATGGAATGTAGTAAGAATGTTACATGACAACGGGTTAACTATTTTTCTGTCAATCCAGCGTAGTTTTATATTGAAATCACTTTCAAATAAAGTTCAATTCAATTTTGAAGCGGAGTACCCACCCATTTTATTCTACTGAGACTTCAATTTTTGGTTGGAAGAAATAATTGATAACAATTCTTGTTGATACTTTTTACCTGAATTTGTGCCATGGAATATCTTTTTATGGGATACACATCCGCTTAGATATGTTAGTATTAAAAAAATATGCAAGAAAATGTGTTTTCCACTCTTTTGTCTTGCTCCACGAGAAGGAATATGGTGGACTCGTAGCCACAAACCAATACCCATCATCAAGTTTGTGGCTACGATATCGCAGCTAGGGTCATTACATATGCAGATGTCCCGGGTTAATCTCGCTGGACAATACTTTACAGACTCTATCTGACTTAGTGTTCGTCAACCAATGAAAACATACGCTTCTACTGTCATTCTTCAAACCACGCCTGCGTCCGGAGCTACTATCGAGCGGATCTTACTGGAATTACATCATTTTCCCAAAAATTACATCATTTTCCATAACCGCACAGGAAACGGGGGCGTGGCTATATATTTCCGTTACATAATCTGACCGGCAGTGCGTTTATGTGAAATATAGCGCCGAAATGTTCAAATATACTGCTATTTCATTGGTCCAAAACTAGGACGAACACTACGGCAAAATAACCCACATCAGGTAAGAAATTGTGCATTAACTATTTCATTTCAGGGTCAAATTTCAAGCGGTTTGTTGTATGTACCTTGACTTACCGACTTCTTTCCTGAGATATATGATGTGTTTGCAAAATTTGTTTACGTTTTCGAAAAATTGACCCAACCGGCCAGAAAAACGACAAAAATTCAGACCATTTTTTCTGGTCTGTTTGGATCACTTTAAAGGTAAAGAACAAGGAGTTTTCAAATAAGTCTTACATCTGAGGAAAGAGCTTTGAACGGCGGGTATATGAAAGAAAACTTTTGAAGATTGACGCAGAAATATGGAAGTTATTGCGAAAAGGGGTTACATGAAGCGCTACTTATTTAGCCGTAGTTATCATTTCGTTTGATGGTCGGTTAGGATAAATTTTAGGAAAAAAGTAAAAGGATTCCAAAAATAATTCACGAACATGTATCTGAGAAAAGAGAACAGTAAGGCGGGTAACCTACATGCGACAAACTTTTTGAAAATTGACGCAGAAATAAGAAAATAATTGCCAGATTTCTAAACTGAAGCGTGGCTAATTTGGCCATAGTTGTTAACCCATTACCACACAGTGACTCTTTTTGACTCACCTAAAACAAAGGGCTAGGGAAAACATTGTGGAAATTGAAGAAATTGCTTGTGACAAGCAATTTCTTCATTTCCTACAATATTTTCTACACAAAAAGACCCAAAAAGTTTAAATTTCATTCATTTGAAATGATCGTCTGCAACTTCTTTGAATTTGGACCAGTCTAAAAATTCGTCATTCAGGAAAGGGCTAAGCATCCCATGATGCACCATCTGCACCGTGTTTTACGAGCGTATTCACGCATAGAGATTTTATCGTTTGATAAATTTTCAAGGTTCATTTTTTTCAAAATGATACTGCGGATTACTTTATTGTTTCTATTATTGGTTATAATCGGTAAGGCAATGTCACAGGCGGCAATCACGTGACTTTGTTATGATATGTTTTCCTAACTTTTGTAAACTAAAAAACTCGGTAAGTACATATTTTCTCAAATTTTGAATCAAATTCTTGACACTCAATATTAGGATACGTGCCATTCGATAAGTCGCACTCTCCGGTCTATTTTGATACCAAGATCTTCCCCCAAATCCCTGTCAAAGATGAAAACATTCGTGCAAAGTATTTTTGAATGCCGTGATATATTTACTTAAGAAATGTTTGCACTTTGCACGAATGTTCTCAGCTTTGACAGGGATTTGAGGGAATATCTTGGTATCAAAATAAACCGTAGATTACAACGTATCGAATGGTCGTATCTCAATGCTGAGAGTTATGTAGGGCCTATCTGATTTGAAATTTGAAAAAAAATGTGTACTAACCGAGTGTTTTTGTTTACATAAGTTAGGAAAGCATACCATAACAAAGTCACGTAATTGCTGCCTGTGAATGTGTGCGGGTTTACTTTAAAAGTGAAAATATAATTGTTAAATCGAGGTAACAAGGGGTGTCAAAATTCTTTGACATGTGTATATCTTAAGTTCGGCATATCATCGCTTATTAACAAAAACCTCGTAATTTTTAAGCGTAATATACCCGGTTTTTAATGATCATTTACCAGTAATTATCAAATTTGGGTGTGTAATAAGGGAAAAGCTCAAAAAGCTCTAAATCCAAATACAGCTCGAGATATTACACTTGCAACAATTCAAGTTCAACTGATCGTTAGGTCAATCCAGACTTAGAAAAAAAAAATTGGGAAAACACTCTCAATCTTGTGCAACTTTTGTCTACAGAAGAAACAGAAACAATAGGAGGCACGGTAAAATGGTGTTAAATTCAACCGGCAAAACATTTTATCTAACGAATAATGCTCAAAATATGGTCTGGCACAGAAAAACGATGCAACAAATAGATCTTTATACATGTACACATCCTGCAGTTTTTAGGTCTCCAGAATTAACCAGCTAGTCTATAGTAAATGTATAAGAAAAGCGTAGGTTTAAGGACCGAGTTTGTATCTTTTGACCTTGTTGTTAGTTATACAAAACATGTCATGTCTCTTGCAACATCTTTTTGGGCCTTTCTATTTTTTCATTTGGGAAAGGGTTGATAACGTGTTTTACAATATATCACAAAATGATTCCTTGTGGAATAATTATGATAAATACACTATAATATAGCTCACCCGGAAGAGCTTCTCTATCGATTATCATTCAATTTGGCTGTTCTGCTAGGTCATCTATCGCGAGCTATAAACACTTGCAATTTTTGAGTGTTTATTGTAGTGCATAAGGTGTTTTGTGCTGCAAAACGTTCATGGTTTGTGATTTTAATGCTGATTGCTGTAGGTCTATCTTAAAAATGCGGATGATAATATCATCTTCGGGTTTTTTTATTGCATGAATGACTATATCAATATATCAATGCGGGGAGTCACGTGGCACAACATTTTCAGAAAATCGTCAATAATTCTGTTAAGACTGTTTCTGTCCCCCCCCCCCCCCCCAGTGTTTAAGGTCACCAGCATTACCCGCTTATACATTAGCGGAGATGTGAGAGGGAAATAATTTTAACCCCCTCACAAACAAGACCTGGTTTTGACGTTCCTATTACAAAATGCTTAGGAAACATTGAGAAAAACGACATTAATGCCGATAAAACAAATTCTTGTCTCCATAATCATCCATTTTGCCATCTGTAACAGCTTTCAAATCATTCCGTCTACCCTAAAATGTTGTTTTTTGGGAAATAGTTAAATAATATTAGAGGAAGACCGATCGGTAGAGAGTACAAAAGACACACGCTTTCATTTTAAATTGGTTCAAAAAATAAAAGTTTGGCAAACGTCATTTCGATCTATGTCGGCTAAACTTTTCCAATTTTGATCAAATATGGTAGAAACATTTTTTCTTAAATTAAGAAAATGCTTTATATCAGCGTTACTTTTCTCTCAATGCTCTTAGATTTTTTCCGAACCGGGGTGTGAAACAAGGACAGGTTTGGGAAACCATTAACCCATTCCTACACATTGATGGGGTTTGACGCCCCACAAGATTAAGGCTTTGGAAAAGAATGTGGATAATGAAGAAATTGCTTGTCAAAAGCAATTTCTTCATTTCCCACATTGTTTTCTAGTAATGTCTATACGCAAATAGTTTTGAATATCTAAAATTTCATCACATTGAAAATGCAACATTTTATGATGCGGTTTTTCTTTTTGAGAATGGGTATAAAGGCATGTGTAGAGATTCCTGTGAAGATTCTTCATGCCCTTTCGATGTAAAAAGGTTCAATGTACAAACTGATACACTTTTATAAAATACTCAATTCAATAATTCGGCTAAATTTGCCTTTTGTTCCAAGAGTTTGAGAAACTTAATCGCACTACATAACTAATACAGCCATTTTGTTTGTTAACTAGATCTAATTGTTTTATTGTATTCCCTGAGGAATAATATTGTCAAACTGATACAGGTTTTATTTCTTTTATCAAATATCCATGGAATCAGGGGGCGTTTTATCATTATAATTATGAGTTAAAAGAGAAACCATAATTCATTTCCAGCTGTAACACAAACAAATTTCCCTTTACAGATTCGAATAACATCGAAACCAAACGGCAACACAAAAATGAAATTGCTGAGAAGCGCAACAAGCAGCAATAACTTCACAACATTGAAAAGGAAATAGCTGCAGCCACCACCAAATTGGCGAAAGAGACAAAAGCCGACCATTTGGAGTCAGACAATTATTTAGATATGCTAAAATCAATTCTCAAGACAAAGGGGGTCAAAAGATCAAAACATCGTAACCATAGGTATGGTATCAAAATGGGAAAATATTTTTTTTACGATTTCCACAGTAGAATGAATGAATGAATGAATGAATGAATGAATGAATGAATGAATAAATGAATGAATGGAGAGACGGGCGGACGTTCCAACACTTTAGGATTAAATGGTTTTTTTCTTTGATCTACGATATATGTATATAGATCTATATGTAGAAAAGTGCCGCATAAAATGGCATGTTTTAATTATGTGGTTTTGTTCTTTATTTTATATGAATTATGGAAGGATTGAACAACATATAAACACAATGAGGTTCGTCCGGACGGACAAATGAACGAACGAACGGACGAACGAATGAAAAAGGCCAGAGCAACAGATAAGGGGGATAATAGTATTTTTTGTACTTGCAGATGGTGGTGTCCGGTTTGTGAAAAAGGCAAATTTTGAGAACAAAGCCCGTGTGCATGTAGAAGCAACATGTATAGAGAATTATGCTTTTCCCTGCGAGTGTGACGTTGGGTCAAAATTTCACAGACAGCGACATCAGCACCACCACAAAGAATTTAGCTAATGCGCGTTCTTTAGAGCGATATTTCTTGAGATATCTTGAGATTTCTTGTAAGACGTTTTAGGATAAAGCGTTCTTTAGGGCACGATTTTAAGACGCTGAATGGGAGGCGCAATTACCCTATATTTTATGCAGAACCCCTCGGTTAACTCTGTAGAAACAATTTAAGAGAGAATTGACCGAGTTCCGAAAGCTCCATAGAAACATGGTAATGCTCCATACTTCATACAAATGACGTCATCATGACGTCATTTGCATGAAGTATGGAGCATTCGGAACATCTCGGTCAGAATCTCGGTCTTAGAAACGCTTTATCTGAAACATCTTAAGATCTCGAAAAACGGCCCTCATGGCAATTAGACCAACTATAGATTTAGGGTAAGGAGGGGCAAAACGCCCAGGTGGGGTCAAACGCCCACCCCTATTATTTCGTCACTCATTATGTCAATTGATATTTGTCTTGATTTTACACTTGAATTATTCTTTTAGAAAGATGCACATGAAATTTTTACATCTAAACGTCATTCAATTAACAGTATGCGAATAATTGTTTATTTTGCATATGTTTGATCTAATATTTGGGTAATGGGTTTTCTTGTGTATCTTATTTCAGTCCGAGTATTCAATCAACCCAAATGCGTTTTATATTTATATGTCCAATTGGTCGCATACACATAAAGATAAAAAGAAAAAAATATCAACACATTTTTTTCTCTGGCCAAATTAAATAACCCACCCCCTTTGGGGCAAAACGCCTATGCTGCTTTAGGGCAAAACGCCCAGACTGGGCGTTTTGCCCCTTCCAAGGGCTAAATAGTGGGCGTTTTGCCCCTTGTATGGATAAGAAGGTATTCAGAAGTACTAAAATTTTCCTTTAAACTCAAAGAATGACTAAGGTTGGTACATATGACGAATCCATTTACATTTCGTTGTCTACAAAAGAAAAACTGGCAAAAAACCAGCTTTTCGCGAATATATCAAACTTTTATGTCACCTGGTGGATCCATGTGGGGCAAAACGCCCACGAAACGTCGATTTTGTGTTAAAATGAGACAATAAGACCATTTAATCTACTTTAAATGGGCCTTATAAAGAACATCACATCAGTATGTTTTAATTTGACTGATATGAAGATGCTGCAGACAAAGGACAGTAACACGTAACCACTTTTATAGACAAGTAAATTGTGCCCAAATCTAGCCTTTACGCTTGATAAAAAATGTTGAAAATATGGTAAAACCCATCCAAAATATATTTTTCCTAGTATATTAATTACAAACTAATTATATTCCTATTTTCCCCCAGATATTTTCAAAACATTTTTTTTTATTTTTCATATGGGGCATAAAGCCCAGCGGTGGGCTTCATGCCCCACCCCCAAAGGCGTTTTGCCCCGAGGGTGGGGCAAAAAGGCCAAATTTCGAGAAAAATTGTTTTAACGACAGTCATTTTTTAAATCAAATGACAAAGCTGTTTTGTGTATAGACATTTGGGACAAAGGGCAAAGTTTAATTTCACGTTGAAACATTTACATTATACTTTGTTTGTTTTGTGCTATAGCGCTCTTTCCTTAAGGGGGGCGTTTTGCCCCTCCTTACCCTACCTTGTTGTTACTTAACGGTTTTAGCAAATTTTCGAAGTTCTAATGTTCACAATCTAGATATGGAAAAAGAAAGACGTGAAAACATGGATAAACAATGTGGATTTTGCAAGTATTGCCTAAAAGAAAAATGCAAAACCTCGTATGTGGGTGGTTGCGATTTTCAAAGTGCAAACTTGTATGCCCAGTCAAGACAATTCACGCAAGTTTTGGGATATTTTACTTGTCAATATCAATGACAAGCTATATGTGAACAATATGTCCGAATTTCAAGTTAAACCCTTCAGTTTCGGAAAAGCTAAATTTTTTCTTCCCCTGTAAATTAAAAAAGAGATACCAGGTTTTGCGTTAACACCGACGATATCTAATATTTACACAATTGAAAACAAAACTCATTTTACATTACTTTGCCTCATGTATTCTCAAACCCGACAAATGCACTTTTTTAAAATCATGGTTGAATAAAATACCTACCAGAGAATCATTTTGCCAAATAATGAATCGCAAAACAGTAGATTGAATATTTTCATCATCAAGATTTACTACATTCGCTCTTAAAGAAAGAGACTACTTTTTACAAAACCTGATTAAAATTCAAAACCACTTTAGAAACTACTTTAAGATTTTTTCTTGTATCAGATTTTATTCAAAAAACGCACATAAGTCTTATGACTACAAACGTATTTTGTTTTATTACAATTGGATATATAAAATATAAAATCATATATAAGAAACATATACTCATTTATATTTCAAGAAAAATATATGCGTCTATAAACATCATTGTATATTTAAGTCTAACATTATGTACTTCTGAAAACCATGAAAAGTGTCGAGAGAAAAGAAGCAAAGCCAAATTACAAAGCATTTTTTCTTTTATCCCAGTGCTTTCATCGTATAAATACACGTATACATGTTATTATGATGTACCAGTATTATATTCAAATAATTTCGTCATCTGCAAGGCGTATTCCAATATTTAATTGTATTAATACACTGTGTTGTAAGCTGTCCGTTAGATTTGTGTAGTTTGTACGGAAGTTTTGAGTGGTCAATCAAAGATGGCGTCCGTGGAAAATCGTGAGAGGTGGGTGTCTTAGTTTTTCGTCGATAATTTACTTAAATGGCCGTATCTTGTCTTGATACTAATATCATCGTACAGGAGAAATGTATACCTATTCACGGTGCTATATAGCCAAGTACCAGTGTTGTCCTATCGCCTATGCTCAAAGTGCAAAGACAGCCCAACACGGAAAACTTTTTTCGAAGCGAGAAAGTTGCCCTTTTGAGGATGATTACATAGTAAACAGCGAACTGGGGAACAAACTATTGCTCTAATTTTGATGTTTTTAACATGCTCTTTTCTATGGTTACCATTATTGTACACAAAAATGTACAGAATGACCACAAACGCTGTGTTTACTAAATGGCCAAACAACGGTGCAGTCACGGTGAAAATATGCAGACACAACGGCGCAGTTTCTGTGTTTTATGTACGGTGTAGTTATTATTTTCATAACAAATTGTGAACGGTGTAGACATAATGCAATTGTGAACGGTGTAGACTTGAAGCAATACAGAACTTATCATTTCCGGAATGATAAAATTGTAATGTTTATTGATAACTTTTTTATGGCTGGGAATCACGTTTAACAATTACTGCCGAAATTCTTCAACAATTAATTTAACATGTGACTGACTTGTAAATGCTTTGCAGCAAAGAAGGTGACAATATGTCTACAAATATACTTTAATCAGAATAGAGAAAGAATCTAGTTTCTTCGCTATTTGTCAAAACAATTCTGTAAGGGTCAAATAGTAGAAAATACCAAGAATCTGTCGGCGTCTGTCTTTGCACAACGACTGAGTACGATAGGACAACATTGGTACTATGATATATAGAACCGTTGATAGGTATACATTTCCCCTGTACAATGATATCAGTATCAAGGCAAGACACGACCGTTTAAGAAATTTATCGATGAAAAACTACGATACCTACCTCTCTTGTTATATCGTTGTCGCCATCTTTGAATGACTGCACAAACCTAACGAACAACTTACAACACAGTGTAATAGTTCTATATATGTTTTATGAATATTGTAATATACTAACGGAAAAAGTGACTGTGCACATTTCTTTTCTATATAAAATCTGAAATACTAAAGGTAAATGAAACAAATTTTACAATTTGGAAAACAAACGTTTAACCTTTATTTTTTCAATGATTGCCAGTTTACTATCCAACTCGTTATCACCGTAACAAGCCTGGAAAGTATGGAAGGGTAAAAATCAAGTTTGCAAGTCATTTACGAGTGAAAACACTATTGGTAATGATAATGCTCTGCAGCAACGAGATAACATAACAGTCACAAACGGCTCGTTTAAGGTTCTTCTTGAGATATTAACCAATACCGGAGCCATATAGTCAAGTGCTGACGTTGAATAAAGCAGGAATCCATACGACGTGCCCCAACGCGGTTATGGAAGCGAGCTCAGCCATTGACTGTACAGATATAAACCAGATGCACTAATAAGCAATACCTTGTTCAAATCGACCTGACGAAAGCGTAGATGTTGTCTATGCCACTGAAGACGATGTTGCCGATGACGTCGTAGCAAGACTAGACGTATCGCATGACGTCTAAGACGGATGAAGTGCTCTATTAACCGATTTCTCACAGGCCTTCTGCTGATAGAACTCAATTCTTGAATCAACCTAGCCGTATTTTTGCCGCTTACAATCGAGTTCACTGGTGTTTGTTTCGATTATGGTTGACTTGTAGGAATGACGTCATGCGTCAACGTCTCGGAAATGGCAAGTCACGGGTGTTTATAAATTATCGAAATCGTCCAAAAGTGCCTATATGATGTTTTTATGCACACCAAAACGTTTGGCGACCTCTTTTCTTGGCATTAGCGGGAAACTGTCTTAAGCATGCATTAACGTGCATCTTTTGATAAACATATCACGTTGTTTTTTGTTCAATTAAACAAATTTACCTGTTTTTCTTAACAACAATAAGTTCTACTACAGTTTCAATAAAAAAACAAATTTCAACCCCACTTAGGAATAACGCAGTGCAACAAAACACTCAAACGTGTAGTGCGTTAACGTCGAACGTCCGTGCATATACAGTTTGTGGCATTCCATATTTTTAACAAGTCTATCTTAAGGACGTATGTGAGAGATATTTCTTTCATCTTTTTAGTAAATAAACACGAAAAAGAAATGTGTACAGTTACTTTTTTCCGTTAGTATATTCAGTGGATCTTTGAAATCCATAAATTGGTGAGATAAAAGAAGAACATACAGAAAACTTGACATTTTATCATTCTAGCACAGTGCTTTTTATCTCACCTGAGCACGAAGTGCCCAAGGTGAGCTATTGTGGTCGATTTTTGTCCGTCGGCGTCCGTCCGTCCACTCATTTTAGATACAAATTCAAGCCTTAGGTAAATAACTTGTTAATTTGATACTCTCATTTGTACTTGTATTACTGTTAATTAAGCATTTGTAAATTAAAGAATATTAGATCTAATCTGTTTTATCTAATAGTTTTCCGATCCAAATTCCATAAAATGGCTTTTGACGCCCCACAAAGTAAGGACTTTTTTTAAACATTGTGACAAATTAAGTCATTTCATGTGAAAAGCAAATTCGTCGTCATTTTCCACAGTAGGCCTAATAATGTTCTTCACATAAAGACAAAAATTGTAAAATGTCTCGAAATTGTCGTCTGCAACACCTTTGACCAGTCTAGAATTATGCCATCATGTAGTGCATAAAAGATGCATCATATTTCGTATCTTCTTTCATACAAAATTCTGTCGAAGGAGGCCATGGTTGATGATGATGTTGATGTTGTTGTTGGAAACATATAATACGTCCCATACATCGAATTACTGGCATCTTTTCGGCATTCTCTGTCCCAACCAATTTCAACTTGGCCACATATTAATCGAATATTTGAAGAGTTTCTGCAATAGAACCTTATCTATTAATATAGGTAGACTGATTCTACATGTATCGGTTTTGCCTCATAAATTGCCGGTTTTGTTATAAAATCGTGTAACTACAGCTTCAATTAAGCTGTAGAACTTTGCGAGGTTTCAGAATTACACCGACGAAGTACTTTTGTTTTTTCCGAAATTACGTCACTGTTAACTGGATAAATTCTCGTTGTTTTTGTTCTCACCCGCGATTCTCAACCGTGTACTTTATCCATGCCGCGATGCCTCGATGCTTCGTACACAAAATTATAAATTTCACGTGCAATTTCAATGCACGAGATTCACATGTACACGATTACATACAAATGTGTACAAAGGTGATGTCTATTACATTTAAAGGCCTACTATAGTGCCACCACTGACCTTGAGACTCAAATGTACTTTTAATTGTTGACTAATCCACGTGAGAGGGATTGTATGTTTAAACTGTACGGTATATTTTGTCAAGATAATTTAATACTGCGACATCAATACAAAGTAACCGTGGTCGAGTGGTAAAACAGCGTTACCAACAATAGCACGTTGGAAGATGAGGGTTCGAATCTCACGTAGTCGCGTTTTATATACCATTTTTGTTTTAATTATTTTTATTATTCATTTTTCCATCACCTTAGATACCGTTCTAAACGATAGCTTTGCACGTAGTTCTGAATAATTATATTAAAGTAATAAGTTAAGTCATAAATGCCGGACGTGTCTGATTTGTATGCTTACAAAGATATATAACCCTGATGACAGAGAACTCATTTGAATGTATACATATTTTGTATGGACGAAACATATGAAAAGAAAAAGGCACACTGCAAATATAAAAGAAAATAGATCGAATAATAAAAAATAAAACATGAAAAAATATAGTGGAATTTTCTGGTATCGAACCCTGGCTAAAATATTTAGTTAGCTTTGGAGACCAACACCTTACCCACTTTGCCACAGAGACTATTTGTAAAGAAACCTTGTTTTTTAAATTAAATATCGTAACAACTGTTGAATTTGAACAAAGGGGTTCCGAAAACCTGTTTCACCTTCTTAGTTGGACTCGTCTGTCCAGAGGTCACGGTTTATTTATACATGTATCATATGAAAAGGGATGTTAACAAATCAATAAGTAGGAACACTTTCCCAACAATAATAACAATAGGGATCGATTTTATCAAGTAAACAATGGCGTAATTTTGGACAAACAGTAGTATTTCGTAGGTGTTGTTTTGAAATCTCGTAACTACGGCTTGACTTAAAGGGACATTTCATTCCAATTTCAATTTTTTAAAGTATGTCTTGATGCCAAGATTGGTTATTCTAATGAGTATAAATACTATTAGTTTTTTTAAGTTGTTGACAATAAGCGAGAAACACGCATTTAAAGTTGAGACATAATCAATAAATTGCATATAAATCCGAACTGTTGTCCACAACAATTTGTTCAATTTTAACACAAAAATATAAATTTCTCGTAAATGGCGCAATATTTTGGCTTGAAATTTTCAGAATTTTCATAAGGAAATATGCTCTTTCAGATAAAAATAAAAGTAAAATTTGTGACAAAAAATTCTGAAATGTCACTTTAAGCCGTAGTTACGAGATTTTATAACAACACCGATGGTTTATCAAAACATAACTTTAGAACCAGTCTATTTTCAGCAAAAAAGCTATGTAGGTTTTGCGTCCCTAGGAGAAAATACTTCCTTAAACATTTTACGAAAAGAAGAAAATACTGATTCGTCACTCTCTACACTTTTACCTTAAGGTAGAACCGGATACTTTTAAAACTTAAAGCTACGGTCATAGATTTGATATCTTTGGAAACTAGAAGCTATTTCTGGTTCAAATCCGAAATTCATTTCCTCGTTCATGTCTTAACGACGTTACCACGACGACGTCAACATAGGCACCTCGCACGTTTTTTACGTCGAATTTCTATAGCCCGGAAATGCACAAAATTGCGTTTTATTCGGGCAATTTCAACGTCACGACAATGAAAATTACATCGACAGAAAGATTCTTTTAAACGTAATAAGATGATACAAAAATAAATTATTTCGGACTGACGACTCAGAAATAAACGACGAACTTTCATCTTTTTTCCGCGTCAGATTTCGAGGAAAAACTAACTTTAGAGCAGAATTTCGTAAAATTGGCCAGAACGATTTCTGCCATTTTTCACTATTAAATTGCACGCTCATATTGGAAGCATTTGGCAAGAAATCAGAAAAATTCACCGTACCGATTTTTAATAAAACATATTCAAATATTGTTGGTATGCGTCAAAGGTATGCAGTCGGGCGTCGGCAAATTTTGACGAAAAGGCACTTTACGACGGACTTTCGTAAAATTGGCTAGAAGGACTTTAGATTATTTCATTTTACATTCATATTGTAGGTGAAATGCAAAAAAATCAGAAAAGTTTACTGTATCTTTTTTTTAATAAAACGTGTTTAAATACATGTATATTAGGTATTAATCAAAATTTGCACAGTCGGACGTCGACGTCGATTTTGAAACTGCGTACGTTGACGAGCAACAAGGATGTAGACGCGCCGGAGTATTCAGACTGCTCAAGGAGACAACATTTGTGTACTCAATTAGTCGGACAGCGAATTCAAAGTGAATCTCTATTGTCTAAGGAAATACCTAGTAAGAAGTACAGAATCGGGATAACAGTCTACACGCTCACGGAACCCTAATTGAGGGGAAAACGAAGATGGGATTGAAATGATACTTTCGAAAAAGAATACACGGAAAATATAGGTAACCAACAGTGAAAAATGTCATAGAATAATTAGACCACTTCTGTTCGCATGATGTGGCTAAATAGAAAATGTAAAAATAATGAAATGGATAAGATAAATAAAAACTAATGCGAACATACATAACATCGCAATATCAAAAAAATAATGTATTTCGCATTGCATCAATTTCTATCGGATACTTTTTGTTTCATTTCTAATATCAAAATCACAGTAGCAATTGCAGCTTAAATTTAATATCTCTTTAAAACGTTGTCATCGATGAAAAATAAACAAAGACTCTATCATATATGCACAGTCAGAATTTTTAAATGTTTTTACTTCAACCCAAATGTTACAATTGACCATTATCTAATTACGATGTGATTTTGACGTTCCGACCAAAATTGTTTGAGAAACCGTTTAGAGAAAAGAAGAAAATAGCGACAGTCACAATTTCTCTTTTTTATTTCAATATTTTCTATGGAATAAATACATGAATTCTATGTAAATGCATTTGCATAAGTTTTTTTGCTCGTGGAGCAGTTTTAACTCCTGGCGTGTATTCATCCTTGTTGCTCATCAACGTACGTAGTTTCGACGTCGACGTCCGATTGTGTAAATTTTGGTTTATACCTTAACATTCAAACACGTTGTATTAAAAAAAACTATACAATAAACTTTTCTGATTTTTTTGCATTTCACCTGCAATATGGATGCAAAATGAAATAACATAAAAATCAACTTGGCCAATTTCACGAAATTTCTTCATAAAGTGCTTTTTCGTCGAAATTTGCCGACGCCCGACTGCATAACTTTGACGCATACCAACAATATTTAAATATGTTTTATTACAAATCGGTACGGTGATTTTTTCTGATTTCTTGCCAAATGCTTACGATATGGTCGTGCAATAAAATAATGAAAAATGGCAAAAATCGTTCTGTCCAGTTTTACGAAATTTTGCTCTAAAGTTAGTTTTTCCTCTAAATCTGGCGTGGAAAAAAGATGAAAATTCGTCGTTTTTTTTCTGAGTCGTCAGTCCGAAATAATTTATTCTTGTATCATCTTATTAGATTTGAAAAGATCTTTCCATCAATGTAATTTTCATTGTTGTGACGTTGAAATTGCCCGAATAAAAAGCAATTTTGTGCATTTCCGGGCTATAGAAATTCGACGTAAAAAACGTGCGAGGTGCCTATGTTGACGTCGTCGTGGTAACGTCGTCACGACATAAACGAGAAAATGAATATCGGATTTGGACCAGAAATAGCTTCTAGTTTCCAAAGATATTAAATTTATGACCTTAGCTTAAAGTTTTAAAAGTATCCGGTTCTACTTTAAGGTAGAATATCCGTAATGTGACCATTTTGAGATTTATAGATTATCGGCTTTTTTTCGAGAGGCGTCGTATACGTATCCGAACATATTCGGGCGCGGTCGTAAACATTCGGCAGTGGAAAGTTCCACCACCGAATGTTTTCGATCGCGCCGGAATAATTCCGACGTCGCGCGAATCTCATTCGGGGCTCACTCAAGATCTGCCAATGTCACAATGAAATCTAGTCTCACACTAGAAAATTGAAATTTGAGCAAAGAAATCGTTCGGAAAAAATGTACTAGTATTGTAAAAAGATGTAGACCTTTAAAATACGTGAACGGTTTGAATTTGGTAAAACTATCGGGGATTTGTTGCATGCGATGGATCTTTGAAATAGATAAAACAAAATTTAATATAGAAAGTTACTGCTGAGCAAACAAAATTTATTTTTTTCACGTGTCAAAAGATCCAACAACATACAAAATCTCGGGGGGGGGGGGGGTTACCTTCTTTCAAATCGGTCACGTATTAACATAGTTAAGGTAGAATACCCGTAATGTGGCCATTTAGTCATTCATTAAACATAGGCTTTTTTCGAGCGTTGTCGTAACGCATCCGAACCTATTCGGGCGCGGTCGAAAATTCGGCGGTGGAACCTCCACCGCCAAGTGTTTTCGACCGCGCCCGAATAATTCCGACGTCGTGCGAATCTCATTTGGAGTGGACTACATTAAAATAGTTAATGACGACTTTCTGCATTTGTTGTCGTTGTTGTTGTGTCACGTCATAGGGAACGATTTTTATCCAACTAATAATGACGCAATTTCGGATTTCGTGGGTGTTGTTACAAACTATCGTAACTACGGCTTGACTCAAGCCGTAGTTACGAAATTTTATAACAACACCGACGGGTAATCAAAACATAACTGTAAACCAAGTCTTTTTTTAGCACAAAATTCTTTGCTATTACCATCCGTGTTTAATCACGAAATCTTACGAGTTTGACATGTAACACTCTTTCATGCCACGGTACTTCGTGATTACAACTACCCAAATCACGTGCTACATTTATGCAGAAGCCTTAAACATACACACTGAACGAAAATGAACGGACATTTGAAAAAGAGTCTTGATACCATTTAACAAATAGGGAACGATTTTATCCAGTTAACCATGACGTTATTTTGAGGCTTGATTCGAGCCGTAGTTACAAGATTTTATAACAACAACGACGGTTTATTAGATAAAAATGGTAGAACCGTTCTGTATTTAGCAAATGATTTGTCCATATTTTAGCGTTATCCAAACTTGTATTTTGTTTTCTCAATTTGAGCCAGCTTAACAAGATGGGGAATCATGTGAAACAACCCCTTCAGAAAATCGTTAGTCAATCTGTTAATACGTGGTCATTAAGAATTCAGTTTAAATCGGAGAAAGGGGGAAATGTAAGTCATTGGACCAGATGATCAGCTGATAAAAAGGTTATTGACGACCAAGAAAAGTTTAACTCGGTTGCAAATAACTTTTTATCAGCTTATTTTCGAACGATCTCTTACGTGCAGCAATTACCTTACGTTTTTACACTTTCACTGCTTCAATCCGTTTTCACATATTATCAAAATCAGGCCATTTAACTTTTTCTGTAATTATTGTGTCACTAGATTCCCCGCCTTGTACAATCCCACGTTTAACGATGGGTGCGTTCAGGGTTCTCCCATCGGTAACCGAGTGTATTTACCGTCGGCTACCGATGGTACCATCGGTAGCCGATGGCACCATCGGCAACCAACGAACTCTGAACGAAAATTGTACCGATCGGTAAAAAAGGCGGATAATCAATTATCAAGAGCGTATTTTCCCCGCAGAGTGATCGTTCGTTTTCAAAAATTATGAATAAAAAGATATTTTCAGAGATAAATGGCTAAATAAAATAACTGTAGCTTCAACTATTACAATAAATTCTACCAAGAACGGTTAGAATGCTATTCGCTTGCTATTGAAGAAAATATATGATTAGGATCGCCGTAGTTGGATTGTTAGCCGCCATCTTACTGTAATGAAAACGAGGCTACCGATGCTACCCGACTTGTCTACTCTCGGGACAATTGGTTACCAACAAAATATCCATCGGTATGCCGACGGTTACCGATGGCTACCGATGGTTACCGACGGCACCGATGGCTACCGATGGGAGAACCCTGAACGCACCCAATATGGAATAATTTTATCCAGATAATCGTGACGTAAATTCGGACAAGCAAAATATTATTTCGGAGGTGTTGTTATAAATTCTCGTAACTACGGCTTGATTTAAGCCGTAGTTACGAGATTTTATAACAACACCTACGGTTTATCAAAACATAACGGTAAACTAGTCTATTGTTAGCACAAAATTCTTAACAATTTGCATTCATTAGTAAGTCTAGTGATACAGCCCTACTTGATAAAATCTATCCCTATTGTACACTTTTGTAATGCCACAGCATTTCATGCTCGAAATAATTAAAGTCACGTGATATTTTTGTGCACGAGATTACATATACTCACTGTACGAAAATTGAGAACATGATAAATGAAAACGGGTCTAAAAGCAAAACAAATTCAAAATAATACAACAGCATTTACAGGATGGTTTTGGTCGATAAGTATAAAACAACCATTGGACGATGCACTAGAAATGTGGAACTAAGCGCATTTCATAAAAAATAACTATACATAAATTTCCAAATATCGTCATATTTTGCGTTTGAGGGTTGCATGATTTTGCCTGATACAAACGGTCCTTTCTTCATGTAGCGTTAACATGCCATTTGTGTTATTGCAAAACCTGGTATCTACAGCTGGATTAAAGTTGTAGATACGAGGTTTTGCATTTACACCGACGTAACCTGTCTATATATAGAAGCCTCGTGCAAGACATTGTCAGAGCGGGAAAAAAGAAGCGAAGGACTCTCAACTGTAGCAGAAGGACGACCAGCTGATTTGTCACAAATATAGTGGGGAACTTCTGCATGGAAATGAAAGTAAGTTGTTAATTTAAATCTTTAACTTTCAATTCAACTTTAATTTTAATTGACCCATGACTATTATTTTAGCATTTGTCTACTTTCACTAGCCCACATGCAAATAAATTCGGTCGTAATGCGTTTGTGACTTTTTTGTTATAGCTCACGATAAATGACCTGCAGAGCTACTCATGCAAATGATTACAGAAGCTCTGTTAAGTCATTTATCGCGAACTATAGAATAGATATTGTTGAAGTTGTTTGTCTTTCACATTGAGTTCCATAGAACTATTGCTAGTTTTGGAGATAGTGGTGCATATTGAAAAGCTAATAATGGCCAAGAATTTTGTGCTAGAAATAACCGGCTTTAGCGTTGTTTTAATAAAATGTCGGTGTTATAAAATCTCGTAACTATGGCTTGAGTCAAGCCGAAGTTGCGAGATTTTATAACACCGACAAAATACTATTGTTTGTCCGAAATCACGTCAGGGTCAACTAGATAAAATTCTTCCCTATAAATGACTATAGTCTCATCGATTGTTTACATACTGGTAATATCAGTCTTTGAATTTGGTAGTTGAAATATCTAAGATATTTTGAATTAATCTGAAGTATGAAATTAACCCATTGCCAGCCTATACATTGCCGAGCCCGGATAGCTCAGTCGGTTACGTCGGAGTCTGTCAATCCAGGGGTCACGAGTTCGAACCCCGGCTCGGCCAGTATCTAGTCCTATCTATAAGCCCTGGCATATTTTATCTTTGAAGTGATGCCAGGTCTTATCATTTCCGCCATTTTGTCTATAGCACTTCCGCCGTGCGGAAAACTTCGGAGGTTTAGCCCTCAAACTACTACATTTGAAATCAAAATTTCGATCTAAAAATGGTATGAATTGAAAGATAAATCAATTGTTTTTCACTTCAGTATAATTTTGAAATAACAAATTACTTTGTTTTATGAAAAATCCAACCAAATTTCCAACAACCCTATACAAAAGCAAGATGGCCGACAGGCTTGCCAATTGTAGTAAAAACACGTTTCGCAGTCATAATTTGATTGACACATCAGTATTTTAGTAATTTTAAGGTGGTTATAAACATAATGTAGTTATTTTTCATTGTTTATGCCTCACTTTACCATGAATAGGGACTTAGAAGAATTTAAGATTTGCTACACAGAATAACAGTAACCTGACAGGACTAGGCCAGTATCCATTCTGACATTTGACAAAAGTCATTTGTCTCTCACCAATGGGTGTGAATCATCTATGTGAGAGAGCAGCTGGAGGCTCGGTTTGGATATTGTGGTTGTACTGGTGCGAGAAATACCAGGAACCCACGGTTAGGTGCTCCAGCCGCCGCGATATGACCCTGGTAGTTGAAAACGGCGTAAAACCCCAATAAACTCAAACCAGCCTATACATTGACGCTTTTTGACTCCACGCAATGTTACGGCTTTGAAAAACATTCAAAATGAAGAAATTGCTTGCAATAAGCATTTTTTCACTTCTCATGTTTTCTATCTCAAAGACCAGAAAATGTAGTTTCATTCACTGAAAGTTGTCGTCTTCAACGTCTTTAAGATTAGACCCGTCTGAAATAAGTCGCCAAGTAATGGATTAAAATGTAACTTTTTTGTGTTTAAACAGGTGTTTATTGCCATCATCGGCCTATTCTGCCTAACATTGGCCAAGCCACCCACGTTGGAACATATCAGGGACGTTATAGATACGGCAAGACGGGCGTCAATGTTAAAACGGGATCTCAAGTTTCACGCTCGCAGTGGTGAGTAATCTTATTTATTTTTGATCTGGCAGAAACCGGATTGCTCAGTCGGTAATGTCGGTGTTTGCCAATTAAGGGTCGCGAATTCCAACCCTGACTCGGGCCAATATCTATTTTCACATCTGAAAGTCATTTGTCGCTGACCAATGATGTGAATCATTTACGTGAGAGTTGCTGGAGGCTCGGATTGGATATTGTAGTAGTACTGGTAAAAACATGGCAGGAATTCATGGTCATATGATTCGGCCATCGCGTTATGACCATATCAGTTGAAAGAGGCGTTAAACCCCAAGCAATAAATTTGTTCGTAACGTCATCCCATCTCATTTTGCTCAACAACTATAATCACCGCATTTAGAAGCCCAGTTAATCAATTTACCAAACGACGAAAAAGCAGGCAGTTCAATCTGAAAGTATTTAAGCCGTGAAACTGTTCTCCGCAGAATAATTTGCATAATACAATAATAAGGGGCAAATCATATTCTTCTTTTCCCACAATTTTTTCATAACCAATTAAATGCATTTCTCACATTTAAAATTATCGAAATGCATTTATCAGTATTAGACAATGAAATGCTTGTATTTGGTTTAGCTGTAAGGTAGTTTGAAGCTGTAGGGGCATAACACTGATTTACACGAAGCTGTAGTGGGGCCGATACAGCTTACTGGGCTTGGGAGAACACTGTGAAAGTACACGATCAACGTAGTTGTCATAGCATTGAAATTAAGGAGGAAAAAGGGAAATTACCGAGTAGTCAAATTCCACCAAAAATTACTTATGCTCTCAACGGTTTTCCATATCAAAGATGTCGAAACAACCCATTACCACACATTGACTCCTTTTGACTCCCCACAAGATAACCGCTTTGGAAAACATTGTGGAAAATGAAGAAATTGCTTGTGACAAGCAATTTCTTCATTTCCCACAATGTTTTTGTATGTAAAAAGACGTAAAAATGCAAAATTTCATACACTTGAAATTGTCGTCTGCATCATCTTTGAATTTGGACAAGTTGAAATTTTGTCGTTTGGTAATGGGTTAATATTGTTTCAGAAAGGATTGAATGTTATATAACGTTAATCATTACATTACTTTACAGGTCTAACTTCAGCAGCAAAATGTCCCATGGCAATGTATCATGGGAAAAGGACGAGTGAGCAGGTACAAGGCGACGTGAGCGCGAATGATTTGTTACGGGCTACAAAGATGCTGCTTAACGCGTAAGTTTTAATAATTATCCTGACTTTAAATGTTTCGAATTAAAAAATTAAGTCATTTCATTCAGTTTATCTAAGTTTGTTACACAATAATTGAGTTAACAGCAGGCAGTGTATGCGCCTGTGCAGGCTGATCTTAGTCCATACTATGAGTGACATGGATCCAGCTAAACTACAAATAAATTTCATTAAACAAAAAAACTAAACAGAATTTCTAATAGCCTCAAATGCCACAATGGTCTCTTCTATTTTCTATGAATTTTAGTAACTTTTGCTGTAGATCTATAGATCAAATTCACATGAAACTTTAATGGAGAAATCTTGTTACGAAATTGACAAGTAGTGTATTAAAAATTAATCCGGTCCAATATCTACCAATAGATGTCGCCTCAGTCGATTATCATCTATCTTGGTTGGGCATTCTGGGCTTACTATACTGAGCAAAAATGAAAACTTTACACCTACATTGCTTGTCATATTTCTTCTAAACAGAACAAGTAAAGAAATCAAATGAATGTGCTTCGCATTGTTCATTGACTTGGTTTGCCAAACACCAAACGTTTTGTTGATCTTAATCACAGGGATGAAAAACGGACCCTTTAAGTGTGACAGGGGTCCGTTTTTTCAGGTGTACAATTTTAACAGAATTTTACAAAATTTAGACCCTCAAAAATCCTAGCAGAAGAATTCAAACCATGTCAGACTGTACAGAATGATAGTCTGACAAGTTATCAGTCAGAAAAGGTCAAGAAGCTTGCTTAACATTGTTTGAGCTTTTGAAAAAATAGTGTTTGAAAAGCAGATTTTTCATTATGTTGCAAAGCTTGAAAATTTTACAATGCAATCCCCATAGGAAATTGAAATCGCTATTGCATGAACATCTGGGGAAAATCCTAGTCGAAAAAAGGGTTCAAAAATCCCATGTAAAGCCTGCATGATGTTTTAAAAAAAAACAATCGAAAACCGTGATAAATTTGTGAACATCAAACATTTTAAATTCCCTATTTATGTCAAAGGGAGGTAATTCGCAAAATTGACAGATTAGACCTTTATTTTAGAGCTTGCTACAAGTGATAAGAAAGATTTTAAGTGTTTTTTTGGCAACCCGGATACGACAAATTTAGAAAAAATAATGAATCGTTTCCTGCGCATGCGCATTTGTGACATTAGATGCAATTAGCTCTAAACGCATTAAGGGCCGTAACTCTGACATTAGAGGACACAAGGCAATGAGATTTCGACAAAACGATTGCTGAAAGCCTGGGAAATAACGTCAAAATATATTTCAGGCTTTTAGTTCGATACTTTCCAGAAACAAGGAATCTTGAAGTGTAAAGTTTTCATTTTTGTTCAGTATACTTTCAAGATGTCAGCGCCCTTAAAATGCAGTCACGTGGTACTACCTGTCACGCGGTACATTTGCTTTACACCTTTGCTTCAAGTAAAATGAATAGTCAGATTTGATTTTTTTCATTTGATAAAATTGAGACGAATAGAAAACTTTATTATGTAGTAAATGTAGTCTTTATTGCAATTTTCTCCTCGCTACTTTTTGGCGACAGGATTTATGCGCACTGCGTAGTGATTAAGCCAAAATGGATAAAGTGATGCGTCAAATTAGTCAGTCCAAAAAATTAAGAAAAAATAGACTGGAAATTGTAGACTGGCTACTTAGTCAATGTAACCCGGTCTATTTATCAGGATCATTACACATGAAGATGTCCCAGGTTAGTTCTGTTGCTCTTTTAATTTCAGCGGTTATACACAGGAAGACTTACGAAGCGAACACGTGATTAACGAGTTTCGGCGCCAGGCTGGCAGCCAGTGTCCGGTCGATCCCGTCAATTGTATGGGTGCTGATCAGTATAGAACTATAGATGGGACATGTAACAACCTAGAAAATCCGACCTGGGGCAGCGCTGGTGTAGCACAGATTAGGCTGCTACCCCCTGCTTATGGTATATAATATATCGCTGCTTTACAACAAAAACCTCGTAACTGCAACTTAAAACAAGCTGCAGTTACGAGGTCTTTTGTTGAAACCAACGACATGTACTTGATATATGCGCCCCAACTTTGGGTAGTACCGGTGTAGTACAGATTAGACTGCTGCCACCTGCTTATGGTATGTAAAGGTTGATCCCGTTAATTGTATGGGTGCTGATCAGTATAGAACTATAGATGGGACTTGTAATAACCTAGTAAACCCGACTTGGGGTAGTACCGGTGTGGCACAGATTAGACTGCTACCCCCAGCTTATGGTATGTAAAGGTTGATCCCGTTTATTGTATGGGTGCTGATCAGTATAGAACTATAGATGGGACTTGTAATAACCTAGTAAACCCGACTTGGGGTAGTACCGGTGTGGCACAGATTAGACTGCTACCCCCAGCTTATGGTATGTAAAGGTTGATCCCGTTTATTGTATGGGTGCTGATCAGTATAGAACTATAGATGGGACTTGTAATAACCTAGTAAACCCGACTTGGGGTAGTACCTGTGTGGCACAGATTAGACTGCTAACCCCAGCTTATGGTATGTAAAGGTTGATCCCGTTAATTGTATGGGTGCTGATCAGTATAGAACGATAGATGGTACTTGTAACAACCTAGTAAACCAGACATGGGGTAGTGCTGGTGTGGCACAGATTAGGCTGCTGCCCCCTGCTTATGGTATGTAAAGGTTGATCCCGTTAATTGTATGGGTGCTGAACAGTATAGAACTATAGATAGGACTTGTAATAACCTAGTAAATCCGACATGGGGTAGTACCGGTGTGGCAGATTCGACTGCTACCCCCTGCTTATGGTATGTAAAATGTCGTCGCGTTTCAACAAAAAAACCTCGTTACTGCAGCTTAAAACAAGCTGCAGTTACGAGGTCTTTTGTTGAAAAGCGATTTGTACTTGGTACATGCACCCCGAGATGGGATAGAACTGGTTTTGCACAGATTAGGCTGCTACTACTTGCTTATGGTATATGTAATGTATCCTTGTTTTTCAACAAAAACCTCGTAACTGCAGCTTAAAACAAGCTGCAGTTACGAGGTCTTTTGAAAAGCGACGATTTGTACTTGGTTGATTTTCCCCGACTTTGGGTTGTACCGGTGTAGCACAGATTAGACTGCTACCCCCTGCTTATGGTATGTAATATGTATATCGTTGTTTTTCAACAAAAGCACTCGAAACTGCAGCTTAAAACAAGCTGCATTTACGAGGTCTTTTGTAGAAAAGCGACGATTTGTACTTGGTATATGCGCCCAACTTGCGGTAATAATGAAGTGTAGAATAGGAATAATTTAATACGATGCTATAGAATCGAAATTTTCAAGCTTTTAATCACACTGTCGTCGCTTTAAAATCCCAAAAAACCACCTCGCAACTGCAGCTTGTTTTAAGCTGCAGTTACGAGGTTTTTGTTGAAAAGCAGTGATATTTCACTTTTGTAGATGACGGCATTTCCACGCCACGTTCCCTGTCTTGCAATGACGGAGAGTTCCTTCCAAATCCACGTCTTCTCAGTAACGCCGTACACAAATAAAAAACGTCGCTTTTCAACAAAAACATCGTTACTGCAGCTTGTTTTAAGCTGCAGTTACGAGATTTTTGTTGAAAAACGGCGATATTTCACTTTTGCAGATGACGGTATTTATACGCCACGTTTTACCTCCGTCAATGACGGCGAGTTCCTTCCCAATCCACGCCTTGTCAGTAACGCCGTACACAAACCAAAAACGTCGCTTTTCAACAGAAACCTCGTAACTGCAGCTTGTTTAAAGCTGCATTTACGAGGTTTTTGTTGAAAAGCAGCTATATCTCACTTGGCAGATGACGGCATTTCCACGCCACGTTCTACCTCCGTAAACGACGGCGATATTCTACCCAATCCACACCTAGTTAGTAACGCCGTTCATAAGCCAAAATGTCGCTTTTCAACAAAAAACTCGAAACCGCAGCTTGTTTAAAGCTGCAGTTACGATGTTTTTGTTGAAAAGCAGTGATAATTCATTTTTGCAGATGATGGTATTTCCACCCCACGTTCCTTGTCTTGCAACGACGGAGAGTTTCTTCCCAATACACGCCTTGTCAGTAACGCCGTTCACAAACCAAAAACGTCGCTTTTCAACAAAAACCTCGTAACTGTAGCTGATTTTAAGCTGCAGTTACGAGGTTTCTGTTGAAAAGCAGTGACATTACACTTTTAAATTTGCAGATGACGGCATTTCCACACCACGTTCCTTGTCCGTCAATGACGGCGAGTTTCTACCCAATCCACACCTCGTTAGCAACGCCGTTCACAAACCAAAAACACTTTTCAACAAAATCTTCGTAACTGCAGCTTTTTAAGCTGCAGTTACGAGGTTTTTGTTGAAAAGTAGATATTTCACTTTTCCAGATGACGGCATTTCCACGCCACGTTCCTTGTCCGTCAATGACGGCGAGTTTCTACCACATCCACGCCTTGTCAGCAACGCCGTACATAAGCCAAAACGTCGCTTTCCAACAAACCTCGTTACTGCACCTTGTTTAAAGCTGCATTTACGAGAATTCTGTTGAAAACAGTTATATGCTTTACTTTTGTAGATGACGGTATTTCAACGCCACGTTCCTTATCTTGCAATGACGGCGAGTTTCTACCAAATCCATGCCTTGTCAGTAACGCCGTTCACAAACCCAAAACGTCGCTTTTCAACATAAACCTCGTAACTGCAGCTGATTTTAAGCTGCAGTTACGAGGTTTCCGTTGAAAAACAGCGATATTTCACTTTTGTAGATGACGGCATTTCCACGCCACGTTCCCTGTCCGTCAATGACGGCGAATTTCTACCAAATCCACGTCTTGTCAGTAATGCCGTACACAAACCAAAACGTCGTGTGAAAAAGAGTAAGAAGATCAATCTGAACGTATTCCAGATGGGTCAATTCCTGGATCACGACATCATAGCCACGCCCATTCAAGGAGGTTAGTAGGTCGTTGCTGTTATTCGAAAACCTTGTAACTGCAGCTTAAAACAAGCTGCAGTTACTTGGTTTTCGAAGAAAAGCGGTGACATATTTCATTGCCTGTATTTTAAAGCAAAATGAATACCGGTAGGCCTATTTGGTGATGGAATATTGACGTGATTTTTTGTAAACTTCACGTGTTCCAGATGGGCGAAATTCCCACCTCGGCTATAGTCCACGAATCATGGTCTACCGAATTATAACGTCTTTAGATACTTTGTATCAGTTTCATTTCTTGTGTTATACATTCACTGGTGGTGAGCTCGGCCAAAGCGAGGGACGTTTTTTCGCGATCATAGTATTCCGTCGGTGTCGTTATAAAATATCGTAACTACGGCTTTATCGAAGCCGTAGCTACGAGATTTATAATAACACCCGACAGTTTGTCAATACATATCAGTAAACCCGGTCTATTTTTAGAACAAATTTATTGTTATTAGAAAAACTATCCAATCAGATCTTTAAACTCACATTTAAACGCAAAATATCTGTACCTTGTTGTAGCGAAAAACGTCCATCGCTTTGGAAAAGTTCACCACCAGTGAGTTATGTTATCTTCAGTTACCCCTGGGAAAACCAAAATCGGTCATCTCTTGCCCAAACGACGCAATTTTAGGGTGGTTGATATGCAAACTGCTATCGCTCACAATAAATGAACTGACAGAGCAATTCTAGCCAATAGCTAGAGATGTTATGCCAGGTCATTTATTTTGAACTATACAACTGACAAAATGAATCTTAAAGTGTCTGCGTAATATGTAATATTGAACATGTTTAGACAAAAAGGAGAAAATGCTGATAATCAACACTCTTTTGTCTCAATATTTCCTCTGCAAGATTCAAAACATTGTTTGAAAAATTACAGTAGATTCTGTGTTTACATTAATTTCACATTAATGAATTCCGTAAACATGTCGTAGTACAGTCGTCCCACAATATTCTGATTACCGCCGAAGCATAAAAACAGCGTCCATTATCTCGTGCGTCTCTATAATAAACATGTTTTTATAGGTTAAATTTTTGCTTATAAACATCAGATTATCTTGGGACAACTGTATCGTATAGTGCTTCCATCAGCATTAAGACTCATATGTGCTTGTAACTATTGACTGTCCTACGTGAGAGGGGTGTTGTGATTATTTCTAACGGTAAACGCCTTCTTAAACCACGACGTTTACATGCCTTGTTTACATGTTCAGTTAGGACCGTCTGTCCACGTTTGGTGGTTTATTTATATCCGGACTACGGATAAGATGTCTTGTAACCTATAGACCAGTTTCATAATATCAGGTCACTAATGAATTATTCATGAGGAGGCAAAATGAGCCCTACTGATATGCCTCCAATAGTAAAAACACATAAATTAACGCGCTGTTATCTCAAGACCAGGTGATGTGACAAAGCCAATTACTGTTTATAATTTTAGCACTCTATATTGTTAGTACTTGGGAGGACTATGAGAACCTACAACATTCATTTCCATGAAATATTTATTGTTAAAGTCAAGCTGGTATATTCATATTTCTGATCATATGTTAACCTAAAAAATAACTACAAAAGCTTAAACCCTGACCCAAACAAGACCTAGTTTTGATATCTCTAGCAGAAAAAGACTTTGGAAAACATTGAGGCATAAGAAGAAAATACTGATAACCAGAATCATGAGAATTTTCTTTTTTGTCTGAATATTTCCTGTGCCATATTGTACATAATAAATCAGGTTTATTCTTCAACTTGTTGTTTGCAAAAGCTTTAATTTTGAGTAGCCTAAATTATATTTGTTTTGAGAAAGCATAAGGACTATAAGTTTAAATATGTGGATAATTAAATTAATATTCAGTCAAATTATATTAACCATGTTGTCATTATACAAAGAATCATTTTGTAAAAATATAAATAGTTTTTGAAATAATGGCTATGAAAAACAACTTTCAGGGTAAATCTACAAAGCATTCTTGAACTGAATTTATTTGTTACATGATAGTACTGTAACTTTGTGAAAAGTTAAGAATTTATTATGATACTTTTAATTGGTTCTCGGATACACAAGTTATGTCCAGATAGCCTATGTCGGGCCACTTTTGGGATTGTTTTTCCAACATTTTCTGTCAATACTGTATGGATCCGATAATGTTTTATGAGAAGAAATGGTTAATTTATCCAAGTAAACTACAAGATCAGGTGCTGTTATATAGCAGCATAATCTGACATTTGTTACTGGGAAAGGTTAAAACCAGTTGTCATGTTTTCATTACAATAAAGTGGTTAATACTAATTAATTTGACTACACGTTATACTCATTTATGGCTTATCAGTGGAATGTTTTGCCTCCCGTGGCGGGGCAATTATGCAAATGAAGTAAACTACTCTAAAAATAGCAATTTTGAAATCCGTCTATATGTAACTTACTGTTTCAGATGTTGAGGATTGCTGTGCTGCAGATGACGAGTAAGTAAAAACAGTATTCTTTAATCCATTACCAAACAACGAACTTCTGGACTTTTCCAATTTAAAATCTGCTGTAGACGACATAATTGATGTTGATAAAGAAGTTTGCTTACAAAAAAGCCAAAAAAAAAATATTGAGGCAAAAGGAGAAACTGCTGGTTATCAGCAGTTTTTTCTTTTGTGTCAATGTTTTCCCAAGTGTTTTCTATTAGATACGTCAAAACCAGGTCTTCTTTGGGAAAGGGTTAAATGGCAATAAAAATTGTGCTAAAAATAGACTGGGTCGCCATGTGTTGATAAACCGTTGATGTTATAAAAGCTCGTAACTTTGGCTTGATTCAAGCCGTAGTTACGAGATTCTATAACAACTCACGAAATACTATTTGTATGTTCGAAATTACGTCACGGTTTACTTGAGATAATCGTCCCCTATTTATGATACTCGTAATCAATAGTTAAGGGCTCGATCTTTGACCAGGGCAAATATGCTCTCATGACATTTGTATCCAACCAATAAGTGAATAAACCATGCTTTTCAACAAAAACATCGTAACTGCAACTTGGCTCAAGCTGCAATTACGAGGTTTTTACTGGAAAAGCCTTTTCTTTTTACCTTGCAATTTTCTGTGATATATTGTGTAAAGATAATTTCTTTTAAAACCGTTACATGTATGTAGATCTAGTCTGCAGTACTTTCTGAATTTGGAGTTTTAATTTTATCATTTAGAGTAAAGGCTAAACCAGCATTTATATCTTCATTTACAGCATTGATAACTGTATGCCGATCCGGATCAATTTCGAAGATTCAAACCCACTTTTCTTCGACGGTTATTGTATGAACTTTCCTAGATCTGCACCAGAATTCTGCCCGACAGGTGAGTCTTTATATTGTACGGGTTAACTTCGCTGTACTTTAATCCCTTCCAAAACAAGATGTGTTTTTGACGTCGCTCATTGAACTGGCTTTGGAAAATATTGAGACAAAGAAGAAACTGCTGATAACCAGCGGTTTTTCTTTTGCCTCAATATTTTGAGCCATGTCATATAAATTCGATCTTTTTCAACATCCATTTTGTTGTCTGCAGTAGCTTTTATATTTGAGCACCCTAGAATTTTGCCGTTTGGCAAAGGGTTAAGATGCTTTCCTTATAAGAAAATTACACTTGTACTTGTATTTTTTGTCAACGTGTCTAAAGATTAGGAACATGTTACCGTTGTCCATCTGTCCGAGATTTATTCAAAACGCAAGAACTTGACGCGGAGTCATAGGTGTTTCCCTGTATATGCGATTACGGGATGTTAGTACTTAGTTGTCGATTTTTCAAGCTGTTATGTGCTGTTTTAATACACTTTTTGAGATAAACAATTTTTTCATTTCCCACATAGCTTTCTGTTCAGAAAGATAATAAAGTCTTCAGTTTTTGCCGTTTGGTACATGCTTTAAACCTTGTTTATTTACTCGCCAGTTGATGGGGACAATCGACGTGAACAGATTAACGTGATTACGTCATTTATCGACGCTTCTAACGTCTACGGATCAACGGACGAAGAACTAGCACCGTTACGTGATGGTGGTAAGTTTTGAAGAATATTATTATACTTATGAGATCATACAAGTGGATACTTTCTATTTAAATATAATCTATTCGACGCTTTTTATGCCCCCATATCGAAATCGGGGCATATTGTTTTCCTCGTGCCCGTCGTCTGTCTGTCCGTTCGTCTGTCTGTCCGAAACTAAACTTTTTTTTCTACAAAAGTATTCGACATCTAAAAGCTCACATTTGGTATGTAACATTCTTTAAATGTCATCAATCTGTTCCATGCAATAAAAACTTCATCAATGTGATCCGTCAATCCTTATCAACCATTTACACTAAGGAAACTTAACGTTTTAGAAGAATAAGATAATTTGGGGGCATTCGTGTTTCACAAACACTTGTTTATCTTACAACGCAAGGTGTTTGACAGCTCGTCCACGTTAAGTTATTAAATCTAAGCTTTTGCATCATGACCTGTATACTTAGAGATAATGTTTCTATATGCACGGTGGGGATTGTGCATGCTGGGATGGGTAAATCTACGGACAAATTTGCCTCGCTTCAGGTAAGACATTTTGCAATAACTTCCTTATTTCTGCGCCAATTAAAAAGCGGTTTGTTGCATGTACCCCGCCTTACTGAACTCTTTCCTCCGATGTATGCTTTACACGAAACATTTTTGTACTTTTTGAGAAGTGATCCCAACCGACCAGAAAAACGACAAAAAATCCGGTCGTTTTTCAAGAGGTCAGTTAGGATCAATTTTTTGCAAAAATATGCGGAGTTTTCAAATAAGTAATACATCCGAGGAAGGTGCTCAGTAAGACAGGGTACATGCAACAAACCGTTTGAAAATTGACACAGAAATAAGAAAATTATTGCACAATTTCCTACCAGCGTGGCTTATTTTGCCGTAGTCGTTATCATTTCGTTTTCTGGTCAGTTGGCATCAATTTTTGGAAAAATTAAAAGGATACCACAAATAATCCATGTATCCGAGGAAAGGGATTTTCAAGGCGGGGTACATGCAACAGACCTTTTGAAAATCGACAAAGAAATAAAGGAGTTATTGCAAAATATTTGACAAGATTCGAGATTATCTTTGTCCGTATTCGTTATCTATCCCAGCATGCACAATCCCCACCGTGATATGTATGCCAACAAAAAAGGGAAAAATGAAATCTCATAACACTGATCTATCTAGCATGTGATGTACATACAAAAAGCGCAAAATGGAGCGTCGCAGATGAGCCAAAATTCGATGAAATGTATATATAGCTCACGTAATGCACTTTTTTTGGAACTGAATTTATTGATCAATCGCGATGTCATTTTACCCTTCATGTTACAGCTTTCATGGCTAGGTCAGAGGATGTTCATAGTGCACTTTCTTTTGGAACTGAGTGTATTAACCTTTCCCAAAGAGTAAAATCATAGGGTAATCAAATTTGAAATCTGCTACAGACAACAAAATATATGTTGAAAACGATAAGATTTGCAAAAGATATTGCACAGAAAATATTGATGCAAAAGAAGAAAATGCTGGTTATCAGCAGTTTCTTCTTTTGCCTCAATGTTTTCCAAAGTATTATCTACCAGACACGTCAAAACCAGGTCTTGTTTTGGGGAAGGGTTCATAAATCGTGTGATGTTATATTACTCTTCATATTACTCGTCGTATTGCTCTCTTTTGGAACTAAGTGTATTAGATTTTTATCTTTCATGTTACAGCGTAGTGCGCGCTTACTTTTGGAACTGAGTATATAAATACATCGCGATGTCATTTCACATTTCATGTTACAGCTTTCATGGCCGTGTCAGATGATGGTAAAAATCGACTTCCAGATGAACCGAACGACGAAGGCTGCATACCGGACCCCGATAATGGAATACACTGTGCTGCCGCAGGTAACGCCATTTTATTTGAGCCAGGTTCTTGGGCCGTATTTACCGAGATTTTTAAATTCATTGTCCCTAAAATGCATTACGAGGCCCTCATAGTTTAAATACCATTGCACTAGGACATTAATGTTTGTCTTGGGAATCTGCAATCATTAACATTAAAAAACGCTAGTTAATCTAAGAAAGTTTCATTTCATTTGCTGTTTTGATATCTTAAACATTCCTTATTTCGAGTTTTTCTGATATCATTGCGTTAACGTCCTGCTTTCGATGAATTCTTTCTATACAGTGTGAATACGTGAACATTTACGTATCAATGCAGTAGTCATGTAAAGAAGAATATCAGATTTTAACGTTGTTATATATTTACGTCATTAACGTTTCACGTTTTTCAGGCGACCATCGCGTTAACGTCGTGCCTTCCCTGAACGCCTATCACGCACTATGGGTACGTGAACACAACCGATTAGTCACAGAACTACAAACGGCCTTTACGGACGAAGAAACGTTGTTCCAGGAAGCTAGGCGTATCTTAATCGCCGTCATGCAAAAAGTCGTCTACAACGAATTCTTACCCACGTTTATTTCTGACCACACGATGAGAGAATTCGGACTACTCAGCGAAGACCCTGAGGATTTTGAATACGATCCGGAAATAGACCCTACAGTTACTAACGAATTCGGAATTGCTTACAGGTATGAATTTATAAAGAATAGTTTCAATCAACGAGTTAATGATTTTCAAGCCTGAAGTTGTTTAAACTATTTCTTTTGGAAACCATAGACCAAGGCGAGAAACATGTGACGCCACACTTTCATCGATATATTTTGTTTTTGAATAAGCCGAGATTGCTCAAATTCTGCGGCAATTCATCCCTTTTTCTCAATGTTTTGTGAAATATTGTAAGATTGCTTCAATATTGATTAAGACGTCTGCAACAACTTTGAAATCGGACGAGTCCGGATTGGAAAAAAACAATATAGACCGTTAATCGTTAACAGATGGGCCCAACTGAGCAGGTGTAACAAGCATGGTATCTAAATCATTTGAAGAAAGCGTGTTTCGTTAGATATCCGCATACTGGATTATTGGGTGAAGCATTAATATAAAGTAATTTTCGATTCGATATTTGTGCAGCATTACAGTGCATTTACCATTCCATTTTCAGACTTGGCCACACCTGGATTCCACGTTTCATGGACATTTTCGGCACAGACTACGAACTACTTGGCCGTAACCGCACAGAATGGACGTTCTTTGACCCGACTTTCACCTACTGGGATGAATTTATCCCCGGGCTTGATGGCCTCGCTTTGTGGCTTTCTGGCGAAGAATCCCCCGAAACGGATGCGTAAGTAGTATAACCAACGGCAAAATTTTGGACTGCTCCAAATTCAGATGTTGCAGACAATTTCAAGTGAATAAAATTTTACATACTTCGGTCTTTTAGGAAGGAAAACATTGTGGGAAATGAAGGAATTGCTTTTCACAAGCAATTTCTTCCGTTTTCCACAATATTTTCCAAAGCCTTTTTAGAGTCAAAGAGTATTTGTTGGGTTGGGTTAACCTTTTTTTTCTAATGTTCTTATTTGCAGTAAAGATGAAGTATCCAAAGTTTAAGCTTCAAATTGAACTTAAGGTAAAACCTTGGCAATGGGCTCCTCTGTTACCAGTTAAGGAACGAAATCTGTATATATGGTGCGAATAGGCGATTTTAGAGGAAGGCAATTTTCATTGCTCTCAGCATTTTGAATTTTTGACTATTGTTTAGTTTTTTGCTTACTCTTCATACAATTTAGAAACAATTTCACAAAAAATGATTAGAATATTCCCCGGAAATCTTCAGCACGCTCAATTATTTCCGAATAATTGCGGGTTAGCCATCTTATCCCTCTAGTAAAATATTTTGAATCATTTATAAATGATTAATTTACTTAACAGCATCATCGAAAACGCAGTCAGAAACTTCTTATTTCTGGACGCCGCCAACAACAGCATTGATCTTGCTGCCCTGAATATCCAGCGTGGTCGGGACCACGGTCTCCAATCTTATCGAGACCTGGCCCCGGTTTCTCGAAAAAACTTAAGCACGGTGCTCAAATGGCACGAAATCCACGTGAACTTCAATTGAATACCAATCAACGTTGATTGGTATTGAATAAAAGTTGAGCATGAACTCATGAGAACATACTTAAGTTTTTTTTCGAGAAACCGGGCCCTGTTCATGCATGTTTATCTGTTTTGAACTTTCTTATCATGCCAAGGTCAAGGTCGTATGTCGAGGTCAAATGTTATGTTTTATAACATCGTGATAGCTAAAGTTTTACAGCACATTCTTGCTTATAAAAATCCCTCGTGTCTGCTGCTTGTTCAACCAATTCCCACAAAGACGTTGTCTAACTCCGCTAAAGATAGAAGCTTTGGAAAACATTGTGGAAAATGAAGAAATTGCTTGTGACAAGCAATTTCTTCATTTTTCACAATATTTTCACCACCAAGACAAAAAATCATTCGCACGAGATTGTCGTCTACAAATTTTTTTGTGTAGACAAGTCTAAAATGTTGCCGTCTGTTGATGAGTTAAAACTGTAGGTATACCTCACGATAAATGACCTGGCAGAGCAGCCCATGCTAATCGAATGGAATGCTCTACCAGGTCAATTCTCGTCCACTATACAAAAACAAACGGTGGTCATCTTTTTCTTACAGCATCATCGAAAACGCAGTCAGAAATTTCTTATTCCTGGACGCCGCAAACAACAGCTTCGACCTTGCTGCCCTGAACATCCAGCGTGGTCGGGACCATGGTCTAGCATCTTACGTAGACTATAGGGTACGATTCGGCCTTGACGAGACACCGATCACCAGGTTTAAAGACCTGCCAGACCATACACGAAAACAAAGGCGAAGACTTAAGAGAGTTTATAGGTAAACGTCTTAATCATGTTTTATCAAATCCTTTAGCGCACGGGAGTTCGAGCCCCGGCTCTGATATTTTGACATTTGATAGTTCATTTGTCACCTGCAAATAATCTGAAAGTAGCTGGAGGCTCGGTTTTTGGTTAGTTTAGTAATACCGAGAGAAATTCCACGAATTCATGGTTAGGTGTTCCAGACGTCGCGATATGACCGTGGCAGTTGAACGAGGGGTAAAGGTAAGTTCGGAGAGCGGCCATGTGACTTGCAAATTTCGCGTTTATTCTGCGGCACCAAATGCCTATGCTACAATTTTCATCAAATTCTAAAGTGAAACATTCCCATTTTTAGCAGGCACCAATAAGTCATCTCCTAATCTAATATATATAAAAAAACAAGTCTGTTTTACTGCCAATAACATGCCAGGCACCAATGCCATTTTCCATGACCCCGGCAAAACCAAAATCGATTACTTTCTCTCTTTTTCAAATCTGCAAATGATCATGTGTTTACATATAGTAAAATATGACATTCACCAATAAGTCATTTTCCATTACCAGAGAAAACCAAAATTAATTTTCACTCTTGTTAATCAAATCTGCATTTCCTACATTTTCAGTAACGTCGGTGACATTGACCTGTTTACCGGTGGTCTATCGGAAGAACCCGTAGAAGAGGGAACAGTTGGTCCAACATTCGAGGCTATCCTTGGTAACCTATTCCGAGACCTTAATGATCTATTTATAGCACAATATACTCTCCAAATCTATCTCTTTTACCTCCCTTTTTCAGTAACGTCGGTGACATTGACCTGTTTACTGGTGGTTTGTCGGGAGAACCTGTAGAAGGGACAGTTGGTCCAACATTCGAGGCCATCCTGGTTAATCAATTCCGAGATCTTAATGATCTATTTATAGCACAATATACTCTCCAAAGCTATCTCTATTACCTCCCTTTTTCAGTAATGTCGGTGATATTGACCTGTTCACCGGTGGTCTATCGGAAGAACCTGTAGAAGCGGGGACAGTTGGTCCGACATTCGAGGCTATTCTCGGTAATCAATTTCACGCTCTCAAGTTCGGGGATCGTTTCTGGTACCAGGGCGAGGCTGTTGGCTTCACTAGAGGTAAGTTTAAGGTTTCCAACAATCATTAAATACCAAAACAAAAAATTCGTGCAACTTCGGATGTCATTCTCTCGTCAATTGCCGTTGCCACAGGATGACGTACAGAAATTGACGAAGATATACCTCGTCAATTGCCGTTTACGGATGACGCCCGAAGATGCACGATGTGTTTGGAATCTAATGATGGGTTGAATACCTTAACTCTTTCCTACCCTTGCCGATCCCACCAATATCCTTTGTGATAGTCATTTGTCACACACTAAAGGCCATCGTAAATGCAGCTATACTTGAAGCAAGATTGTGATGTTTATAAACAAATTTTAAATCTATATAAAACATTTTAGATATGGGCGGGGAAATTATCTCCGATGGCTTGGTGCAAAACTATTGTAACTACATTTTGTAAAATTTTATAGGACAGTGAAAAAACTTATTGACTTTCTCAAAGTTAAAGAAGAAAAGTGTTTTTAAAATTCTTAATATCTTTTTCAGGAAACAGAATTGAAATCTAATATTAGAACACATGTTTTCCTTCCTAAAGATTCAAAAAATGCAAAAAAGTGAATTTCTGAAAAATATGTAGTTACAATAGTTTTGCACTGAGCCCTGTCTCGTCAAATTTAGCCTGCACAAGATATAAACTTTTTTTATTATCATCGATGTTTTTGTTTTGATCTTTATAATCTTTTAAATAAAATGCATATGAACTTTATTACTTGGCGAAAATCAGTACAATAGTCCCAACCGAAATTGACAGTGACGTAGGCTTATGTTAACTACTTGACAACCAATCAACTCTGTTCGTATTTGTAACGGTGCAAATCAGACGAATTGATTGGTTTTGCAGCAGTAAACATCAGCCTACGTCACTGTCAATTTCGGCTGGGACTATTGTAGGTATTCCGTCAATATTCTTGTTTATAAAGATTGGTTGCCTTTTTGCAAAGTCAGATGAGTCAAACTAACGATGTACGTCGTTGTTTCTGAACCTATTCGGGCGTGGTCGCAAACATTCGGCGGTGGAAAGTTCCACCGCCGAATGTTTTCGAAGTCGCCCGAATAATTCCGACGTCGCGCGTATCTCATTAGGGGTGGACTACCTTAAGGCTATTTAAATTAACATCTATTTTCAGAACAACTAGAAGCTATCGAGGAATATTCTATGGCTAAAGTATTGTGTAACAACTTTGAGTTTTTGACAGTTCCCTTCCCCAACGCTTTTCTTGCAACGTAGGTGAATTTACTTCTCAATCAAAGTACTGAAAGTGCTGTTAGTTGGTGTCTTAAAACGATTTTCCAAACAAGTCTTTTGTTTTAACGTCCATGAGAAAATGCTTAAAACATTGAAGCAAATGAGAATTGCTGATAACCGACATTCCTACTTTTGCCTCAATATTTTGTGCTTATCATTTGCACATTTCATTAGTGGAAATATTAGACAAGTAAACTATGATCAAATTTCAAGAGACATTGTCTTAACATTGTCTTATACTAGTCATTAATCTAACCATTCGATATTAAATTTAAATAATTAATATCAAATTGATAACGTAAAATGTAAAGGAACGTAGCTGATCTCCGAGTAGTCATTAGTTTCTGTATCTATACGTTTGTTATTAATCACGCTAAAAGACGTTATGTGAAGTCCATAAAACCAAATTTCGAGAAACTGACCAGAAGGAGCAAGGGTCAATCCAGATGTCATACACGTATTTGGAAAATGAAAGTATTGCAGAATAAACATTCAAGATTCAGAGAGTTACCTTAGAGAGAAAAAGTTTCGATATTTTTCACATTTGATAAGTTTCTAAAAGATACCTTTTAATTTGACACATGCTAGGTTGTCGGAGTTATTTTTTTAAAAAAAATCATATGGAATGGCTAACCTGTATAGCTAAATTATTTCTGTCGAAGGACATTTCAAATATAAACTGACACGATTTAAAAACGCAAAAAGGACTTTTACAAATGGTACCTCCTACATCTTGCAAAACCGATGTATAGCCATGTAAAATTGCTAATGTTACAATTGTTAACATAACAGGACAGAAAATTGCCTTTAAAACCAAGAATAATGCCTGAATGGACGTCAGATTATGCCAAAATGAACGTTGAGTCAAGGGCCTGGAATCGAACAGGGCGACGACAGCGAACCTCGTGTTTTCACAGGCGATTTATCACCATGTCGCAATGTATAGGGCGCCCGCGATTACCAACCATAGAATTTGCTGTAGACTGAGCCGTCACAAATCTGTTGCGTTGGTGACGTTAAAGTATACAGTTATGTTGACGTACAGTTGTTACACGCAGCTGACCGGGACGTGGGTGGTCTGTAAATCTTCCCGTGTCGTTTACACGTCTCATAAATCTTGGAACCGTCGACTCGGCTAAATTTAAGCGTCTAGCTCCCTTCATTTGCGAAACACCGCAAACCAAAAGCCAAAAAACTCGGTTTCTTTTTTGCAAAATAAGCCTCAGCATTTTGTACACAATTTTCTTTCGTTGTTCTTGTATGTTTTCAATAAGTAAATCAAAGTGGCAATTTGTACACAAAAAACCTAAGTGTTTTAACACGTGGTCTGAATGCACGAGACACACGAGCATTTAGTGATGGGCGGTTCAGATGTCCGGATAGTTTACAGAAAAACACGACAAAATCACTGAGGCGTGAAGCGTATACATTTTCTCATACATGTCCCAAAATATGGTGCCGATTAAGGCAATAGGAAAGGAATGGTTAATGAAAACGTGTTTTGCGTTTTTAAATCGTGTCAGTTTAGTTCATACAGTCCTTCTAGATCAACCCCTGCGAAAAAAGTTCTTGAACTTAAATAAACTTTTCGCAGGGAAGTGTTTATAACTTACTAACCTCTACGTGATATACCTAGCATGGGCGCTTTAATGTTACGTATCATAATCATGTATACTCTTTCATTTCCAGGGAAGAATTTGTTGAATGCGAAGATGTTCCCCAGCTCGACATAGAACCGTTCTTACATACAGAATATTCTGGTTCCGGTTCGGGTTCCGGATCGGGCTCTCGTTTCGGCTCGGGCTTCGGCTCTGGTTTTGGCTCTCGTTTTGGATCAGGATCTGGTTCCGGATCAGGGGCTGGATCAGGTTCTCCTTCCGGATCAGGATCAGGATCGGGATCTGGTTCGGGATCGGGATTACGTTCAAACGACCCTGCAAATGAATTGAAAAAATCCTTGACGTCGCTACTTGAAGAATTCATCGAGAGAGAATCCGCAATTGGCCAAGATGACGAAGACGTATTGGAGCGTGCGGAATCCGGAGAAAGGGAACTACCGGAGCTACAACTATTAGGGGACAAACAACTATTCAAGGAGCAGCGATTGAGGGAACAACTGTTAGAGGCGTTAGCGCAGCAAAGTTCCGGAGTCGATTCGGCAAAGGATGAATAGACATTTGGTTTTGAGGCTATTAAATCGATGCCTTTCAACAAGAAACTCGTAACTGCAGCTTAGTTTAAGCTGCAGTTACGAGTTTTTTGTTAAAAATCGACGATATTATTTGACCTTGATATTTGAAGATAATTTATTATTTGATTTGTGCATTCTGTTAAGTTATCTTTATTTCCGTAATAAAAAAGTTTGATATAATTACTCGTATGTTATACTTTTTGCTATGTTTTAATTAACCCTTCCGAAACAAGACATGGTGTTAATTGTTAAACCGAAGTTACCGTGCGCTGTGAATATTTATAAACAAACGTAATCGTTTGCAATATTGATAATAATGAGCGCACGGTAACTTCGGTTCAACAATACTACGTTTAAGCTTAGGTAGACATTGAGGAGAAAGGGAAACTGTGGATAATCAGCATTTTCCTTTTTTTTCAATATTTCCTAGGATTTAGTGTTTACATGTCTTAATCTACATCCATTTAGTCATCTACCGCAGCAGGTTTCCAAAAGCAATGAACTATTTAAAAAAGGCTGGGTTTAACCCATTACCAAACGACAAAATTTTTGACTGGTCAAATTCAAAGATGTTGCATACGACAATTTAAAGTAAATAAAATTTAGAATTTATTGGTAATTTTGGGGGAAAACATTGTAGAACATGAAGAAATTGCTTGTCACAAGCAATTTCTTCATTTTCCACAATGTTTTCCCAAGTCAATTATTATGCCCCCTTTCGAAGAAAATGGGGGTATATTGTTTTGCAAGTGTCGGTCGGTCGGTCGGTCGGAAGGTCGGTCGGTCGGTCGGTCGGTCGGTCGGTCGGTCCGTATGTCGGTCGGTCTGTCCGTAGACCAAACCTTGTCCGGAGCATAACTCAAAAAGTATTAAAGGTAGAGTCATGAAACTTCATAGGTGGATAGATCTCATTATGGAGAGGTGCAGTGCACAAGAACCGTAACTCTGCCAATCAAATTTTTTGAGTTATTGCCCTTTGTTGATTTTATAATTTGATTCTTGTCCGGTGCATAACTCAAAAAGTATGTAAGGTACAATCATGAAACTTTACAGGTGGATAGATCTCATTATGGAGAGGTGCAGTGCACAAGAACCGTAACTCTGCCGATCAAATTTTTTGAGTTATTGCCCTTTGTTGATTTTATAACTTGATTCTTGTCCGGAGCATAACTCAAAAACTATGTTAGGTAGAATCATGAAACTTTACAGGTGGATAGATCTCATTATGGAGAGGTGCAGTGCACAAGAACCGTAACTCTGCTGATCATATTTTTTGGGTTATTGCCCTTTGTTGATTTTCAAACTTGATTATTGTCCGGTGCATAACTCAAAAAGTATGTAAGGTAGAATCATGAAACTTTACAGGTGGATAGATCTCGTTATGGAGAGGTGCAGTGCACAAGAACCGTAACTCTGCCGATCAACTTTTGTGAGTTATTGCCCTTTGTTGATTTTATAACTTGATTCTTGTCCGGAGGACAACTCAAAAAATATGTAAGGTAGAATCATGAAACTTTACAGGTGAATAGATTTCATTATGGAGAGGTGCAGTGCACAAGAACCGTAACTCTGCCAATCAAATTCTTGGAGTTATTGCCCTTTGTTGATTTTTACACTTAATTCTTAACCTTGCCTATATCTCGTGTCCTTTTACACATACAGCCTTGATATCTCACACATAGATACCTCCTATCAACATCGTTCACATTTAACCATGACCTTGGACCTTGTGACCTTGACCTTGGAGTTTGACCTACTTTAAAAAAAATTAAACCTGGCATATATCTCATGACCTTTTACAAATACAGCCTTGATATTTCACACATGGACACATCTTACCAAGACCTTTCACAATTGACCATGACCTTGGACTTTGTGACCTTGACCTTGGAGTTTGACCTACTTTTAAAAAAAATAAACTGGGCCTATATCTTATGTGCTATTACACATACAGCCTTGGTATTTCACACATGGACACATCTTACCAAGACGTTTCACATTTGACCATGACCTTGGACCTTGTGACCTTGACCTTGGACTTTGACCTACTTTAAAAAGAACTTTAACCTAGCCAATATATCATGTCCTTTTACACATACAGCCTTGATATTTCACACATGGACACATCTTACCAAGACCTTTCACAATTGACCATGACCTTGGACTTTGTGACCTTGACCTTGGAGTTTGACCTACTTTTAAAAAAACTTTAACCTGGCCGATATATCATGTCCATTTACACATACAGCCTTGATATTTGACACATGGAAACCTCCGACTTAGACCTATCACATACGACTATGACCTTGGACCATGTGGCCTTGACCTTGGAGTTTGACCTACTTTTAAAAAAAATAAACTGGGCCTATATCTTATGTGCTATTACACATACAGCCTTGGTATTTCACACATGGACACATCTTACCAAGACGTTTCACATTTGACCATGACCTTGGACCTTGTGACCTTGACCTTGGACTTTGACCTACTTTAAAAAGAACTTTAACCTAGCCAATATATCATGTCCTTTTACACATACAGCCTTGATATTTGACACATGGACACCTACGACCAAGACCTTTCACATTTGACCATGACCTTGGACCTTGTGACCTTGACCTTGGTGTTTGACCTACTTTTATAATACATTAACCTGGCCTATATTTCATGTCATTTTACATATACAGCCTTGATATTTCACACATGGTCACTTCCAACCAAGATATTTCAATTTGACCATGACCTTGGACCTTGACCTTGGAGTTTGACCTACTTTTGGAAATATCTAACCTAGCCTTTATCTTATGTCCTATTACACCTACAGCCTTGATATTTCACACATAGACACCTCCTACCAAGACCTTTCACATTTGACCATGACCTTGAATATTGCAACCTTGACCTTTGAGTTTGACCTACTTTTAAAAAAGACTGAAACCAGGCATATATATCATGTCCTTTTACACCTACAGCCTTGATATTTCACACATGGACACCTCCAACCAAGACCTTTCACATTTGACCATGACCTTGACCTTGGCATTTGGCCTACTTTTAAAAACTTTAACCTGGCCTATGTTTCATTTTACTTGTACATATACAGCTTTAATATTTCACACATAGACACCTCCTACCAAGACCTTTCATATTTGACCATGACCTTGGACCTTGTTAACTTGACCTTGGACTTTGACCTACATCAAATGTAGGCCCTTGAGGGGGCATATGTTTTACAAACATCTCTTGTTGTAAAAGAGTCAAAAGATGTCAATGTGCAGTAAAGGGTTAACTTTTTTATAAACCATATATTATTATAAAATCTCGTAACTACAGCTTCAATCAAGCCGTAGTTGCGGGGATTAAGAGCAACACCTACCAAATACTATTATTTGTCCGAAATATCGTCACTGTATACTTGATAAAAATTGAACCCATTGCAACAGTCCAAAATTCTTGAAATTTGGATCAAGGGTGGATTGGGTGAAGTGTACAAAGCGCTGGACTTGAAACAAAGGGGTCGCAGGTTCGATCCCCGCCTATCTATTCTTTCGGGTGACTTAAATCGAGGTCCCGTCTCCATATGACTTAAGCAGTTGAGTGGGACATAAAACTCCATTCGATCCTAATTGAATTATGGAAAAGGATTATTCAAGGGTCAAGCTTTTTGACTATAAAAACACACCATTAAAGGGCGACGGTAACAGATGGTCTAATTGCAAAAAATGAAATTTTTTGAAAAACTATGCAAAACTTTTGTGTTGACCACCTCGGGATGGTTAATAATATGCGATTCAGACAGAGAATGAGCCGAAATTACAAGACAGATAGCTGAATTTAGGGAGAATCCAAACCTAAATTCAACCCAATCACTGATGGGGTTAGAATTATTTTTAAATTGTTGCGCATGCGCATACAGCGCGGACCATGATTCAAACGAGATTCATACTTGAATTTCAATATGACGTCATCATGTATGTTGTGACGTCATTTAAGAAAGTCGCATGTCCTACTGTTTTGACCTACTTTCGACATCGCTTCATGAATCTGGTATCAAATTGCGAAAAAATTAGTCGTTGCTTCAATAGCTTGTCGTAATCATTTAATCAGGTCATATAAAGCATAAAAAGTGTACATTTCGTTTGTATTTGACAATTTTTGGGTCCAAATCTGGGAAATAGTAGCTTTAAGTCTTTGGAAAACATCGTGGAAAATGAAGAAATTGCTTGACAATCGATTTCTTTAAAATCCACTATTTTCTGCAGAGATAAAAAAGAATGTGAAAATTCATTTACTTGAAATTATCGTCTGCAACATCTTTAACCCTTTCCCAAACAAGACCTGGTTTTGGCGTCCCTAACAGAAAAGACTTAAAAACATTTTAACAAAAGAAGAAACTGCTAATAACCAGCAGTTTCTTCTTTTGTCAATATTTTCTATCCCATATTTTACACACATTCTATATTTAATAACTTCCATTTTGTCATTTGTGGCAGTTTTTGAATTGGATCACCCTAAATGTTTGCTTTTTAGGAAAGGCTTAAATTTCGAACAGTCAACTTAGCAATCTAGTAATGGACTGACGCAATTTCGGGCAGTTCTCCATTTCGATTTTTCCTAAACGGCTAAATGGATTAATCCAGTTTAAAACCCATTCTCAGTGACGCTCTTTGACGCCGCCAGCAATCTTTGGAAAACATCGTGGAATACGAGGAAATTGCGTATACCAAGCAATTTCATCATTTCCCACAATGTTTTGATAAAAACATATGTATAATTCCATTCACTTGACATTGTCGTCTGCAACACCATCCAATTTGAAAGTCTAAAATTGATTGTGCCGTCTGGTAATGATTTAAAACCTGGGGCAGTCGACTCGACATCATTGGTGTCGATAGTTAGGAATATATACCAATATAGCGAATACGGGGTTATTATATACTGACTGAATTTAAAAACGCATCACCAAAGTTCATCCGGCAATAATATGCAAAATACATAATCAACTTTGTAGTATTATATATACCGAGAGGCAAAAGAAAGTATACACTTTTTGTTTTTTAATATCTCTCTTAATTTCCATCATACCGACTCAATTTTTTGTACTTTTCATTTCTACCTATTAACCAATAATACCAGTGTTGATAAATTTTACCTGAATTTGCTCGACTACCCATACTTATGCTACATGCCTATTTTGCAAAGTTTGCACGTGCGACTTAGTGGAGCATCAAATATTGCCGTTAAACCGTGTATGATTTCTTTATTCTTTACCACAAGAAATCATAACGTTGAATTTTCTCTAACATCATTACCCAATTCTCGGTGGCTGGTATATGTAGAAATCGACAAATAAGCCACTTTTTTGCATTAAGGCCCATTTTCTTATGACGCAGCCTGATATGAAAGAAAGTTGACACTATATACACTTAGTTAGATGTCTAGAAACATTCTACGTAAATTTTCATCAAAATCCGTCAATAGATTTGGAAGGGGTTATGTCAGGTAGGTTGTTTTCATAAAGTCCCCTTTTGCCATGACGCATCTTAATGGGGAAAACAATAACAATGTACGCATAGTCTTAGGTGACTGGAAACTTTCTGTGAAAATTTTATCAAAATCCGTTATTAAAGGACCTCTACGGATAAGGCGAGAATTCTCCCTAAAAGGCTCAGCTCGGTGGGTCAATTCTCAAAACTAACAAATTGAGAAACAAATTAAGCTTTATGGTTAGGTAGACAAATAAAGGAAATAAACACCGATTTTTATGTCAGTTTAAAAGTTCTATAGGTGCAGATAACTCTTGATTTTAGTACCCACCTAAATGGTTTCGTTTTCTTACACTACCGTTATTCAAAGAGGTAAAATGAAGATTCTTTTATTTTTATTTGCAATTTATTTTCTACAGATACAGGGATAAATGGTGTTGACATCATATGGCAGCTTTGGTTTTGTCCGTATTGCGCATGCGCACCATTGAAACAACTTTAAACAATATCTACCAATAGATGTCGCCACCTGTCGATTACCATCTATCTCTGGTGGGCATTCTGGGTTAACTACTTTCAAGATGTCAGCGCCCATAAAATGCATATACGTGGTACTTCCTCATGACTTCCTGTCACGCGGCATATTTGCTTCATATGCTTGCATAGAGTAAAATGAATAATCTAATTTGAATTAATTATTTTATTGGATGAAATTGAGACGAAAATCAAACTTTATTTTGTTGCAAATGTATTTGTAGTTGCAATTTTCTGCTTGCTACTTTTTGGCGACAGGATTTGGAGTTATGCGCACCGCGTAGTGATTTTTATCCAAAAATGGATAAAGTGATGCGTCAAATGAGTCAGTCCAAAAATAAAAAAAAAATAGACTGGAAATATTGTAGACTGGCTGCTTAGTCAATGCAACTTTAAACGCGCACTTTCCCGCCAAAAACCGAGGCATACCTACCTTCTCAAGGCTGGCTAACATCGTTCCCCCCCTTGACCCAGCTTCCCATTGACATATGTTGTGTAACTGGATCATAGGCTTCCTTGGTTAAAAGGATTTGCTGGGTCACGGGGGGGAACGTACTTTTTTACTAAAAATAGTACTCATATACCATATGCCATAATTTTGGCGGGAAGATTTCGCCTTTAAGCTCGTTTCAATGATGCGCATGCGCATTAAGGACAAATCGAAAAATGGTTTATGATTTCAACACCAATTGTCCTTACATTTACAGAAAATGTTTTACATATAAAACTAAAGAAAACTTAAATCTGGTTTAATGAATAACGGTGGGGTAAGAAAATGTAATTTTGGGGGTAGGTACAGAAACCAAGAGTTATCTGTTCCTGTCGAATCGTTTTGATCGTACAAAATCAGTTTTCATACGATTTAGATACATATCTAACAATACAGTTCGAAATAATCATCAATTTGCATGTTTTGAAAAATGACTTTTCCATTTGAGCCTTTTAGGGAGATTTCTCGCCTTATCCGTAGAGGTCCTTTAGGGTTTGTGTCACTGTCGATGCTTGCATTAATTAAACGATTATATCCCCTTTTTCGGTGACGCTGTATGCTATGAAAAGACCTTCGCAATGGAAGGACGAACAGAAACACGGATAGGTGGAGAAGGTTACATCAATAAACGGCCACCTTCGGAGGCGATTAAAAGTCGTACATATAGCGGACGATAATTCACCTGGCAGAGCATTCCGTTCGATTAGCATGGGCTGCTCTGCCTGGTCGATTCTCGCCCGCTATACTATCATGAATCGTTTATTCAGAAAACATGGAATAACTAGGGTGTATACTTATTTTTGCCTCTCAGTATATTATACGACATCTTGACATTAACCCAACATTTCCTGAAAATTTCAGACAAAAATTCGATTAAATGACTGAGATATAGCCATCTAAAGAGAGGTGGTGTGAGGAATTTGACAGTTTTTTTCTATTAAATAACGAGTAATTCCGTCCTGAGTATGAAAAACGTTCCACAATCATGACCTCGTTGACCCTTGAGTTGAAACAAAATCTTTATTCTTTTTGGCTTGAATTATCTACCATATATTGCTGGAGAGCATTCAAAAGTTTTGGCGTCCGTATTTTCATCATGTCTAGGCCCGACGCACACTGATCTGATGATGACTTTCTGTAAGTATCTGTCACGGGCATAATCGCCAGTAGTGAAAACCACTATCTTATTCCTTAATTCACTGTTTTGGCAAGAGTTTGTCAGTAGCAACATTTTCGTATTACAATTGTAGTTGAAAACGTTGTTGTAAACCAATTACGTAATTGACGTTGACGTATGTTATTATCTTGACGTAAGCTCGTTTTAAAAGGTTGATCAGGACGCTGATGCTCAGCAGTAATCCCTGTAGATTGGCTACGTTATTGAAAGTGAGAAATTGTCGATTGGTTTACATTTAAACGTCTCGTCCGTTCTCGTTGACAAACACCCGTTTAGAATAATTCAAAAATTTGTGTGTGCTCAACGAATTTTAGTCTCTTGGCTTTATTTTTTGTTTAATCAAATTAATTGAGAAATAAAAGTAACTCATGACCATTTGAATATGGAATATGAAAACAAAAATCCAGTTGGTCACCTAAGGTGTAGTTACGTAAACGTTATCCATATTTTGCACATTGACGTCGTGCGAAATAACGTGGTAACTGACTGCAATAAATTTCATTGGATATCGTGCCTTATTGGTTGAAATATATATCAGAAGTACAAATTTGATCCTGTTGACTTTAACTACAAAAATATTTTGAAAAATAAGTGATGCGTTTTTAAAGTCAGTCAGTATAGATCAAAATTAACCCTCTCTAAACGATAAAATTAAGACTGACCAATTTAGAAATTGCTGCAGACGACAAAATTGATGTTGATAAAGACATAATTTGTGAACATTGAAACTAGAAAGAATATTGAGATAAAAGAACATGCTGGTTATCACCATTTTCTTTTGCCTTAATGTTTACAAAGCCCTTTCTAAAAGAGACATCAAAACAATGTCTTGTTTTTGGAACTCGCCCAATTCTGAACGTACACTTAAAAAGCATCTATTTACAGCTTTAAATAATTCGCAGATACGGTGTATTTGAAGAAAAGCGATATAATTATCAGAACAAAAGCATATCTTTCGAACAAGTCGCATTATTAACTAAATCGGAACAGTTTTAAGTAAGGGTTTAAAAATTGTGAAATCTGAAAATGGGTTTATAAACTATACTGAAACAAAAAAAAACGCAACTTCATTTTCAATTCCTTCTTACCCAAAGACATCAAATCAGATTTAAACAAAACTTAATACATTTAAAGCAATAACATTTCACCTTGTAAAGTTCACAAAATCTTGTTGGTAGTCAATTTCATTAGTAAGAAAACACCCAGTTTAAACCGAGCGTCAACACAATACGACAAAAAAATGGACGTAGGTCGAAAAAAAAAATCTGTTTCGTTCAATTTGGTCCGATATTCGAATGTTCTGAAGTCCATACGAGTTATTAGCGGTATCCGTTGCAGTCTTAAACCTATCCCGTAGGCGGGGTTAACGTGATTATACGGTCCTGCCTTGACTTCATATCTCTTGCACGCCCGCTTCGTGCTCAATCGGTTGTGGTCCAATTGAGAGCCAACAACGTATACAGTCAAAATTGTGTCAATTTTTCGCCACATCAATGTCTTACGACAACATTTTGAACCTTTTCCACCAACAACATCTGTACTGCAGTTAGGCGCTAGTTTTGGGCCTAGCCTTGCTATGCGTAGCGTAGTGAAAAGTGTGTGAACTCTTTGGCGTCTTCTTTGTTTATGTTCTAGCTTGTGTTTGATGAAAATTTGTTTTGATAGTAGTCATCTAGAAAACACGGCAGGGGATAATCAGTTTTTAACAATTTGCCATGTATTACGTGATGAAAATACGACATCTGAAGAAAATGGCATTGTATTTATGCGTATGGATGCAGGTATATTAAAATGTACTCAACAGCCCTTAAATATATATTTTGTCGAAAATATTATGAAAAATTGGGGTTGCGTATCTTTTTTGTCCTAGTATAAATAGAACCAGTATCTTGAAAAAAGAGCCCCCTGATACTATTGAACACCTCATGGGTCCAGAGCAGCCGACGTATACACTCGCACTGGTGGTGAACTAAAACAATTTTTGCTACAACAAGGTATAGATATTTCGCGTTTAAATGTGAGTTTATAGATTTTTTTCTAATGACAATGAACTTGTTCTAACAGACCGGGTTTACCGTTTTGTATTGACAAACTCACTGGTGGTGAACTCGGCCAAAGCGTGGGACGTTTTTTCGCGATCATAGTATTCCGTCGGTGTTGTTATAAAATATCGTAACTACGGCTTCGAGAAAGCCGTAGTTACAAGATTTTATAGCAACACCGAACATTGTTCGCGAAAAAACGTCCCTCGCTTTGACCGAGTTCACCACCAGTGACTCGGTCTGATCAAGAACCACATCGTTCTCCTAGCCTGTAGCAACAGGTCATCATGAATCCATTTTCATACTCCAATAATGCCACAAATGATCTTGAAAAATCCCCGTCTCTAAAGCTTTAAGGTATGCCACCCCAATGAGATTTACGCAACGTCGGAATAATTGGGGCTTAGTCGTAAACATTGGGCGGTGGAAGGTTCCACTGCAAAATGTCAACGACGTGACCCGAATAAATTTGGATACGTTACGAATATAACGTCAAACAAATTCCGACGTTGTGTGATTCTCATTCGGGATGGACTACCGTAAAGGTCCTTTTTCTAAGACCCCGGCTTAAAACGTGTTTCGCCCGTTAAGCTATAATAGCGTAACAAAATATTTATAAAGTAAACAGAAACTTAATCTTTACAAAGAAAAATAATATCGTGATGTTGCAAAGGTCAGCTATACCCGATTTTTATGCAATTCTGTTATTTACCCTCAATCGTGACCGTCTACTTTTATAAATCTTTCATTGTCCGCCTACGAGATCTCTATTATTAAACCCTCAACCAAACAACAAGGTTTTTAAAGGTTCAATTTGAAAGTTGCTACAGACGATCGAATGAAGCTAATACTAGCTCTATAGCACAAAATATTGAGGAAAATAGGGGAAAATGCTGGATGTCGGTATTCTTCTTGCATCTGTTTATGCTAAACATGTCTTTAAGGGAAGTGGAAATCAAATCTTGTTTGGGAAAGGGTTAAAAGCCGAGATGTGGAATATTTTCGTTTTATCTTTTTTAGACCAGCTAAGATTCAGATCAGCAAGCAAAGGGCGTCAATATACTTGGTCTGGTATTGGCGTTCGCGAAAGAAAATACACAAGGAAAAATATTGATGCAAAAGAGGAAAACGCTGATACACTGTACGTGAGTTATATTCTTTATGACTAGTCCAAATTAAAAAGATGTTGCATACGACAATTTCATCAGAATTGAATTTAACTCTCTCGAAATGTTGTAAATGAAGAAATTGTTTGTCACAAAGCAATTTTTTCATCTTACACTTGCCATTTTTTACATCATTCAAAGGTGACCAGCGCTTTGTATTTTAAATTTGAAATTATCTTTTATTATGCTTTTTCTTTTCTTGTAAGCACAACTTTTTCTTCTCTCTAGCTCCTCTAAAATACAGAAGGAAAAGGGGAAAGTACTGGTTACCTTATCTGTATTTTTCCCCAAAGCATTTTCGTCTAAAAATCAAAAGTCTGGTATTGCTCGGGCAAAAGAATGACTAAATCATAGATTTTCACAAGGACAGTTGTAACAATGTATTATATTGTATGAGTAAATATTGGCTGACAAAACGGAATGGTCAAGCAGAAAATTGAGCATCGAACCGTGACGGTCAGTAGGGGTATATAAGCTAAAAATTACAAACTTAAGCAAAGCCAAACAATTCTAACTACTATCGAGATTTAAAAGTTCCTCTAAGAAAGCAAGATACTCTGGTAAAAGAAGAAGCGGGATCACATTATGAGGGTAAGATATTTGTTTGTTTGAAAAAAAAAAACAGAAGAGATTATTTAATAATTTTATACGTTATCATTACTTTCCAAAACGAGCTCTGAATTTGTTGTTCCCATCAGAAAAAAAAAACTCGAAAATGCCAAGTCAATTGAAGATGCTGATACCTCACATTTCCTTGTATTGCCTTGATAATTTCTGTGATATATCATTCATGAATCATATCTTAACTGGCATAAAGAAGGTAATCTGCAGCCTCTTCCAAAGATATCTTAAAATACACCACATTCTCATTTTTCGAAAAAGTACATGTGTGTCTTGATGGCAAGATTGGTTATGCTAATGCGTTTATATGCCATCATTCCTTTTTAAATTGTTGCTGATAAGCAGAAAAGGCCTTTAATGTTCAGACGAAAATGATAAATTACAATTACATCTGAACTGTGGTAAACAACAAATAGTTAAATTTAACGAAAAAAGTTACATAATATTCCGCGCAAAACGGCGCATTACTTAAGCTTAAAATTCTCAGAATTTTCATTAGAAAATATCGAGGGCTCAGTACAAAACTATTGTAACTACATATTATTCAGAAATTCACTTTTTTTGCAATTTCTGAATCATTAGGAAGGAATACATCATGTGTTCTAATATTAGGTTTCAATTCGGTGTACTTAAAAAGATATAAAGATCTTTCAAAACATTTTTCCTCTTTAACTTTGAGAAAGTCAAGAAGTTTTTTCCCTCTCCTGTAAAATCTTACAAAATGTAGTTACAATAGTTTTGCACTAAACCCTCGAATTATGCTTTTCAGATGACATAAAAGTAAAATTCATGAAAAGGTATTTATGAAATGTCTTATCAATGCTACCAACTTCAAACTTCATGAACTTATTATATATCAAATTCTGGGAAAACGTAATTTGCAAGATTTAAAATTATTGTACCCTTACCTTCTGGGTTTTAGCCACTTTAAAGTTTGAATATTTGTTCGGGCATTATTGTGAATCATACATGCTTGGAACTTCAAACTTCAAATACATAAAAATCACTTTAAATACGGAGAAGAGCTATGTACAGGAACTGTACCTCTGGCATCCTCAATTTTTTAGTTAAAGCCCTTTGTTTTTTTTTCTAATATGAAATTTGCCCGGACACGATCTCCTGAACCATATATCGTCGTTGTAAATGCAAAACCTCGTATCTTTTTTTTGGAAAATTTCAAAGGGGAAGGGAAAAAAGTGTAATAACTTTTCCCAAACTGAAATGTTTTACTTGAAATTTTGACATATTGTTCACAAATAATGTGCCATTAATACTAATCAGTAAAAATATCTCAAAACCTGTGAGAATTGTCTTAACTGGACACACAAGTTTGTACTTTGGAAATCGCAAGAATCGACATACGAGGTTTTGTATTTACATCAACGATATGCTAGCAAATCATGACTTCGTATATTCACAGATCACTTTATGAAAACGTTTCATTTGCAAGAACCAAAACCCTGACATAATTTCTTACTGTGGTATTGCCCTTTGCAAGCTAGATGCTTGATTGATGATGACCAGTATTTTTACCTTTTCTGTAACTATTTTCTGTGTTGTATTATTTATAATTCTTTGATTTGTACCTATCTCTTTGTCTCAAATGTAATTGCAATGGTCTCGTAATTATTTGTTATTTAGGAATAATTAATCAAGCCTGCTTGATTGCTGTAAATGATGTTCATACTGTCAAAGAGATTCAATTTCTAACTCATTACCACACAATGACTCTTTTTGACTCCCCACAAGATAATGGCTTTTGAAAATATTGTGGAAAATGAAGAAATTGCTTATGACAAGCAATTTCTTCATTTCCCACAATGTTTTCCATCCAAAAAGACCTAAAAAGTAAAGATTTCCATTCACTTGAAATTGTTGTCTGCAGGATCTTTCAATTTGGACCGCCCTAAAATTTTGTCGTTTGGAAATGAGTTAAAATGCAAAACAACAAAAACATAAAAAAGCAAGCGCAAAAATAGAAAGTGTTAGTTATTGTAGTCAGAACCCATTCAACTTCGTATATTTCACGATAAATGACCTGGCAGAGCATCCCTAGCTAATAGCTCTTCTGTATAAGGAGGATTAATAAAATATATATTGAAAAGGAACAACTTTGTTAAACGATTGAAGCAACACGAAGCAAATAACTACAAATCCCTCCTTTTCTCAAAGCTTTTTTTTCAACACAACATACATGTAATTATCTTTTTCAGCATCCCTTTCATCGTCTCCTACACTTCTCGAATGTGAACAGTCTTATAATTTGCCATATGGGAAAGGATAAAGAAGCATTTGCAATTTCGTGTCCCAATTTCTGCCCTGTCTCTATTCAATTTTGTTTCAGATTTATTTTCGTAGCCGAGTGAATAAATAAGCTCTTGTATTACTATTAGTATAGACTATTAGCGTAGACTATTTGTTCGTGTACTTTGATTGAGATTTTGTTATAGAATACATACTTTTGTCATTACGGTGCAAGGTTATTTTACTTTGTCCTTTTGACCGAAACCGATTAGAAAAATACTTTTAGATGCATTGTTATATTTTAAGCTATCTTTATCCGCAAGATAATACATGTACAAAGATATAAAGTGATGATTTAAACTAGAAATAGTTTTTGTATTGAAAAAGCTGTTTACGAAATTCAAAATACTGAATTCAAATGAGGTATAACCCTTTTCCAGACATTTACACATTTTGACGTCCTACATGTACAGTTAAAATAATTTGGTAAATATTAGGAGGCAATTTTGTAGACCGGCTCCTCGATTTTGTCTGCAATAAAACCAAGCCAAAAGATATAAATGAAAACGTTAAAACGCCGATCAAATCAATTCAAATGATGATGTTTCATTTTCTAGGTATTATTTTGTGTGCTCGTGCTAACCACGTGGGCGGGATCACGTGCTGCATCTCCGTCAGTGAAGGAAGTACGTCACGTGATTGATAAGGTGCGCCACCTTAACACGTTTAAACGGAATCTTCACTTAGACAGTAAGTAAGATTTATTTAATCTGAAATCCACATTTCGCTGGTTTTCAATAAAAGCCTCGTAATTGAAGCTTATGACAAGCTGTAGTTACAAAGTTTTTGTTGAAAAGCGACGATTATCTGAGCATGTCGATTATTTTTTTAAAACGACAGCATAAATACCATGTATGTAAGAAAAATTGGCCATTCCAAAGACAATGATATAAATGTATTTACATTTTGTCCTGTACATGGTGTTTGCTTTTAACACTCGCAAGCTGTCAACAGCGTTTGTCTTCTTAAAACCGACAACAGCAAGAACAACAATAATTACTAAGACAACAAAAAAACTCTCTAAAATCAATGGGATTAGGTTAAGAAACAGGTATGTATTTGTATGAAAATTTACGAAGATGCGATCTTACCAAACGCGTTTGTTGACAAATATAGAAGGAAAATATGCCACAGCAAAATATACCACAGCAAATTCTGGTAATTATTGTCCATGAGAGTTGCACTTGCGTTTCCCCCAGTCATTTTTGCGAAAATGTTGTTCCTTGGTCCGTAAAACTTGCGCCACGTTTGTATTTCACAGTAAGAGAGCCACCGAAAGAATGTCCCCTTGCCAAATACCACGTAAGGAAGGTTGAGGTAAAAGAAGCGGACACACCAAGATATAATGATCTCCTGACAGCTATGAGGATACTCAACGAAGAGTAAGTTATTTTTGTATTCAACCTCTCCACATACGACAATTTTCAAGCTGGTTGAAATGAAACGGAATTACAGACAATACGCTGCTTATCCCACATATATTCAAAAGTCACTTATTGGTAAAGGGTAATAACAATCCCATTTCATTTTTTAAAGCATGTCTTAATGTCAAGATCGGTAACTTTAATACGTTTAAATGCTAGAGTACTCTATCAGTGTTTTTTGAAATTTTTGATGATAAGTAAAAGAAACGCCTTTAAAGTTGAGACAAAAATACATATTCCATTCACATCTGAACCGCTGTATACATCAATTAGTTTATTTATAAGAAAAAATTAAATCTCAAAAACGACAAAATACTTGGCTTGAAATTTTCATAAGGAAAATTGCTATTTCAAATAAAAAAATAATATTTATAAAAATTATGTTTTAAATATCTCTTTAACATTCTTATGAAAATTATTTTTGTCAAATGCCCGAAAGGATATCGGCTGGGCCGATGTGCGAACTCACTACACTGGATTCATAGCTACCGACTCAACTTTCCGAGCAAAATATGGAATCAAATAAAGGATCATGGATCGACTTACAACTATAGATAAAACGTTTTGGTTATATATCAACACTTTAAGAAGATCCTAATAATACAATAATAAGATAGTTTTGAAAACATTTCTAATGATTTAAGGTAAAAACTGGGTAATGGGCTATGTGACCAGTTATGGAACGAAATCTGTATGGTGCGAATAGATTATTTTAAGCGAGGAAATTCAAGTGCTCTCAAATTTTGAATTTTTGACTTTTTTGGGGGGGTCTTTTGCCAACTTTTCATACAATTTCGAAACATTTTCACAGAAAATGTTTAGAATATTCCCCGGAAATCTGAGCACGTTCCGTTGTTACGGAAACAGGCGATATTGCATCTAACGGTATTTTAGAATTGCTCGGACTTAGGAATGTCACGGAGTGAGTCGAAATATAATGATTATACGGGAAGTGCATTACCAAGGTCTTACCTTAAGAACATGTCTTCTTACAAAAGTGACTTGAATGACAATACAAAGATCACATTTCACAGGTACACCTTGGACGAATTAAAGACTCGAGAAGTGACACAAGAATTCCAGCGTCAGGCGTCCGAGATATGTGCTGGTACTGACGTCAATTGTGACGTCACGTCTCCGTATAGAACAGCAGACGGCTCGTGTAATAACATTCAAAATCCACGATGGGGAAGCATGGGTGCTAAACAAAACAGAATGTTGTCCGCAGCTTACGGTAAGAAACAGATTTCCTACAACATAGTGTCAGCGCAAACCTGTCACATGCCATTCATTCTTGCTCTAAGATATCAACTGAACTTTTGTTCGGCAACATCCTTTCTGACAAACATTTGTCTTCCACCAATTTCATAAATGATCGTAAACCTACCTGGACGAGCAGCTGTGGGCTCGGTTATGATGTTGTGGTCAACTAAATTCAATCACGTTGGTAATTCATTGGTACAAATTAAATATTAATACTGGCCCCAGCATGTCCACATCAAATTAAAGGACATGTGAATACTTAGGACGACAATACTTGTATACATATTCTGTAAAGCCTAATACAAAATTAGAATTTGATACACAATTAGAAAATAACAACAATCTTTTACAGATGACGGCATAGGTTTACCCCGTAACACATCCTTTAGTGGTGAAGCACTACCAAATCCTAAGGACATCAGTCAGACTGTTATTTAGCATGTAGGCTCAAAGTCAAAACATAATAACAAACATGCATGATACTGAATGACGTCTATTTATGGCATTTACAGATGACGGTGTAGGATTACCCAGTTAGTGGTGAGGCACTACCAAACCCAAGAGACATCAGTCAGGTTGTCATTTAGCATGTAGGTTCAAAGTCAAAACATAATAACAGACATGCATGACAATGAATGGCGTTATTTATGGTGTTTACAGATGACGGTATAGGATCACCAAGAAACACATCAGTCAGTGGTGAGGCACTACCAAACCCCAGGGACATCAGTCAGGCTGTCCACCGAGCAACCGGCCCACCGGAAAGAAGTGACGTCATCAACCTGCACGTGTTCCAGTTTGGACAATTCTTGGATCATGACATTACATTTACCCCACTACAGCCAGGTAAGCAGTTACATGGTTTTTGTTGAAATTCGACGAACAAAGTACTTCCAGTAAAGATAATTTCTGGACCATGACATTACATTTTCCCCGCTACAACCAATTAGCCTACGTACATGTACTTAGGAATCACCGTACATGTATTTGGTTGAAAAACCTAAATGGTCAAAATAATGTCATATTCATTGGTCTTTGTGTAAGGGTACAACGTAGCTCGTTTCTGCCAAGCAAAACTTTTCTTTATTTGTATATTACATTTCAAAGCAGTGTCTTTTTACCTGCTCGCTATATTAATAAATATTATTACGGGTTTCATTTGACCGGACACTGACCTTTACTAAAATGTTTTCATATTTTGCATATAGCGTAACATTTTTCAAAAAGTCTTGTATCATAGTACACATATATAACAGGCACAAAAAGAAAATATTACTGATGTGTTAATTTAAAAAAAAAGTTGTGTAATTCTTTAAATAATGATGAATACAATATGTAAAAAAAAATAAAAAATAACATGACATTTATTACAATTTCAGATGTTCTTGATTGTTGTGCCAACAGCAACGAGTAAGTACACCATACTATCGAACTACCGAAAAAGTCCTTAAATATGTCGGAAAAACTCATCTTTCTTTATGATAGAGATCTTGAAAAGGGCTCCTATGACATTCAATCATTCCCCCCCCCCCCCCCAAAAAAAAAGACAAAAAAAAAAAAAAAAAAAAACCTAACTGGTTTTAACATCTGAAGTATGGTGGTAAATATAAATAGATAAAAGAATAAAATGATGAAAATTTACGCTGCATTTATTAACCAATATTTTCTGTGCCATTTCTGGGTGTAATTCAGAAATTAGAAAAGAACTGTGCCTATCTTGTTAATCTGGGTCCACCTGTTTGAAACGTCACAGGGGTCCTTTTTCGAGATCCCATCTCAAACTGGTATATTTCTTTATCATATTATCTCGTTTTACTTTAATGACTGAAGATGTGCCAGTAGAAGTTGTAGCAACAATATCTCGTTTTATACACTAATAATTTAATATCAGTTGAGTTCATTAAAATCCCAGCATTTTGATTGGTTAAAAATGATTTTTCATACCTCCATGAAAAAAAAAAAAATGCCGGAACTACATTTTCCTGTCAAACATTGTATTACGCCGCATTATCAACCTGCCATTTTTGTTGAAAATCAATAATGAAAAGTTGTGTTTTTATTGTTTTTTAAATTGCAGAATATTAAATTATTAGGCGGGGGGCCAGTGGGGCCTACCATGCACCCCCCTAGACTTTTTGCCACTGGTGCCAAATTGTTCCTTAGGTCCTACTTGTTGAAAATCAGAGGTGCCCCCCCCCCCCCAAAAAAAAACTCATTCCCGCTATATGAAACAGCGCCGTTTCCATGGTAACCCTTATGCGCTTTTGAGAAAATGACAGTAGTTGAAAAAATATCAATAACTCTGCTTACAGATATAGTAGATCAGTACTTTTGGTATCAAAATGAAGCTTAGACATTGTTCTTGAATTTGGTATGTGCATATGCAAATTAGCTAATTTGCATATGCATGATTTTTAAGATTTAATTGAAAAATTTGATGAAATTTTCGTCGTTTTTTTAAAATATGGTACAAAAATAAGCTATTACTCACTTAGTTTGTTGGTTATAGTAACATTTTTGGTATCAAATTAAAGCCTAGACATCCCTCTTTAATATACATTAGTCAAATAAGATATTGTTTGCATGCATGATTTTTAGTGATTTTTTTAAATTTTGCCAAAAAATTCGCATATTTATGAATATTTGATATATGTAGTTCTTTCAAGCTTTATAGAAGGACTTACTCACTTTGTATATATAAAACTTCATTTGCAAAGTAGAATTAGGCATTTCAATGTCATTTTACTGAATCAGAGTGTATTAAATCATATTCTAAGGTGCGGTTTCCATGGCAACATATCTTGAAAAAGGGGGTAAGATGGTATTTTAGGAGAAAGAGCTTTTGTTCACTATCTCCTGGATGTAGACTGACAATTAATGTTTTAGATTGATGTTTAGACATCCATCTTTACTTTTTAGAATAGTTATGCAAATAAGCTAATTTGCATATGCATTATAACGAAGAATTAATTAGAATAATCAATTAAATTAACATCATTTTTCACAAGTGCAGCTGGAAAATCAGATGTAGCTCTCATAGTTCTGAATATATACTAACACTTTTGGTATCAAATAAAGCCTGGACATTTCTCTTTATTTTCCAACGCAGTAATGCAAATTAGCTCATTTGCATATGTATGATTTTAAAGATTTAATTAGTATTTATTTTTCATAATTTTTTTGCAATTTCTATTAAGAATAAAACAGAAAAATAAGCTTTAGCTAATTTTGTTGGTGGTGTAGAGTTACAAATTGGATATCAAAATGAAGCTTAGACATTCATCATGGTTTTCAGTGATGCAAATTAGCATATGCATAATATTATCTTCCTTAAAACATTTAAGAGGGCAGGAGAAAAAGCTTATGCTCCCCAAGTCCTGGGTGCAGATTCTGTATATGGGTATCAAAATAAAGCTTAGACACCCATCTTTATTGTTTTGATCACTTAATGCAGATTAGCTTACTTGCATTAGCTATCTTGCAAATGAGTTTGAATAATGATATACAATAACATTATCTTCTATTTGTTAATACTTATGAGATATATAGCAAATTCGACTTTGTTGAAGGACTTCATCATGATATATTTTGATATCAAATATTCTGGAATTAATAGTTTGTAACCCTTTTATGTTTGCGTGCCTTTCGGTCTGGCTGTATGATTTCTTGTGAAAAAGAAAGTGTTTGAAAAAAGACGAATCCTGATTAATGTGGGTTTTGCTTTGATTTACCCAAAAGAGGAGAGCATGGATGGCATTGAGTTATCACAATCCAGTATGCAACTTGACATGAACATTGGGTTAACGACGAAACCTGAAGTGCAAGCCAACTATCTAGCGATAGAAGGCAACTGGAGGAGTGAAGAAAGATATGAGTGGGGTGACTTCTCTTGCCTTAGTAAACAAAAAATTGGAAAAGAGACTATTTTCTTGTCACAAGGAAGTAACCTCAATAAATACTCTCCATACAAACATGATCCATAAGTAACATAATAGACCTGAACCGAAATTTTAATAGACCTGAACCGAAATTCCATGTACATCTTATCACATTGTTTTTCTTTCAATAACAAGTTACCAGTCCTTGCGACCCTCAAAGGTTCAATAAGATAAGATTGAACAGATACAGGTAGGCTAAAAAAAGCATGTATTGAGTACAAAATCATTGGTAAGAGCATTCTGGTCTTTAAGGAGAAGGGCTTTTGAGAAAATAATAACAATCTTTGCCTCTCCTACCAAACAGGAGACAAAATATACTCAAACTATATCAGAAGTCTCATGATTAATACAAGCGAGACCTTTCCAAGCATAACCTAAAACGCCTGAAGCAAAATGACACCACAATAATTATTCAGATCAGCAACATACAACTACAGGATATCTCCAATACCAGTTCAAGCGAGCTACGCAAACAGCATAGTCTCGCAGACTTAGAAACCCATCATGAGGGAAAGGAGGATAAGATGGTATGGACATGCTAAGAGATCCAATTGGGCAATAAAACAGAGTACAACATGCAGGTCACAGGTACGCGCAGATGAGAGAGGACTTGGATGAAATAGAAGCAACTGTCAGAGAGGGGTCTTATAGAAAGGAATATACCACCCATATGAAAAGAACAATTGGATTGATGTATTGATTGATTGCGGTTTAACACCACTTGAACTGTTACGGTCATATAGCAGCTGGAGCACCTTTGCATTGATTTCAGGTATTTCATTCCACCAGTACTACCACAATATCGAATCGGAGCCTTAAACTGGTTTCTCACAAAGATGATTAGCACCCATTGGTGAGAGACAAATGTCAGAATGTGAATTGGCCAAGCAGGGATTCTAACTCAAGACCCCTGAATTTATAGACTCGGTCGATAGCGACTGAGCTATCTCGGCTATGCAAAGTAAATGGAAGAAGGGAGTGAGAACAGCCATACATGTGCAGCATGACAGCAAGCTGGAAGGCAGCACATTGGTGGTCAGTGCTTCTACACCTGCAAGTTATATACGAAACTTGGAAATTAGTGAGTGAAGTTATGTGCAAAGACAAGACTGGTGCTTTTAGGATTTTTATAACATGTCAAGAGTATGACGTTTTTCAAGGAATAATGGATTATGTATACAGTTGGATAAGTCATTCTGTGTGAATGGAGAAGATAATCGGCTGTATGAGGCAGGAGAATTTGCACCGTTAACTTATTTTTCCGTCTCGACCATCAAACTAATTATTATAAAAGATATTAGAGATCATAGAGTAATCATAGAGTTTCATACTTTTAGAGAGAAGGGGATCGATCGGCCAAGTAATGGTCTGAGTAGGACTATGATGCGGCTCAGATGAATGGAGATTCCTTATCTTAAATGAAAGAAGGGATGAGGATAAAAGGTCCTAGAGAGATGACAGTGTCTGACAATGTAAAGAAACAGATTTTTCTGGAGACTATTGTTAAGTTAGTAGACGGTGAAGACTATGAGTGTGACAATTGTTTAGTCAAAAAGTAGAGTCATTGGAATCACAGTACCTATAAAAGATGACTATTAATCTGAAAGGACTCAATCAAAGTCCTACTCGTAGGGGTTGTATTCCAAACCTGGACAAGAAATTATGAATAGTTGAAATATTGTAGCAAAAATGAAAGAGAAGACAGCATTATGAGTGTTGTAACTGAGACTAAATATGCTTTTAGTCTACATACAAATTCAGATTAAGAGAGGCAAGAAGTTGAAGTCTGACCAATATTTGTGAGAAAGCCAGGATTACGAGGTTCATGATATTTTAATGTATCACTTTGACATCTGCACTTCATGGATTTGTGTCATAAACGATTGTAGGCATCATACGGGAAAGCAATATCGGGTAATCAAGTTGGAAATTTGGATGAGAAGAACACATTAAATATTCTTCTAACGAAAAACCCTATCAAACACAGAAAAAAGACTGAAAGGTTTTAATAAGTAAATTAAAGGTATTCTTTTATTGTCCCTTTAATCTTTCCTTCAATAAAGAAAAAATGCACAATTTCCATTTTACAGGATGCAACACTGTTGTATCAATGCAGGACCTTAGGGCAATTGTTTGGACCTGGGTTTATGACCTTGACATTCATACCATTTATTTTGGTTCTAAATGGTGAGTGTTTATGGGATGTACCTACTAAATTTAAGCAAAATAATATAAAAAGATTAATATACGAACTATTAACACTTGACTTGAGGGGTTCATGATATATTCAATATAATCAAGTCATTCAACAATTTGAATCCTAAATTCATTGTTTATCCCAGAAGTATTCACAAATTAAAGTCAATTTCATTAAAAAGGGTCAAAATTGATTGTTTAAATTCATTTGAAATATAGCTAATGCAAGTTAGCTTATATGCATACATGCTTAAAAAGAAGATGGACAGACTTTATTTTGATACCCAAATTGTAAGTGTACACCAAGAACTTGGTGAGTTATAGCTTTTTCTCTTGCTACACCTAACTGCTTTTAAATTAAAAGAAAACAGGTTTCCGTGGAAACGACACCTTGCAAATCCAGGCCTAATGCAAAACTATTGTAAATGCATTTTTGAGAATTTTCTGAAGCCTAAGAAAGAATACAATTATTGTGTTTTAATATTGGGTTTCAAATCTGTATAATTAAAAAGTTATTTAGAATTCAAAAAATGTTGTTTTAAATGTTTAATTTTAAGAAACTTGTTATTTTTCCCCTCTCTAGTAAATTTTTACAAAACATAGTAACAATAGTTTTGCACTAAGCCTTTGGTATCGTAATTCAAACTAATTCTGTAAAAAAGCCTCAAAATGCTTAATTATTTTGTTGTCATGTAATGTTACATAAAAATATGATATAGTCGGGGAATAAACGGGAAAATGGACGAGATCAATGATTCAATTGCCAGTTTAAGGATGGAAAACGACGAGTTAAAAGAGCAAAACAAATCATTGTGGAATGAAGTATCAAATTTGAACTCTAAAATAGATAAGCTCGAATCTCACTCCCGTAGAAATAACTTGAAAATAAGAGGGCTACCAGGCAGATACGATGAGAAATGGAGCGACACGGAGGAAAGGGTGCGCTCTATCATAATAAATGACTTAGATTTACCGGAGATGGAGGACGTTCAAATAGAAAGAGCACATCGGCTGAAATCAAGCGATCCAGAGAAGTGCGTAATTATTGTCAAATTCAATAGATTTAAGGACAAGGAGGCTATACTGCATAAGGCAAGAGATTGTTTGAAAAAATCTCAGTTGTCGGTACACGAAGATTTCACCGAAAGGGTAATGAAATGTAGGAAAGAGTTAGGTGAACGTCTAGTGAGTGAGCGTGCACGTAGAAACTATGCCGTGATGAACTACGATAGGCTGATAGTAGAAAATACCATATATGGGTATGACGAGGAAAACAAATCTATAATTGAAGTCGGTAAAACGCGAGGTAGACCGAACAAGAGGCGGGGCTTTAGGCCATTCATAAACGAAGGGCGCGAAAATGGAAACGAGGGCGCACGTGCCGATGAATTTCAATTGGACGATCAGGACGATAACAACAGTGACGTAATGGAGGGACGGCCTGCGGTTGGATAGGGGGACGGTCAAGGCTCAGTGACTTTACTATCGCAGCGTGATAAATACTACACTGATCTAAACATAGTAACATTGAATGTGAATGGGCTTATAATCCGTTTTTATTCACCTCACAGGGTGTGGCTAAGCGAAGAGGTTATTCGACGAGTTTACTTCTCAATATCTTAGTTGATATAAGAGAAAAACGTGCGGCACGAGCATGAACACATTTCGAAATTGAAAGAACGTTCTATTGTAAAATGAGTTGTTATAAAACCTCGTAACTACAGCCTGATTCACACTGTAGTTATAATGTTTTGCCATAATACCGACGATGTACCGCTAATCGAAAAGGCTGTTTCTCCTCAAGCTTAAATGTAATGAACCGTTTACTAGGCTCCGCCCTGTCTCCCGAAAAAAATCAGAATATAGTAAATATAAAGATGACGCTTGTTTGAAAAAATATCTCTATAATTTTGAAATAATTGGTTTGTTAGAAACCTGGAGTTCTTGTAAAAACGAATTTGATTATTTTCTCTCTTCAAATGTTCACTTTGATAATGTTAGAAATAAATCACGCCATGCAATACGTAACAGTGGAGGTGTTAGTGTTTGGGTTAAGGATGAGCTTGTGCAGTCTGGCCTGGTTAAATGAATATGTACAGAGTTTAAAGATTGTATTGTTTTATACCTTAATACATGTAAATTTGAAAATATGAATGATATTATATTATATATTGCATATGTCTCACCAGAGGGTTCATCCATATACAGAAATACTGAGGAGTCTAATGGCATTATTTTACTAGAGCAAAATTTTAGTACTTTAAAGAATATGTATGCAGATTGTTATTTTTATTTTGCAGGTGACTTCAATGCAAGAACTGGAAATTTAAATGATTATATCTTATCAGATAACCTTAATTATGTATTTCAGAATGATGTTAATTATGATAATGATAACTTTGATTTAAAACGTCAAAATAGGGATACGGAAGTAAATGCTTTTGGTCGATCATTGGTGAATCTTTGCTGTTCAAACAATGTACATATAGTTAATGGAAGATTGTCGGCTAACAGTTCCGGTAACTATACGTGCATTGCAAATGATGGCCATAGTGTAGTAGACTACCATATTGTTTCATCAGAATTGTTTGATTGTATTTCCTATTTTGGTGTTGAAAGTCTCGATGTCTCTGACCATTTCCCAATCTATTCACAGCTGAAATTCTCAGTCATAAATAGAGCAACGATTTCTCAGAATGATAGCTATAACAATGCACGAAATTTTTCGATTAAAAACACAAGACATAAAAAATATATTTGGAAGAAAAATGAAATTTTTAATACAATATTTGAAAGGAATTTGAGACCAGTTGAGGACGAAATCATGCAGTTGATAGATGTTGACATCTCCATGGCTGTTCAAAAGGTTGAACAATTATATCAAAACTCTGCCGATGAATGTAATATGAGGGCCAGACTTCATACATCTTCTGATGACGCGAATGATCAACCTTCATGGTGGGACAAAGATTGCGTACGAAGTAAGAGAAACAAATACTCACTACTAAGACGATTTAGATGGACAAATGAACATTCAGATTTCTTAAGATATTAGGGTGCGAGAAACACATTTAAAAATTTATGCAAAGCCAAAAAGTTATCATTCCAACGTAAAAATAGGTCAAAATTACTAAGCTCTACTAAAAAACCTGCATTGTTTTGGAAAACGATTAAAAGTAACAAAAAGAAAACAGTATCAGATAAAAGTATTACTGCAGTGGCATGGCATAATCATTTTCGTTCTCTATTGCACACCGAAAACGAAGTACCATTTAATTCATCGGACTTGCATAACGTAAATGATGATAACGTCGATAATATTTTAAATCAGCCAATAACCGAATCTGAAATTTCAAGAAGTATAAGAATGTTAAAGGATGGGAAATAACAGGGTACAGATGGTATCGGTTCCGAATTTTATAAACATTCTGAAAATTTAATTATTCCAATTTTGAAGAAACTTTTTAACAGAATTCTTGATACTGGTGATTTTCCACAAACATGGAGCGACAGCATTATAGTTCCAATTTTCAAATCGGGATGCAAGAGTAACGCTTCAAATTATAGAGGAATATCATTAATTAATGCTGCATATAAGATTTTTTCAAATATTATATATTAACGAAAGAATACAGAAATGGGCAGATTTATGTAATCTTATTGACGAGTGTCAATCTGGATTTAGAAGTGGTTATTCTGTACTTGATAATCTATTCAGTTTACAAAGTATAATACAAAAATATATCTCAAAAAAAGGAGGACGTTGTTATATTTTATTCATAGACTTTGAAAAGGCTTTTGATTCGATTGGACACTTCAAGTTGTTTACTAGTTTAACCCAAAAAGGAATGAATGGAAAAGTGTTGAATGTACTTGTCTCGATGTATTCTAAATTACGAGCACATGTTAGAATCGACGCAGATCATATCTCAAGTCCGTTTATGTGCAATAAAGGCACGAGACAAGGAGATCAAAATTCATGTAGATTTTTCATTATCTACATAAATGATTTATTGAATTTTATCAAAGCAAAATGTAAACGAGGAATATTTATTACATCGCAAATTATAGGCCAGTTACTTTAGCATTTAGGGTACCACTAATTCTAACAGAAATAATTTTGTAACTGAACGAAAGTCTTTTATATCATGACCAACATATCAAAAGTCCTCAGAGCAAATCTGGGGGGAAATGGTGCTAAATCACGCTAAAAGATGCCTTGATATAATCGTAATACAATGGTCCATCCTACCCACCATACATTTTCTCGAGTACCACGTGCTTCTCTTACACTATACTTTTTACATATTATTTCTAATTTTATTGAATTTTATATGAAAATTGAAAAATGTATTCATTATAAATAAAAATTTAAAAGGATAAATATAACGAATAAGTAAAAAAAATCGCTTTAAATAGAATTATCTGCGATCGATTTTTGAAAGTACGGAAGCTCAATGTGACTATGATATTATTACACCTGGCAGATATAGATTATTCGATTCGAAATTACATAATTTGCGAGTAAACCACCCTTTACTCGCCCCCAACCACTTGGTTTGAAGTCCATACATGCTTTTTGGTATTATACGCCCGAAGGATTGTATTAAGTTATGGCCCGATCGTCCGTCTGTCCATCTGTCCGTCTGTCCGTCCGTTAGCAATTTCTTGTGTGCACAACTTTTCCTACAGTTTTGATCGGATTTTGATCAAACTTGCCATAATGAATCTCCATGGTGTCTAGTTATGCACACCGCTTACGGAATTCAGGTAACTCTTTTCGCCCTTGAATTATCTTGAATTATCTGTCATTGAATAAATAAAATGCCCATTTTATTGTTTGCGCAACCCCTTCTACATTTTTCATCAGAATTTTATCAAACAACCCACAATGAACCTCCACGGTGTCTAGTTGTATACACCGCTTACGGAATATAGATAACTGTTATCATTTCTGAATTATCTGCCCTTGAACTTAAGGAAAAATGCCTATTTTCTCAAAAATGCCCATTTTCTCGTGTGCGCAACTCCTACAGATTTAACTCGAATTCAATCAAACTAGCCACAATAAATTTCCATGGTGTCAAGTTGTACACAACGCTTACGGAATTTAGATAACTGTTTTCGTTACTGAATTATCTGCCCTTGAATTTAAGAAAAATGCCCATTTTCTTAAAAATGCCCATTTTCTCGTGTGCGCAACTCCTACAGTTTCAACCATAATTCAATGAAACTAGCCACAATGAATCCCTATGGTGTCTGAGTGTGGAAGCATAATTTGGATAACTTCTCAAGTTTGAATTATCTGCCCTTGAATTGAAAATAATGGTCAATTTTACTGAAAAGCCCCTCTCGGGCGTATATGCGCCGCATTGCGAAGATCTTGTCAAATATCGAGGTAAAGGACGAAAATTATTATAATGAATATCTTCACATTTTCTCTCGATGATTCCTTATTTTATATACATGTATTGTGCGTTTTCTTCTTTCAGCTACTTAGATATTTTTTTGCATCTCTTTAACTCGTGTCGGTCTGAAAGGAAGGCTGTCAATAAGAGTCTCTTCAAGAAAGCAACCAATAACCAAATTGATCAAAGACCAACTTTCTCTCTTTCTCGAAGATGTTTCTCATAGTGTTATAGAAAATGCGGGAGAAAGGATATCTGTACATATTTACAATGGAGAAACCACAAAACAATTGAATAACATAAGATTTCAAAAATTAAAACGTTAAGTCTTCCGCCAACTTAAGCTGCTGCCAGATACCACAGTCTATCTTCAAGTCCAAATGTGGATAGGAAACACTATAGAACCAACTGAATGGGGCTGGAACAAAATCAACAACAAATTAAATCCAGTTAAAACACACATGTCTGCTGCACCTGAACGCTTGTTTAAAATAATTAGATGTAATTGCAAACTAAATTGTGATTCCAAAATGTGCACACGTAGGAAACATGGTCTGTCCTGTTCAGCGGGTTGTGGAGAGTGCCGTGGTGTAAGCTGCACTAATGTGCTCTTAATTAAAGAAGATTTCGAAATGGATTGAATTTATAAGTGCCATCAATATGAACATGTATCTGGAAAAAAGGTCTTTATAACATTTAATACAAACACACTGTAGATCTAGATCAAGATCAGGCTGTTTGTACGCACTGTCTGATCACAATGCCCGATGTTCCTATATTATTTTTCCGTGCCCTATACCAACTTTTAGAGAAAATAGTCGACCTTGACCAGACATCACTGAGGCACAATTCGATCTACATATACGGTAGTCTGAAAGATTAAAATGGTCGCTTATCCAGATCCGCACCAACACACAAACACTCAAATATATTTTATAAAGCAGTTTTTGTCTTTGGGGTATATACAACATCAAATATGCATATAGATATACTATTTTGTCTTATATAACCTTGAATCGCACATAATTTGAAAACATACAAACGATTTTATTATTATTATTTATTATTATTAGTATGACTCGAAATCCATTACAAAGTGATAGAAATGAATTTTGTGCTAAAATAGACTCGGTTTACCGTTAAATATTAATAAATCGTAGGTGTTAAATTTATAAAATCTCGTAACTACGGCTTGATTCAAGCCGTAGTTACGAGATTTAATAACAACACCAACGAGATGCTATTGTTTGTCTGAAAATACGTCACGGTTAACCCGATAAAAGTATTCCCTATGTGCATTATAGGCCGGTGACTTTCTAAGAAGCAAAATCAATCAGTAATGAAAAACAGTCTTTGATTTGACGTCTGTGAAGAGAATCGAATCGTAAAATAAACTTCAAAAGATGAAAATGCTGACAATCAGATTTTTATCCTTTTGTATCAATATTTTCTTTGCTATAATGTACACAAATTCGATCTTTTTGCAAATTGTCTTTGTCGTCTGCAGCAGCTTTAGAATGGGAAGTCTAATATTCACATTCAGATGTCGGTTTAAATATATTTGGTAAGTTAACCTTAGTAAAAGTGTGGGTGGGGTAATTTCACCTGCAAATGTCTAATTGAAATAAAGAAATTATGAAAGTCTGTGTTTTTTGCTTTATAAACCCCTAATATTACGTTATCTATAATATGTTTCATCCACAATAACATATTTGGTTTTAAAAGATGGTTTTCTAAGCCTACACGAAAAACATTCTTTTGGCTTGCCTTGTAGGGGTCTCTTCGTTAGATCGATATTTTTCATATTTCCCCTCGAGTAACATTTGAGGACTTTTTTTCTGGAATGAGTAGATGGTTGTAGATTAGAAAAATGTTGGTTTCGTTTCTGTTAGAATTAGTGGTAGGTTGGGCCTATTTTTCGGCTAAAGTGACTGGCCTATTAGCGATATATACTGTTTAATGTACGCAGACGACGTAGCGAGCTGTGCAGACACGGCAATACATTTACAACAACAATTGAATGGTCTATCTAGTTTCTTTGAATATTCAGGAATGAAAGTTAATTTGAATAAAACTGAAATAATGGTTTTTAGAAACGGTGGCCCGTTGCGTAACTATGAAAAGTGGTATTATAATGGAAACCTTGTAAATGTAGTCTCTAAATATAAATATATGGGTCTCTTATTCACGCCAACATTATCTTGGACTGCAGCACAAACCCAGCTTGCAGAGCAAGGACGTAAAGCATTTCATTCTATTAAACAGTTTCAAAAATCATTTGGTTATTTTGCGCATTCTGATGCTTTTAGATTGTTTGACAGTATGATATCTCCTATCTTAACTTTCGGTGCTGAAATCTGGGGTACAACCTATAGCGAGGCTACGGAAAAGCGCAATTAGAATTTTGTCGATATTTTATAGGTATTAATTCTACAAGTAATAATAGTATGGTTCTGGGCGATTGTGGGCGTTTTCCGATGTATGTTATCTATTACACAAAATGTATTAAATTTTGGTGTCATCTGCTACGTATGCCGAACAACAGAAATGCTTTTAATTGTTATAAAATGATTAAGTCATTCGATGAAAACAATAGATATACATGGGCAACCAAAGTAAAAAATATTTTGTTTAGGTATGGCTTTGGATACGTTTGGATCGCACAAGAGATAGGAGACGAAAATCAATTTTAACGTATGTTTAAACAACGAGTGACGGACTGCGCGAGACAAGACTGGCACAACGACATTAACAATTCTACACGATGTGACACCTACAAGCATTTTAAATTTGTTTTAGAGCCTGAAAAATATTTAATTATTGATATACCGTTTAAGTTCAGAAAAGCTGTAGCACGTTTCCGTTGTTCCAATCGTAAGTTAAATATAGAGTTGGGAAGACATTTTGCTTTAAACAGAGATGATAGAATTTGCATGCATTGTTTCATATCAAGCGACATTTTTAAGATAGAAGATGAATATCATGCATTCTTTGAATGTGACCAATTTAATGACATAAGGCTTAACTATCTATACAATTGGTATAATGGTCGCAGAAATCGAGAAGCTTTCAACAGTTTAATAGGGAAGTACTAATCTTGCAGTTGTTAGAAATACAACAACTTATATAATGAAATTAATAGAACAAACTGATTGTCGTTAAGGGGTAGTGTATAATATTATTGATTTTTCTTGTACTGTTGTACAAAATGTTGTATTTTGGGCCGGTGGCCTTTTTCTACAATAAATGTATTGATTGATTGTACTCTCTCCATACAGATTGAAAACGCTGTGTGTATTAGATATTCCCTAATTGGTGAAATATTTATAAGTATTTTTTTTAAGAATGTGCATATGCAAATAAGTTTATTTGCATCACTGAAAACCATGATGAATGTCTAGGCTTCATTTTGATATCCAAATTGTAACTGTACACCACCAACAAAATTAGCTAAAGCTTATTTTTCTGTTTTATTCTTGATAGAAATTGCAAAAAAAAATCAAGAAAAATACTAATTAAATCTTTAAAATCATACATATGCAAATTAACTAATTTGCATTGCTGCGTTGGAAAATAACGAGAAATGTCTAGGCTTTATTTTGATACCAAAAGTGATAATATATATTCAGAACTATGAGAGCTACATCTGATTTTCCAGCTGCACTTGCGAAAAATGATGTTAATTAAATTGATTATTCTAATTAATTCTTCGTTATAATGCATATGCAAATTAGCTAATTTGCATAACTATTCTAAAAAAGTAAAGATGGATGTCTAAACATCAATCTAAAACATTAATTGTCAGTCTACATCCAGGAGATAGTGAACAAAAGCTCTTTCTCCTAAAATACCATCTTACCCCCTTTTTCAAGATATGTTGCCATGGAAACCGCACCTTAGAATATGATTTAATACACTCTGATTCAGTAAAATGACATTGAAATGCCCAATTCTACTTTGTAAATGAAGTCATAAATATGCGAATTTTTCGGCAAAATTTAAAAAAATACTAAAAATCATGCTTGCAAAATATATCTTATTTGACTAATGTATATTAAAGAGAGATGTCTAGGCTTCATTTTGACACCAAAATTGTTACTATAACCAACAAACTAAGTGAGTAATAGCGTATTTTTGTATAATATTTAAAAAAAAAAACGACGAAAATTTCATCAAATTTTTCAATTAAATCTTAAAAATCATGCATATGCAAATTAGCTAATTTGCATATGCACATACCAAATTCAGGAACAATGTCTAAGCTTTGTTTTGATACCAAAAGTACTGATCTACTATATCTGTAAGTTATTGATATTTTTTCAACTACTGTCATTTTCTCAAAAGCGCATAAGGGTTACCATGGAAACGGCACTGTTTCATATAGCGGGAATGAGTTTTTTCTTGGGGGCACCTCTGATTTTCAACAAGTAGGACCTAAGGAACAATTTGGCACCAGTGGCAAAAAGTTTGGGGGGTGCATGGTAGGCCCCACTGGCCCCCCGACTATATAAGAAATGAATGTAATCTTATTTTTTTCATGCAGGTATGAAAAATAAAATCTAATCACACTTTTGTATGAACCGCTTCGCGGATTCATACAGTGTGATTAGATTTTATTTTTCATACCCGCATGAAAAAAATAAAATTGCATTCATTCCTTAGGTATATCTCGTATTTTCTTCTTTAAACAAACAAGTAACCGCAACGTGTTTCTGATGTTTTGGAAAGAAGTCAGCATTATCATTTTATTACAGTGTTGATAACTGTGTACCCATCCACATACAGCGTAACGAAGGGACTGGGTCATTCTTCTTCCGAGGTTACTGCATGAACGTGGCGAGATCCGACCCGTATTGCGACACAGGTACATCATGAGATATAATTATTTCGTCGGTGTTGTTGCAAAACGTCGTAACTCCAGCTTAATTAAAGCTGGAGTTACGAGATTTTGCAATTACACCGACGACGTATCCATCCATATACAGCGTAATGAAGGAACTGGGTCGTTGTTCTTCCGAGGTTACTGCATGAACGTGGCTAGATCCGACCCGTTTTGTGACACAGGTAAAGAAACACACGTATATCGCGCGATAAATGACCTTGCAGAGCATCCCTAGCCAAAATCCAGGGATGATCTGCCAGGTCATTCATCGTAACCTTTACATGTATATTACAAGGCATTATTTTGGTGGAGAATCACATACCAAGTCACGTTAAACAATTATCAACAATTCTGTAAATACGTGATCGATTTGAGAAAAAAAAACTTGAAGGAGAGAAAATGGGAAAATGCATCATTGATTATGTTGGTTGTTGTGGACCTTTAAAACAAATTCTGCTATATCTTATTTTTTAAAGAAATTGTGTTTTGTCATCACTAACTTTGTTTCATATCAGATTCTGTTAAAAATTTGAATTTCATCCTACAAATTCCCAATATTTTCACACATTTTTGCTTTAAACCAATATCTAATCACATGTTTATACGAAGGTCAACTTAATTTCCATTTTATTTATAACCAAAGAAAATATGCCGAAATGTATAATGTAAACTGTTTTTGAATTACTTGAATTTCATAAAACCTCACAAGGGTAGTAATTGATGTTCATTTTAAATTTTTTAGGCAACCGACCTAACGGCTTCCAATACATTCCTTTTAAATAACATCATTTGAAAACCAAATGAAAAACTACTTATAGGACAATCCAATAATAAGTTCGAAGTAACACGTTTTTTCAGGAGATAACGGCGTACTACGAGAACAACGTAATGACATCACATCTTACATTGACGCTTCTAACGTCTACGGATCAACGGAGGATCAGACCAACGCTTTACGTGACGGACGTAAATATTCCTAGTTTTTTTCATCGCCAACGCTTGTATTTATTAAGATTGGTATTGTCTGTCACTTAGGAATCTTTAAACAAAAGTAAGATGAACAAAAACGCTACCATATCGTTTGACATTTTTTCCAAACTGATTATTGCAAACCTTAGGTTACTATCGATACTTCAATAGCAGTAAAGCTGCAACAGATGCTTATCTATTTTATTGAAACTTAAAATCTTTGTTTTATGCACCTGTACATATACTAGAAAAATTCTCCCTTTTTGGAAAATACCAAATTTGATTATTATTGATAATTGTGATTGCAGCTTTTCTACGACTGGAAGATGAGCGTTTACCACGCGATCCTGATCTGTCTATTTGTTCTAAAGATGGGGTACATGATGTGGAATGTAATCTTGCAGGTCAGTTATTATTTCTTCATCTTACTAGAGAGGCGACATCCTAAAGGTTTCGGAAATACAAAATTTAATGTGGTTGTTTGCGTGGAAAAATGCCGAAAGGCGACTTTATGATTGACCTTGAAACTATAAACTTTTCCCTTTCATGACATTGAAATTTGATATTAATTCGAGTTATTTTAACCTTGTTATCAGACGATGCATATCGATATTTGTTCCCACATTATACAGTTTGGCCCTGCCAATTAAGTGGGGATAAGGTACTGGAAAATGTTTCAATATCTCGCAAAAATAGACATAGATCTACCACTATTCTGAAAATGCATTTAAACGCATTTCCGTAAAGCAATATAAAACAACATAGAACAGAAGATACAAAACTTCCATATGAATATAACCAACAATGTCATTGTCAAAACAAAACAAAACAATAACCTTTGTCCGGTAACTATGAACGTCCGGTATAGATGCAGTTGCATCCTGTAGTTTGCGCCATAAGTATCTTACCAGATTAAACGCCTATTTGGAAACAAATACGAACTTTGCGGCTGTCTAATCTAAGGAATTCAGGAAAATCATTCAACAACTATTATTTTTTATTGTATGGCTAATAAACCGTTTCATATGCATACGTATGCTAGAGATTACAATGGAAATTATGTATTATTTTTAAAAAATCCTTAATGTTACCTTGCATCGTTTCTATACATTGATTGAATGCAGCTGGTTTTATCGGAAGAAATCATCATAGATGCACATACAATGATATTTTGTTTTTTTTACCAGGTGACGTCAGAGCAAATGTGGTTCCTTCTCTGACCGCCTACCATCACCTCTTTGCACTGGAACACAACAGGATTGCATCCCTGCTCCGTGATTCAATCTCAGACGACGAGACGCTATTTCAGGAAACCAGACGCATTCTGATCGCAATCATGCAGAGGATTACATATGAGGAATTTCTCCCATCATTCATTTCGGCCTCAACAATGGATGAATACGGGTTGGCGAGTAATGGAAACTTTGCATACGATGCGTCGCTTGATGCTACCATGATTAACGAATTCGGAATTGGATATAGGTAAGAAACAACATTACATCGAAGCGGCGCTTTAGTTATAACACCCCATATATGAAGTGGAGATGGTATACTTGTTCTACCATGCCTGTCTGGCATTCCGTCCTTCTGTTCATAGACGTTTCTGTACTCTAACACACGAACCATTTGACCTAGGATCTTGAAACTTTTTAACAGTTATTGCCCTTGGCCGAAGGAGGTGCCCTATTCTTTTCAGGTCACGTAGGTTAAAGGACAATGTCACGATTGGACTTTGTTTCAATTCTGTTTTCATGCTCTAAATCAAAAATATTTTGACCTATAGCACTTTCTAAGTAACAAAACGTTAGTGTGAGTATTTGAACGCTTTGCGACACTTCCAGTAATGCTTAATATTTTCTATCCATTAATTAGAAACCAATCATCCTTTCCAATTTGTTTTCTGATATCAAGGGAAATCGTCGAGGTAATCCAGTTTTTTTGGAAACTTCGGGAGAATACTAGTAACTTTGTCTTTTCAAGTTGTCACGGATAACAAATAGATCTATGTGCATGAAACTTTCAGTGTCTAGTGGTGAATTGACAAATTATGCTATTTTTCGTGCAATCAAAATTGCGCATACTATCAGATTTCGTATTTCTAACGTTAATTTATTATATGTATATCATCAAATCTTAAATGAGATATGTAATATTCCTCTTTTCTCACAAGATTCGGACACACCTGGATACCACGCACTATGGACATCTTCAACACAAACTTCCGTCCAGTCACCCGGACCCCGACAGAAGATTCGTTTGACAATCTTGACCTATACTATAATGACGGGAACCCCGCTGGACCTGACGGCCTCGCTATGTGGCTGACCGGCGAAAACTCCGCAGAAACAGATAGGTACATGTCGTCGGTTACGTTCGAAAAAGAAGTAACTACAGCTTATCCAAGCTGAAGTTACGACATTTACGAAAGTGACCAATGATGTGTTGGTGTTCTAGATCCCAGTTCGATTTGAGTTTTGGCTCAATATCAAATGCCTATACACGACCAAGCTATAAAGAGAAATTCCATATTTATTTTGTCACGAATTTTACTTTTATTTCATGTAAAAGAGTGTATTTTCTTCTGAAATTTCTGCAAATGTAATGTCAAAGTACTGCGCCTTACACGAGGAATAGATTATTTTCCATAAAATTAAATTGACTATGGTAAACCTGAATTTACATTTATATGAAATTTGTTATTTCATCTCAACTTTTAAAAGTATTTGTTGGCTTATCAGCAACAATGTTAAAAAAATGATAACGCCTAAACGCATAAGAGTACCAATTATGGCATCAAAACATGCTTTTAAAAAATGAAATGGGAATGAAATGTCTCTTTAAAGGTTGACTTAACATTTACCAGCATGTATATTTTCAGATTTATAGAGAGAGCCGCTCAATCTTTCCTGTTTAAAGATGACGAGACAAGGACTGCTTTTGACCTCGTGGCCTTGAACATCCAGCGAGGGCGTGATCACGGACTCCCATCATACACTGCGTACCGGAAGTTATGTAATCCTTCCGCAAATGACGTCACAAGTTTTGATGACTTGACGAATCACGCAGATGATATGCAAAGAGCTTATGCTGACATATACAGGTACAAATTATTTGTAACGCTGTTTTTATCGAAACCTCGTAACTGCACCTTAAAACAAGCTGCAATTACGAAGTTTTTATTGGAAAGCGACACAATGTTGTTTATTTTCTAGTTTGATGCATATTAGTCAGGGCCATCGAACACTATGGATCGTGCTTCTTGTTTGTTTTCGTTTAGAACAAACTTAGATGATGCATATAAAGCACTTTGTTAAACATGATATGAAATATCAAGGAATCTTAGACCTGTGAAAATAAGGTATGATGTCGATTTATTAAGCTTTTAGTTGATATTCTTTGTCGTGGGCTGTTTTCTTAAGGAATTTTGATAAGGCGACATAAATTTTGTGTTCAAGCACGCTACGTAATATAAAACTATCGAAAATGGCGCAATTTTCTTGTTTTTTATATTCATGTGAAATACATTTCAGTGATCCCAATGACATAGACCTGTTTAGCGGTCTTATAACTGAGTCACCTGTAACCGGAAGCGGAAGTGACCTTGGTCCAACTCTGGAGTGCATTCTGGGAAGACAATTTAGGAATCTGAAATATGGGGACAGATTTTGGTTCGAAGGTCCGACAGCAGGTTTCCAGGATGGTTTGTATAAAATTTAGCGTTTAAAACATTTAATTTGTCGTCTATAAAAATTTTGAATTGAGAAAGGTTCGACATTTTGTCATATGGTCGTACAAAAATTAAATTGGACACATAATATGTATGCAAAGTGTGACGATAGATAGAATTCTAAATGTATGTGACAAGCCTTGACGTTTCTAATAGACAATTAACCTAACAGACATTTCATCTTTTTAACTAAATAATTATCTTCTTTGTTACTATTGTGTATTGTACAATTACATATTCTCTCTTTATCAACTCACATATCCATTTTCATCAACATCAGTTTTGTGTGTGTCCATCATGTTTGCATCTCCTTTCAAATTGGAACAGTCTGAATGATGTGCCACTTACGAAAGTTTATAATTATGACAGCCCTTTTTATTTTTCATTTCGTGCTTTTCATTCCAGATCAGCTTGCTGCAATTAAGGAATACACAATGGCTAAAGTACTGTGTAATAACTACGGATTTGAAACCGTCAACTATCCAAGTGCATTCCTTGCTACGTACGTATAAATTTGTATGTCGTCACTAGTTCAATTCCTGGGCGGATAAATATTTTTTCGAAAATTTATCACCCATTAATGGGTAAGACAATCGTAATTTTATCCTATAATAAGTGGAATGAGTAGTTGGAGGTCGTAAAGGATTTGTAGTTGTACTGGTGAGATCAACTATGCAATGAAACTTGTACGGTAATCAAGCCATTGAGATATGGCTTTAAACTCAAAATAATGTGTAAGATCCCATGCAAATCAATACCAAAAGATCTGTTTGCTTAACAATATATTTGGTACAACAATTAATTGGCCTATGTGCCTGGTGTTTTGTCTGTTCATCTGTCTGTCAGCAAAAGCCAATAAACAATGGTAATTACTTTAGAACTATTAAGGATATAAATTTGCTGTTATTTGCAATATACCTAGTCCAATCGATCAATTGACAAATTATCATCATGGTACTTTTGTTTTCAGTGATGACTTTAGAAGATGCCAAGATATTCCCGACCTTGACATTGGGCTGTTTGAACCTGACGCTCCCGCGACTCCTCCGGTCACCGACGCACCACAAAGTCCCGTAACCAACCCGCCAAATGAACCGACCAACCCACCGCGACCAACAAACCCACCGAGGCCAACGCGTCCAAGGCCCAGCAACCCTCCGAATCCCCCGACTAACCCCACGAATCCGCCGACCAACCCGCAAAATCCACCAACAAATCCCCCGAGGCCACCACGTCCAGGTGGTAATAGACCTGGAAGACCACGCAATCCACCACGTGACCAGGAGATCGAACAAATACTCCGAGATCTGAAACTGGAGACTCTACTTGAGGCTGTCAAAGAGGATCTTGAGGAACAGAATTAGAAATGAAAATATACTTGACCTATGTATCAACATTGTAAATGTTAAAGCTACCAACCGTGTAAATGTTAAAGCTATCAACTCTGTAAATGTTTAAGCTATCAACTTTGTGAATGTTTAAAGCTATCAACCTTGTAAATGATTAAAGCTGCTGAGGACGAAATGATGTATGTGTCAATAGATTTCAGATTTTTTGTTTATATATATTTCGTCGTTTTTTTTTAAAAAAATCGTAACTAAAGCTGCAGTTACGAGATTTTTGTTGAAAAGCGACTATAGGCTACTATAAATGGAGTTCCCCCGAGACCAGAACGCCCGCTAGCAATCCTCCGAATCCGCGGCCCAACCCGCCTAGTTCGCCCACAAACCAGAACGTCCAGGCGGAAGCAAACCCGGAAGAATTCAAAAGATCGACAAAGATAGCGTATTCCTGTTAAGTATAGATATCGATAAATGACCTGTCAGATCATCTCTAGCTATTTACAATAGTTGTCTTGCCAGGTTATTTATTGTGAGCTATTTTGGCAAACAAAAGTAAGGCCACACCGCACCAAATCCTGGTCCTAGAGAAAAGCCGTCCTAGTAATACTTCTACTCCGATTTCAAATATTTTTTATATCATTATCACGTAGTACGTTGAACAATGGAAAATTCTGTGAAAATCAGTTCCAAGCGGTGTAAAATCAGGTGTCCTAAAAAGTGTTTTTGTCAAGGATCCTGATTTGCACATAAGTAAAGGAAAAACAAGACAAAAATACGTATATGTTCAGCAGTAGAACACAAGTACCATTCTGAAGGTTGTATGTTGAAAAATGGAATAAATGGGAAAAAATCTAAGTCAAACGGTGTAAAATCAAGTGTCATCACATCTCTGTACATTCCATCGCAAAAAGAAGATTTGAAATAAGGACTTTTATCTCGATCTCGATCTCTTGATAACGTCGTACTACGTAGATTAAGGAATTTCCACCACTCGGGACAGATTTTCCTCAAAAATCATAGTTTCAACGTACTACCTTCAGAGTAGTATTTTTGTGTTGTTCTGCCGCAACATACATTCAGCCTAAGGTTTCTTGATAAAAAAAAAACTTCTTTCATACACTTCGTGAATAAAAGAAGTTTAGAACCAAGTGATATTCATCTTTACACCGTTTGGGAAACATTTTTCAAAAATTTCTGCATGTCAATGAACTACCTTTAAAATGTGTGTATTGCTGTTATATAAGTGCCATCTGAGGTTATTTGCCCCCCAAAATCGCTTTTCCGTACATTTCGTGGCTAAAAGAAGTTTCGAACTAAAGAAAATACATATTTACACCATTTGGGAAACATTTATCAAAACTTTCTACCTTTCAAGGAACTACCTTTAAAATGATATTTTTGTGTTATATTGCTGTTACATATGTGTAGTATTAGGTTCTTTGACCAAAACACCTCAAACACCCACCCCCAAAAAACGCTTTTCGATACACCCATTGCTAAAAGAAGTTTTGAACTAAGGAAAATGCATCTTTACTCATTTGGGAAACATTTTGTAAGAATTTCCTCTTTTCACGGAACTACCTTTAAAATGTTTTCATATGGAATTGGTGTTACATACTTGCAGTTTCAGGATCTTTGACCAACACACCATTTTAGGCAAAGTCTATATTCAAAAGAAGATTTGAATCGAGGACTCTGGATTTTACACGGTTTGGGACAGATTTTTCCCCAAAAAATATATTTTCAGCATACTACCTTCAGAGTGGTATTTTTGTGTTGTATTGGTGTAATATACGTGCAGTCTAAGGTAACTTGACCAAAAACTATGTTTCGGTACATTCCGTGGCTAAAGGAAGAACTAAAGAAAATTCATCTTTACACCGTTTGGGAAACATTTTCCAAAAATTTCTACTTTTCAAGCTGCTCCCTTAAAAATGGTGTTTTTGTCTTGTATTGCTGTTACACACGTGCAGTGTCGGGATCTTGGACCAAAACATCACATTTCGGTACATTCCATGGCTTAAAGAAGATTGAAATAAGGACTCTGGCTTTTACACCGTTTGGGACAGATCTTCCCCAAAAAAATATTTTCAGCGTACTACCTTCACAGTGGTATTTTGTGTTGTATTGGTGTTATATACGTGCAATCTGAGGTTACTTGACTAAAATCTACTTTTCGGTACATTAAGTAGATATAAGGAATTTAGAATTAAAGAAAATTCATCTGTACACCGTTTGGGTAACATTTTTCAAAAATTTCTACTTTTCAAGGAACTACCTTTAAATTGGTATTTTCGTCTTGTATTGCTGTTACATACGTGCAGCACCAAGATTTTGGACCAAAACACCACATTTCGGTACATTCCATGGCTTAAAGAAGATTCGTAATAAGGACTCCGTTTTTTACACCGTTTGGGACAGATTTTCCCTAAAAATAACATTTTCAGCGTACTACCTTCAGAGTGGTATTTTTGTGTTGTATTGGTGTTATATACGTGCAATCTGAGGTTACCAGCCCAAAAATTCCTTTTCGGTACATTCCGTGGCTAAAAGAAAAACTAAAGAAAAGTCAACTTTACAGCGTTTGGGAAACATTTCTAAAAATGTCTACCTTTCTATGTGCTACCTTTAAATTGGTATTTTTGTCCTGTATTGCTGTTACATACGTGCATTATCAGGATATTGGACCAAAACACCACATTTCGGTACATTCCATGGCTTAAATGAAAATTTGAAATAAGGACTCTGGCTTTTACACCGTTTGGGACAGATTTCCCCCCAAAATATTTTTTTCAGCGTACTACCTTCAGAGTGGTATTTTTGTGTTGTATTGGTGTTATATACGCTCAATCTAATGTTACTTGACCAAAAACTATTTTTTATTATACAATCCGTGGCTATATGAAGTTTAGAACTAAAGAATATTCATATTTACATTCTTTGAGAAACATTTTTCACAACTTTCAACTTTTTAAGGAACTACGTTTAAAATTGTATTTTTGTCTTGTATTGCTGTCACATACGTGCAGCATCGAGATCTTGGACCAAAACCCCATAATTTGGTACATTCCGTGGCTTAAAAAAGATTTGAATGAATGAATGAATGGAGTTTTAAGGCCCGTCGACTACTATGGTCATATTGGGCGCTTAAATATACCTACTACATAGATGTACGATTATATGTATTAGTTACATAAACATCTAGTGTGGAAATGATAAAAAATATGTTAGTATATAACAGATAAAATTCTAAGCGAAATAACTATACACCATGAATAATCCGACGTGAGCACGAAAGGACATGGGCTCCTCCCAGATCAGAGAATACCCATGTCCGAGTCCACCCGACCGGAAAATCCACAGATCATCTAAATAAATTAAACAAACTGAAATTAAGCAGATAAAAAAACTATATAGAGGACAAAATAAAAATAGGCCATGAATAATCCGACGTGAGCACGAAAGGACATGGGCTTCTCCCAGATTAGAGAACACCCATGTCCGAGTCCACCCGACCCGAAAATCATATAAATAAATACAATGCAACTCGCCGAATAATCCGATGTGAGCACGAATGGACATGGGCTCCTCCCAGATCAGAGGTCACCCATGTCCGAGTCCACCCGACCGGAAAATTCATAGGGTATATAACCCATTAACAATAACTGAAGTAGAATGATTAAAAATATCATACGAAATATTGTATAACAATGTACCATGAATAATCCGACGTGAGCACGAATGGTAAAAAAGATTTGAAATAACGACTCTGGATTATACATCGATTAAAACAGATTTTCCAAAAAATACATTTTCAGCGTACTACCTTCAGAGTGATATTTTTGTGTTGTTTTGGTGTTGCAATCTGAGGTTACTTGACAAAAAAACTACTTTTGGTTACATACCGTGGCTATATGAAGTTTCTATATCAAGATCTTGGCCCAAAACACCACATTTCGTTACATTCCATGGCTTAAAGAAGATTTTTAATAAGAAATCTGGATTTAACATCGTTTGGGACAGATTTTCAAAAAAAAGAAGAATTTTTTCAGCGTTCTACCTTCAGAGTGGTATTTTTTTGTGTTGTATTGGTGTTATATACGTGCAATCTGAGGTAACTTGACCAAAAACTACTTTTTGGTACATTCCTTAGCTAAAAGAAGTTTAGAACTATTGCAAATTCATATCTACAGCGTTTAGGAAACATTTTCCAAAAATTTCTCCTTTTCAAGAAGCTACCTTTGAAATGGTATTATTGTCTTATATTGCTGTTACATATGTGCAGCATCAAGATCTTGGACCAAAACACCACATTTCGGTACAATCCATGGCTTAAAGAAGATTCGTAATAAGGACTCTGGCTTTTAGATTTTACAACGTTTGGGACAGATTCCCCCCCCCCCCCCCCCAAAAAAAAAGAAAAATAAATAAATAAATACATTTTCAGCGTACTACATTCAGAGTGATATTTTTGTGCTGTATTTGCTGTTATATACGTGCAATCTGAGGTTCCTTGACCAAAAATTCCTTTTCGGTACATTCCGTGGCTAAAAGAAGAACTAAAGAAAAGTCATCTTTACAGTGTTTGGGAAACATTTCTAAAAATGTCTACCTTTCAATGTGCTACCTTTAAAATGGTATTTTTGTCTTGTATTGCTGTTACATACGTACAGTATCAGGATCTTGGACCAAAATACCACATTTTGGTACATTCCATGGCTTAAAGAAGATTTGTTAAAAGGAATCTGGCTTTTACACCGTTTGGGACAAATTGTCCCCAAAACATTATACTTTCAGCATACTACGAGTACATTCAGAGTTGTATTTTTGTGTTGTATTTGCTGTTATATACGTGCAATCTGAGGTTACTTGACCAAAAACTACTTTTCGGTACATTCCGTGGCTATAGGAAGAACTAAAGAAAATTCCTCTTTACACCGTTTGGGAAATATTTTTCAAAAAATTCTATTTTCAAGGTGCTACCTTTAAAATGGTATTGATGTCTTGTTTTGCTGTTATATACGTGCAACATCAAGATCTTGGACCAAAACGCCACATTTCGGTACATTCCATGGCTTAAAGAAGATTGTTAATAAGGACTCTGGATTTTACATCGTTTGGGACAGATTTTCCAAAAAAAAATAATAATAATTTTCAGCGTACTACATTCAGAGTAGTATTTTTGTGTTGTATTTGCTGTTATATACATGCAATAAAAGGTTACCAAAAAACTACTTTTCTGTATATTCCGTGGCTAGATAAAGTTTAGACCTAAAGACAATTCATCTTTCCCCCATTTGGGAAACCTTTTCAAAAATTTCTACTTTTCAAGGAACGTCGTTTAAAATGGTATTTTGTTTTGTATTGCTGTTACATACGTGCAGCATCGAAATCTTGATCCAAAACACCACATTTCGGTACATACATGCCATGGCTTAAAAAAATTTGTAATGAGGAGATCTGGGGCCAGTTTCATCAAAACATTTAAGACGCATTTTTGACTTACCGATGTCCTAACTATCGGTTAAAACAACAAACGCGTAACGCAAATTTTGATAGATAGGTGATACACGTGCCTTGCCCTTAACCTGTCGTAAGTCATCGGTAAGACAAAAATACGTCTTAAATATTTAGATGAAACAAGCTCCTGGATTTCACAACGTTTGGGACAGATTTTCCAAAAGAAAAATACATTTTCAGCGTACTACATTCAGAGTGGTATTTTTGTGTTGTATTTGCTGTTATATACGTGCAATCTGAGGTTACTTGACCAAAAACTCCTTTCGGTACATTCCGTGGTTAAAGGAAGAACGAAAGAAAATTCATCTTTACACCGTTTGGGAAACATTTTTTCAAAAATTTCTCTTTTTCAAGGTGCTACGTTTAAAATGGTATTTTTGTTTTGTGTTGCTGTTACATGCATGCCGTATCAGGATCTTTGACCAAAACTCCACATTTCGGTATATTTCATGGCGTAACCCTTTACCACACAATGACTCTTTTTGAGTCCCCACAAGATAATGGCTTTGGAAAACATTGTGGAAAATTAAGAAATTGCTTGTGACAAGCAATTTCTTCATTTCTTACAATGTTTTCTCTCTAAAAAGCCAAAACTATTTAGAATTCCATTCACTTGAATTTGTCGTCTGCAACGTCTTCAAATTAGAACAGTCCAAAGTTTTGTCGTTTGGTAATGGGTTAAAGAAGATTTGAAATAAGGAATCTGGCTTTTACACCGTTTGGGACACATTTTCCCCAAAAATTATATTTTCAGCGTACTACAATCAGAGTAGTGTTTTTTTCTGTTATATTGGTGTTATATACGTACAATCTGAGGTTACTTGACCAAAAAACATTTTTCGGTACATTCCGTGGCTAAAGGAAGAACTAAAGAAAATTCATCTTTACACCGTTTGGGAAACATTTTTCAGAAATTTCTACTTTTCAAGGTGCTACCTTTAAAATGGTATTTTTGTCTTGTATTGCTTTTACATACGTGCAGTATCAGGATCTTGGACCGAAACACCACATTTCGGTACATTCCATGGCTTAAAGAAGATTGAAATAAGGACTCTAGATTTACACCGTTTGGGACAGATTTTCCCCCAAAAAATATTTTCAGCGAATACCTTCAGAGCGGTATTTTGGTGTTTTATTGGTGTTATATACATGCAATCTGAGGTTACTTGACCAAAAACTACTTTTCGGTACATTCCGTAGCTATAAGAAGTTTAGAACTAAAGAAAATTCATCTTTACACCGTTTGGGAAACATTTTTCATAAATTTCTACTTGACAATGAACTAACTTTAAAATGGTATGTTTGTCTTGTATTGCTGTTACATACGTGCAGCATCAAGATCTTGGACCAAACACCACATTTCGGTACATTCCATGGCTTAAAGAAGATTTGTAATAAGGACTCTAGATTTTACTTCGTTTAGGACAGATTTTCAAAAAAATACATTTTCAGCGTATTACATTCAGATTGGCTTTTTTCTGTTGTATTTGCTGTTATATACGTGAAATGTGAGGTTACTTGACCAAAAACTACCTTTCGGTACATTCCGTAGCTAAAAGAAGTTTAGAACTAAAGAAAATTCATCTTTACACCGTTTGGGAAACATTTTTCAAAAAGTTCTACTTTTCAAGGTGCTACCTTTAAAATGGTATTTTCGTCTTGTATTACTGTTACATACGTGCAGTATCAGGACCTTTGACCAAAACACAACATTTCGGTACATTCCATGGCTGAAAGAAGATTTAAGATAAGAGCTCTTAGTCTAGGCGATTGGTGCAAAATATGACTGAAATTGCTCAGATAATGAAGAAAGCATGAAAGTTGGCACACATGTAGTTCACATTGTCCTCAGCATTTTAAGAGGTGGAGCCAGTGCGAACAGTACATAGCTTAGCAACGGTTGCTATGCACCAATTTCTCCATAGCAACCGTCATATAACATGCACACAAGCTTATTTTACTGAAGACTTTTCATGTATTTCAATATATACAGCTTTAATCTTTATGCCCACATCACATTTGAGTAATTTTGATACACTCATCACAGCAACTGTTGCTATGCAACACATTTTCCTTAGCAACAAAGCATATTTCTATGTCCGATGAGGATTTTCAGTAAAAAAAATACATATTTGAATCATAGGCATCTCTACTGGTGATAATTTCTCCAGTCTTTAGTAATGATGGTAACGAGTACCATTTGGCTACTTAGCAACGGTTGCTATGCAACACTTTCTCCATAGCAACCATCATATTACATGCACAAAAATCTATTTTACTGAAGACTTTTAATGAATTTCAATATCTACAGCTTTATTCTTTATGCCTATATAACATTTGTACAATTTCAATACACACATTATAGGAAATGTTGCTAAACAACACATTTTGAGTAATTTCAATACACACATCATAGCAACTGTTGCTGGGCAACACACTTTCCTTAGTAACCAATATATTCCATATCCGACAGTCCTTTTCAGTAACCATTTATTTATATTTTAGATATGTGCTGCTTTACTTACATTAATTTCATAATTTCTTTACTGTATTTCAAGTTTTCCCTCCTTACCTATCAACCCCTGTGTTTAAACCGATTCCTACACGTACAGTGACACTTTTTTTTTACTCCTCTCATGAAAAAATGCCTAGTCATACATACATTTCGCGGCTAGATGTACTATGTACATAAGCTACTTTAAGCTTCTATTGGCACTTTTTGTTTGTTTCTGTTTGTTTTTTCAAATGCGATTAGCAGTAAAGATGCAGTAAGTTTTACCTCACTGCTACCCACTCTATACAGCTGTGGAGACTGGGTCATTGACAATTAAGTGTCTTTCCACAAGGGCACAAAATAATTCTTCTGAAAGAATGTGTGGTTAAGTGTATCATGGTTTCATCAATTCAATAACACCTTTAAAGTGACATTTCACATTTATTTCATTTTCTAAAAGTATGTCTTGATGCAGAGATTGTTTATTCTAATGCGTAGAAATGCTATCAGTTTTTCGAAGTTGTTATTTGTAAGCGAAAAATATGCCTTCAAAGTTGAGACAGAAATGACAAATTCTATATAAATCTGAACTGTTGTCCACAACAATTTGTTAAATTTTAGCACAAAAATATATATTTCTCTTAAACGGCTAAATATTTTGGCTTGAAATTTTCAGAATTTTAATAAGAAAAAATGCTCTTTCAGATAGAATAAAAGTAAAATTTAAGTAAAAATAATTCTGAAATGTCACTTTAAAGAGGCAGAGGAAGGTGATTGGCCAACCCATGGTTTACAGTGAGATAAAGCCCACATGTCTGTCATCAGGCAATGTATTTGTCCACTTACTTCTGGTAACCTGATATCTTCCTGCAATAATCTCAGTAAAGAGATGGCAAAAAGAATACAACTTACCGAGTCATTTTGAAAAATTGCGTTGCAATGAAAAATTCTGCAAATCTAACATATTAGTCAGCTGTCTGGGTAGTTGATGGTGAAGAGCTTGACATGTCTTTAAGGCCCGGTGATACCCCAGTCAGGGATAACAAAATGCCAGCAGACAGGATATTTGTCAAGAGATTTTGATACAATCTTCAGGCAACCGCATGCAGTCGTCCGGTGGCAGCTCAATTTACTTTGTGGAAGTTCAAATTTTAGAGCAGGTATTTATTTTCATAGCGCCTGATACCGTTTAAGATCAGATGTATGCTTTGCGAAGCTGCAGAGCGATGAAAATATGGCTCTAACCGTAGCTTCCGAGAGTATGGAGTATCTTTCTGACCTAAATAATTCATTCAAAACATTTATGAAATGATTGCTGCCATGCCCATTTGATCTGTGACTGCGTGAGCAAAATGTCCTAAAATCGTAATACAGCTAACTTGTATCACCAATTTACAGCTACACATCACAACCTTGAACTAATCAATATAGTATATGGTTCGCGATCCGATTACATCTATTACCATTTCTGTTGCTCTTTGATGACACAGTATATGAAAGGCAAGGAAAGTCAATAATTGTATCATATTTAATGAGGTAAATGCATTGTCTAGCAACCATTTTAAAGTAATGTGCAGTTAACTTGCTAAATACTTAATAGAAAGAGAAGAAATAATCATCAGTAAAGCTGCCTATCATTGAAATATTATGATTATTTTCTAAAAATGCTCATCTGACATAGACATATGCTTGGTAAGGAAAGTGTTTAGCATAGCAATAGCTGCTATGACGCGTGTATTGAAATTATCCAAATGTGATGTGGGCATGAAGAGAAAAGTTGATAATGAAATATAAATAAAGTCTTCAGTAGAATAAGCCTTTGTGTCTGTTATATGACGGTTGCTATGGAGAAAGTGCTGCATAGCAACCGTTGCTAAGTACCCAAATGGTACTCGTTACCATCATTACTAAAAAATGGAGAAGTTATCATCAGTGTATATGCATATTATTAAAATATGTATTTTTTTTTACTGAAAATGCCCATCGAACATAAAGATATGTTTGGTTGCTAAGGAAAATGTGTTGCATAGCAACAGTTGCTATGATACATGTATTAGAATTACTCTATGTGGTGTGGGCATAAAAAATAAAGCTGTAGTTATTGAAATACATTAAAAGTCTCCAGTGAAATAAGCTTTTGTACATGTTATATGACGGTTGCTATGGAGAAATTGTTGCATAGCAACCGTTGCTAAGCTATGTACTGTTTGCACTGGCTCCACCTCTTAAAATGCTGAGGACGATGTGAGCTACATGTGTGCCAACTTTCATGCTTTCTTCATTTTCTGAGCAATTTTTACACCAATCGCCTTGACTATCTGTCTTTTACACCGTTTGGGACAGATTTTCCCGAAAAATATCTTTTCAGCGTACTACCTTCTGAGTGGTATTTTTGTGTTCTATTGGTGTTATATACATGCAATCTGAGGTAACTTGACCAAAAACTACTTTTCGGTACAATCCGTGGCTATATGGAATTTAGAACTAAAGATAACTCATCTTTACACCGTTTGGGAAATAAATTTTTTTCAAAAACTTCTACCTTTTAATTCGCTACCTTTAAAATGGTATTTTTGTCTTGTATTGCTGTTACATACGTGCAGTATCACAATGTTGGACCAAAACACCACATTTCGGTACATTCCATGGCTTAAAGAAGATTTGAAATAAGGATTCTGGCTTTTACACCGTTTTAGACAGATTTCCCCCTAAAATTATATTTTTAGCGTACTACCTTCAGAGTGGTATTTTTGTGTTGTATTGGTGTTATATACGTGCAATCTGAAGTTACTTGACCAAAAGCTACTTTTCGGTACATTCCGTAGCTATAAGTAGTTTAGAAGTTAAGAAAATTTATCTTTACACCGTTTGGGAAACATTTTTCAAAAATTTGTACTTTTCAAGGAACTACCCTTAAAATGGTATTTGTCATGTATTGCTGTAACATACGTTCAGCATCAAGATCTTGGACCAAAACGGCACATTTCGGTACATTCCATGGCTTAAAGAAGATTTGTAATAAAAATTCTGGATTTTACATCGTTCGGGACAGATTTTTTTAAAAAAATACATTTTCAGCGTACTACATTCAGAGTGGTATTTTTTGTGTTGTATTTGCTGTTATATACTTGCAATCTGAGGTTATTTGACCAAAAACCACTTTTCGGTACATTCCGTGGCTAAATGAAGAACTAGGCAAAATACATCTGTACACCGTTTGGGAATTTTTTTTTTCAAAATTTCTACTTTTCAAGGTGCTACCTTTAAAATGGTATTTTGTCTTGTATTGCTGTTACATACGTGCAGCATAACGATCTTGGACCAAAACACCACATTTCGGTACATTCCATGGCTTAAAGAAGATTTGTAATAAGGACTCTGGATTTTACACCGTTTGGGACAGATTTCCCCCCAAAATTATATTTTCAGCGTACTACCTTCAGAGTGGTATTTTTGTGTTGTATTTGCTGTTATATACGTGCAATCTGGGGTTACTTGACCAAAAACCACTTTTCGGTACATTCCGTGGCTAAAGGAAAAACTAAGCAAATTACATCTTTACACCGTAAGGGAAACACTTTTTCAAAATTTCTACTTTTCAAGGTGCTACCTTTAAAATGGTAATTTTGTCTTGTATTGCTGTTACATATGTGCAGTATCAGAATCTTGGACCAAAACACCACATTTCGGTACATTCCATAGCTTCAAGAAGATTTGAAATAAGGACTCTGGCTTTTACACCGTTTGAGACAGATTTTCCCCAAAAAATATATTTTCAGCGTACTACCTTCAGAGTGGTATTTTTGTGTTATATTGGTGTTATATACGTGCAATCTGAGGTTACTTGACCAAAAGCTACTTTTCGTTACATTCCGTTGCTATATAAAAAGCTATGAAATAAAGAAAATTCATCTTTATACCGTTTGGGAAACATTTTTTAAAAAATTAAACTTTTAAATGTGCTACCTTTAAAAGGGTATTTTTGTTTTGTATTGCTGTAACAACGGTGCAGTATCAGGATCTTGGACCAAAACACCACATTTCGGTACATTCCACGGCATAAAGAAGATTTGAAATAAGGACTCTGGCTTTTACACCATTTGGGACAGATTTTCCCCAAAAAATATTTTTTCAGCGTACTACCTTCAGAGTGTTATTCTTGTGTTGTATTGGTGTTATATACGTGCAATCTGAGGTTACTTGACCAAAAATCATATTTTTGGTATATTCCTTGGCTAAAGGAAAAACTAAAGAAAATTCATCTTTACACCGTATGGGAAACATTTTTTCAAAAATTTCTACTTTTCAAGGTGCTATCTTTAAAAGGGTATTTTTGTCTTGTGTTACTATTACATACGTGCAGTATCAGGATCTTGGACCAAAACACCATTTTTCGGTACATTCCATGGCTAAAAGAAGATTTGAAATAAGGAATCTGGCTTTTACACCGTTTGGGACAGATTTTCCCCAAAATATATATTTTCAGCGTTGTATTGGTGTTATATACGTGCAATCTGAGGTTACTTGACCAAAATCCATATTTTTGGTATATTCTTTGGCTAAAGGAGACTAAAGAAAATTCATCTTTACACCGTTTGGGAAACACTTTTTCACAAATTTCTACTTTTCAAGGTGCTATCTTTAAAATAGTTAGGCAGATATATCCAAAATTTTGGGTCAATCGTTCACTTTTTCAGGAAAGCACCAAATTTGGCACACATGTAGTATAGACCCATACAAATGAAATCCTAGGTAGATCCCAAAATCTGACCTCCCTGATGGCCGCCATATTGAATTCCAATATGGCCGCCAATTTTGACTTGTTAACAGCAATATCTCCCTTATTATTGCAGATATTGACTTACTTTTTGCGTCTACACCTATATTTGAAGTACCAGCGGATCAAATGAATTCATATATGCATGTGGAATGGCCATCTAGGATTTCAAAGATGGCCGCCACTAATTAATGTTTTTGTTAATATCCGATGAAAATCGTTATTAATACAAACACACTTTTATGGTTAACACAAACACTTTGAACAGCTGTTGTCTCAATGAGATCATTCTCAAAATTGGTTCGAGTTGGCCATTTTGAATTTCAAAATGGCCGCCATTTTGTCGATGCGTTCTTCTCGTTCTTTCACAATACAAATGACTTATCATGGAGCATATAGTCATTGAATCGTCCGAGTTATGATTTTAAGTGCAAAAAGCAAAGGGAATGTTTCCAAATTTGTAATCTTGAAGTAAAAACAAGTTTTTTATTTCTAAAATAGATACGTTTTGTCTGGCTGCCATGTTCCAAGATTCATGGTATAGATAGATAAATACACATATGTAGCAATCTTTTGAATATACAAAAAGTTACGTTATCTTTAAGACTGTAAACAGAGCTTGTTATTATTCATTATACCCATGTATCAAACGATTGGGGCATATTGTTTAAACATTGTATCTATATGTCTGCCGTCTGTCCGTCCGTCCGTCTGTCTGTCTGAAAACTTAACATTTGCCTTTTCTCGGAAAGTATTGGACATACAGAACTCAAATTTGGTATGTAACCTTATTTCAATATTATCTATCGGTTGCGTGCAATATGACCTTCATCATGGTCATTTGTTAACCCTCATCAACCCTTTACACAAAAAATAACATTTTATGCCATTTCGGGGGCATTTGTGTTTCACAAACACATTTTGTTTCGATATTGAAATTGTAATATCAAAGAATATCTTGTTATTTTCTTAAACAGAGTACATGGTTGCCATAGTGAGATAACTGAGTGACGATGTTAAGTGTATATTTTTGAAAAAAATCATGGCACATTATCAATATTGTTGCTTTTCAAAGATGGTTAGGCCTACCACAAGAGAAATTAATACATAATTATATGAACAATGGGTTCATATAGGGCTAAACATCATAACAGATCGTTTTACCTTTGCAATTTGAAGCAGAAGATGGAAACCACTTTAAAAGAAATGACAAATCGGATTTGTCGATGATTAATATCATGTTTCGTGATTATGATATTGTTCCATGACCAAATAAGAGATGACTGGCAAACAAAACTTAAATATTCCTTCAACGGACAAGGTTCACTTTGTTCATAAATCGGCCCAAATTTTTCAGACAAATGAAGTGTCTTTTCAAAAAGTATTGGTCATTGAAAATGAAAGAATGACATCTCAACCTTCTGAAAAGTGAATTTATTTCAATGAAAAATTGTAAATTTGTACGTCTAAATCGTCGAACTTTGTCCTTTAGTTATTCCTTCTTTTCGTCTCCTTTTTAGCGTGAATATTCGTAGAAAAGGGGGTTAAAATATTCCCGACATCCAGGTGTCAACGTTGTCGTAATGCTTTGGTTAAGTTTTTATAGGCAACTGTCATATCTGATTTTATGAAAGCTTTTGCTCTGAAACTTTGCAGATGCTTCTTTGATTATAATATCAAACTCCTAGCAAGAATTCATTCTTGGTAAAGTTTTTGTGTGAATTCGCATATGTCTGTAATGACTTTATTTCTGCTTGAGCTATTGCTTTCAAACTTTGCATGTGCTTCTGTGATTGCTAGCAATAGAAGGAGATGTTATTGGTAGTGTTGTTGAAGACTGGGCCAGTACAAGATTGTATGTTGGTTGTGGAATTTCTGTCTGTATGATAACATGTACCGTAGAAACAACAACACACGATTTTTTCACTCTTCAGCACACGATAGTTCTTCGGCTGCTCTTGATTAAAGTAAAACCATAAATTGTAGTTTGTAAATAAATAATTGTGCAAGATAATTATTTGTGCAATTCCTGGTCATTCTCATTGGTATTCTATAACAAGATTCCAATGCAAATATTAATGAAAGAAGCATTTATTTCCAAAAACAGATTTAATTCTAAAAAAGAGCATTTACAACCGGCAGTTAAAAACCACCAGAAAGTTCAATTTAATAGAAATATGAAAGAATGTGAAATAACTTACAGTTATATTCAGCCTGCTTCCATGTACATGTACACAATTGTTGCTTTTTCGTATTCGTCCATCTATTTTGTCACTGAAAATAGTGCTAGATCAAGTACCTGCTGCACGCATATTTGAAGGATACTTGCATTATAGTTTGCAAGCCTGTATCGTGTGTCAGTTATCACTATGCACACAAATATTGTCCTGCATTCATTTCATAAATGAAGCAGCCATACTTGTCAGCAGATTGCATTCTGGTTCTTGTCTTCTAGATTTAATCTCACACATAAGGTCCGAGTTTCAATTCAGTTATAACTCTTTTTATTCGTTCATTCATTCTTCCTACATGACAGCCACTCAAGTTTTGGGTGGAGGCAACTACTTGCCCCCAATTTTGTCTGCCTAGACAATACACTTATTATATCAATCAGCAAATCATTCACTTAAGGTGTGAGAGACTTTACGTACATTCACCTATACGTAACATTTAGGCAGACATTGACAGATTATGTGTATCAGTTGTAATTTTAGAAATAAAGATAAATTGTAAATGATAGGCATTCTGAATAAGAAGATGGCGATCCAACATGTATGTGCAAGTGAGGTGCAAGTGACTTCAATAGACCCAATGTCCTCTCAAACATTGAGGGTTGACGCATAAGTCATTTACTACATCTCTTGCTGAAGCCATTCTTGTGTAGAACAGAAGTCTGTCATTTCTGCCATCAACATTCTTGCTTGGATATTTCTTTTTAAAGATTGCATAACCATATCAAATTCACAGTACGGCAATAAAATGCAACAGTGAAGTCCTTTGTTAAACAAGTGCACCCCTTTCTTCGGCGGCCATCTATCATGAATTACAGACATGCATTCTGTAATTATAAAAATGGGATATTTATAATTACTAGTCAATCTCAATTATGAATTTAAATGAATTTCAACTCTCGGTAGGGAACACATTTGAAGTACACATTTACCCATTTGAAGGATTATTATTCATTAAATGGCATCCATTATAGAACATGGCAGCCAGGAGGAACTTCTGGTGGTTATCACCTTATATCTCAAAACGTTCATATTAAGCAATGTTTTCTCTAATTTTATGCTTAAAACACAATCTGTACCACGTCATGTCTTGTCTGCTCCACTTATAACTATGTCAACTATATTTTACGGTAAAAATAAAATACTGGTCGACTTACGGGCGGCCATCTTGAAATTGAAATGGCCAACGCAAATTTTTTTGAAAATGGCTTTATTGAAACAAAGCTCGTAAAAGTGATTGAAAGCCATTGAAAGATCATTTGTATCAGTTATAAACTGATAAAGATATAAACAGAACAGAAATAAGTGGCGGCCATCTTTGAATTCCAAGATGGCCATTCCAAACGCATACATGCATTAATTCATTTGATCCCCTGGTACTTCAAATATAGACGTAGACGCAAAAAGTAAGTCAATTTCTGCCATAATAAGGGAGATATTGCTGTTTACACGTCAAAATTGGCGGCCATATTGGAATTCAATATGGCGGCCGTCAGGAGAGTCAGATTTTGGGATCTACCTAGGAAACCATTTGTATGTGTCTATACTACATGTGTACCAAATTTGGTGCTTTCCTGAAAAAGTGAACGATCATATGCCATATCTGCCTAACTAAAATGGTATTTTTGTCTTGTATTACTGTTACATACGTGCAGTATCAGGATCTTGGACCAAAACACCATATTGCGGTAGATTCCATGGCTTAAAGAAGATTTGAAATAAAGACTCTGGCTTTTACGCCGTTTGAGACAGAATTTCCTCCAAAAATATATTTTCAGCGTACTACCTTCAGAGAGGTATTTTTGTGTTATATTGGTGTTATATACGTGCAATCTGAGGTTACTTGACCAAAAACTACTTTTCGTTACATTCCGTAGCTATATAAAAAGCTATGAAATAAAGAAAATTCATCTTTATAACGTTTGGGAAACATTTTTTAAAAATTTAAACTTTTAAATGTGCTACCTTTAAAAGGGTATTTTTGTTTTGTATTGCTGTTACAACGGTGCAGTATCAGGATCTTTGACCAAAACACCACATTTCGGTACATTCCATGGCACAAAGAAGATTTGAAATAAGGACTCTGGCTTTTACACCGTTTGGGACAGATTTTTCCCAAAAAATATTTTTTCAGCGTACATGTACTACCTTCAGAGTGTTATTCTTGTGTTGTATTGGTGTTGTATACGTGCAATGTGAGGTTACTTGACCAAAGACTACTTTTCGGTACATTCCGTGGCTAAAGGAAGAACTAAAGAAAATTCATCTTTAAACCGTTTGGGAAACATTTTTCAAAAAATTCTACTTTTCAAGGAACTACCTTTAAAATGGTATTTTTGTCTTGTATTGCTGTTACATACGTGCAGCATCAAGATCTTGGACCAAAACACCACATTTCGGTACATTCCATTGCCTTTAAAAGATTTGAAATAAAGGCTTCGGATTTTACATCGTAATTGGGACAGATTTTTCCCCAAAGTTACATTTTTACCGTACTACCTTCAGAGTGGTATTTTTGTGTTGTATTGGTATTATTTACGTGAAATCTGAGGTTACATGACCAAAAAACTACTTTTCGGTACATTCCGTGGCTATATGAAGTTTAGAGCTAAAGAAAATTCATCTTTAAACCGTTTGGGAAACATTTTTCAAAAATTTCTACTTTTCAAGGAACTACCTTTAAAATGGTATTTTTGTCTTGTATTGCTGTTACATACGTGCAGCATCAAGATCTTGGACCAAAACACCACATTTCGGTACATTCAATGGGTAAAAGAATATTTGAAATAAGGACTCTGAATTTTACACCGTTTTGGACGTTTTTTCCAAAAGAAATTATATTTTCAGCGCACTACCTTCAGAGTGGTATTTTTGTGTTGTATTGGTGTTTTATATACGTGCAATCTGTGGTTACTTGACCAAAAACACTTTTCGGTACATCCCATGGCTAAAGAAAATTTAGAACTAAAGAAAATTCATCTTTACACCGTTTGAGAAACATTTTGTTAAAAAATTTCTACTTTTCATTGAACTTCCTTTGAAATGGTATTTTTGTCTTGTACTGCTGTTACATACGTACAGTATAAGGATATTTGACCAAAACGCCACACTTCGGTACATTCCTTGGCTAAAAGAAGATTTGAAAAGGCCGCTGGATTTATCCAAAAAAATATATTGTCAGCGTACTACCTTTAGAGTGGTATTTTTGTGTTGTATTTTGTTATATAAGTGTAATCTGACGTTACTTTAGCAAATAAACCACTTTTCGGTACATTTCGTGGCTAAAGAAAGTTTAGAACTAAGGAAAATTCATCTTTACACCGTTGGGAAAGCATTTTTCAAAAATATATACTTTTCAAGGAACTTCCTTTAAAATGTTTTTTTTTTTGTATTGTATTGCTGTTATATACTTGTAGTACAAGGGTTTTGGACCAAGACACCGCGGTTCGGTTCATTCAATGGCTAAAAGAAGATTTGAAATAAGGACACTGGATACCGTTTTGGACAGATTTTTCCACAAAAATGTATTTTCAACGTACTACATTCAAAGTGTATTTTTTCGAATCTATTTTTAGCAAAACAAAGCGTAGTTTTGACGACCTTTGACGAATAATTTAAGTATAAATATGAAGTTTTTGCTTCAAAAATAGAGAATGTCGATTATTAGTCTTCTTCTTTACCCTCGGTAATTTCTTTGCTAGTTTCGTTACGTTAACTTACTCCCATTTATTTCGACGCCTGTATTTGTTTGTTTTTTTGGAGCTACTCTTAAAAATTATACCCTGGAAAAAGGATCAACCCATTCCTGCACATTGAAGCTTTTTGACTTCCTTTAGAGGTTTGGGAAACATCGTTGAAAATAAAGAAATTGCTTGTAATAAAGAATATTTTCGTTTCCCAAATTTTTTCTACCAAAAATTGTAAAAAAATAAAATTTCATATACTTGATAATGTCGACTGCAATTTATTTAAAATTCGATCAGTCCAAATTTTGCCGTCTAGCAATATGTTTGTCGGTGGATATATTTGCAAAGACTAAGTTGTAACGAAATAATGAGTTAACATTAACTGATGAAAACGGGTGGTCAAGCAGAAAATTGCGACGGTCAGTCGCAGTATATAAGCTCAAAATTGCAGACTTCGGACTGAGCACAGCTGAAACAGTCCGAATTACTATCGAGGTGAAACGTTGCTTTGAGAAAACATCATATCGTGGTAAAAGAGTTAGTGACATCACATAATGAGGGTAAGATAATTTTGATTAGAAATATTTTTTAATTTTACTTTTTTTATTAAAGCTTTTCCTAGCAAGCCCAAAATCTTATTACTGTTTAAAATCAATTAGTATTTGTTTTGCGAACTAATATATTGTGAAGGCATTCTTTTCGCCGTGAATGAATCTTTTTATTAAATTTTTCATTAACTCATTTCCAGTAAAATGCTGAAAACTATTATAAATTATTAGTATTAAAGAAAAACGTTGATAAGGCTTTTTGATCGCATAAACGACATTTTAATTCATTAGAAAGAGATATTGAGAGACAAGAAGTGCAAATGCTAATTATCATCACTTTCTCATTCTCCATCTTTTGAAATTACCAGATTGCAATATTTTATAGTCTTATCCAAATTCAAAGATGTTGCAGACGACAATTTCAAGCGGATGGAATTTTACTCTTTTTATCTTTCTTGGTAGAAAACTTTGTGGAAAATGAGGAAATTGCTTGTTACAAGCAATTTCTTCATTGTCCACAATGTTTTCTAAAGCCATTACCTTTTAGGGAGTCAAAATGCGTCAATATGTGGGAACAGTTTAATCATTTCACAGACAAAAAATACAACGTTTGTTCAAATACAAAATCGCTAAAGACGACAAAAAATGAACTATGATAAAGAAAACACCTGCAATACAATAAATCATATCAAAATGAAGCACATGGGCGGATTTGGTGCAGTGGTTACACGCTGGACTTGTAACACCGGGCTCGCAGGTTCGATCCCACCGCCTCTAGAATCTTTCGGATGAGACTATAAACCGAGATCCCGTCTCCATACGGCCCTATTACCAGTTAAGTGGGACGTAAAACTCAAATAAATTCAAAATCCAAAGTGAATCGCAAACAGAAAATGCTGAATGTCGGTATTTCCTTCTTTTTTCCACAATGTTTTGCTAAGCCCCTTTTTATAAGGGACGTCAAAATCAGGTCTTGTTTTGGAAAGGGTTAATTGATGGCATGTAAATGCAATAAGTACTTTATTAACAGTGGAGAATCGCGTTATACAACATCAAAACAAAAAGAACAACTACAGTTGTAGAAAATGTTCGGTAGCTCTGTAGATCTAAATACTTGACAAATTGCGAATTTGGTTTGAAGCAGAAAATATGAAAAATCGTCAGAGGTTTGCTGAATGTAGTGGAGCTTATAAAAAGAACACGATAGAAAATTCATTCACGACAAAATTAAAAATTGTTACATCGTCAATAACTTTTTACAGACTGCATGGCATTCACTAAAGACCTTGAGCTTTTCCACCTCCTTTATATTCAAATCTATCATGTCGTCACTTTTCAACAAAAACCTCGTATCTGCAGCTTTTTTCAAGCTGCAGATACGAGGTTTTTGTTGAAAACCAGCGATGTACTAATGGAATTATTGAAGAGACTTTCTGGAAGAAGATTGTTAAAAGTATCTGACTGTGCAGGCTGAATTTGATCGAAACTTTTTACTACAATGTAATTATCTGGATCTACATTTTGTCCCTATCTTATTAGACATTGTTTTTCCAGATGCCACATCTGGTTGACGCTTGCTTAAAAGTGCTTATATAGACTTTCCATAGATATCTTCTCATGCATATTAATTTTCATTTCATCTGAAAGAGCGTATTTTATTATGAAAATTCTAAAGAATCCAAGCCGAAATATTGGGCCGTTTACGGGGATATAGTTTGTTCTTAAAAATTGAATTAATTGTGGTAAACTATTGTTCACATGTACTTGGAATTTTTCATTGTTGTCTTCACTTTAAAGGCGTTTTCTTGGCTTATATGCAACAATTTAGAAAAAAAAAAACAACATAAAAACAACAACTTATAAGCAACAATTTCAAAAAGCAACAACAAAAAATAAGAGGCACTAGAGGGTCTGAATCGCTCCACTAGCTTCATTTGAAGAATCGTCTCATGATTTCCTTTGTCTCTAAGTCCCGCCTTCCACGCCCACTTTTATGAACCGAACAAAATTTCAATAATAATTAAAGTAAAAATGCCATCAAGAAACATTTCTGTCAAATTTGGTCTAGATTGGCCCAATGGCTGATTTTTAAAGAATTTCATGATTTCTCCAATTTTGATAAGCCCTTCCATACCTCACCTATACTTATGGACCAATCAAAATTATTTTAATTTTTACGTAAAGGGTTAAAAAAAGGCTCATTTCTGCTAAGTTTGGTGTTAATTGGCCAATTGGTAAATTATTAAATCTTTTTGTCCAATTCTGATAAACCCCGCTCTGTCACGCCCACATTTATACAACCAATCAAATCTTGAACAATTTAAGAACAGAGCCACCAAAGGAACATTTCTGCCATATTTGGTGTAAATTGGCCAAATTTTTTATTTTTAAAGAAATATTTTGTGATTTTTTCCTATTATGATAAGCCTCGCCATGTCAAGCCCATATTTATAAACAAATCATTTTTTAACAGGTTGAATAAAGGACAACTTAAGGAACATTTCTGTCAAGTTTGGAATAAAGTGGCTAAATGGTTGATCTTTAAATATTTTTTTCGTGAATTTGTCAAATGCTGATAAGCCCCGCCCTGCCCCACCCACATTTAAGGATCAATAATTTTCCAAACAATTTAAGTAAATGGCTACCAAAGGAACATTTCCGTCACATTTGGTGTAAATTGGACAAACGGTTGATCTTTAAGGAATTATTGCGTAATTTTGTCAAATTATGATGAACCCCGCCCTGCCACGCAACATTTATGAACCAATCAAAATTCTTAAAACAATTTAAGTAAAGGGCCAGCCAAAGAATATTTCTGCTAAGATTGATCTCAATTGGCCCATTGATTTCAGAGGAGAAGATTATCAAAGAAAACATTAACGAACGCACGCACGCACGGGCGGGCGGGCGCAGGACTCACCACCATGACAATAGCCGGCTGGTCTTCGGCCAGTGGAGCTAAAAACCTGATGACATTTACACGCATTATAAGAACATCTATCGTGGCATCAGAAACATAGTTTAAAAATGAAATGGCAATGTAATGTTTCTTTTTATTGTCTGATATTTTCAGACGCTGTTGAATGTTATATGGAAAAAAGCGGCATAACTTTTACTTTCCAACGAGCCTACCCACAACTTTGTAGCTTAGAAAGCGAGGAAATACAAAGTAGAGATAAATTTGACATGGTCGCACAAAATCTCCGAAATCCGAAAGCGGGGGGGGGGGTGTTGAGAGAGACAGGAAGTGTCTCCGAGCAGGTTCGCGCTCGACACAATTTTGCTTAGTTAAATGTTTAAGGAAAGTAGGTCAATTCTCTTTTTGCGATATAAATACCGAGCGAGAGCAGATGTCCACACTTAGTTATATACGGATTGGGGGTATTTTTTTCAAATCTCGATATTTTCCCAGGACGTAAAAACCAGGTGTTGCTTTGGAAAGGTTTAAAATTTCATTGAGTATTTTGAAATTGAAATTTTGAGTTTCGTTGACATTAACGAAGGTTTTCATACATTTATTTTAAGAAAACATCTTCGAAATTGGATTATCGAATACACAGATGTCTCGGCTTAATCTCGGGGCACTAGTTTATCTGATCTTGTATTGTTGTATGCATACTGTTAGAAGTTTACTAAATTTAAAAGAAAACCTATCATTGTAATGCTAAATTGAATTTGTTCAGATAAACGTCTGAACCCCGATAAACAAATTAATTTTACATATCCCCAGGACCTTTTTTAATAGACTATAACATTGAAATAACTAGTTAAATAGGGTCTTAAAGACCCGGCGTAAGATACATTGATGACTTAATCAGTACCTGGGCACGTAAAAAAGGGTCACACATGAAGCATATCGCCGGTGTTATCGCAAAACCTCGCAACTCCAGCTTAAACAAGCTGCATGTACGAGATTTTTGTTGAGAAGCGACAATGTAGTTTAGGCGTTACGTTGAAAAAAAGTTGTAGCATCAAACACGGCTGTATCCTTGTTATCCACTATTCTCAGAAATGATAATAACTTTTAAACGTCTCGAACTCTTTAAAATTGTCATATCGGTTTACCGTATTCACTCGCATATCAGAATGACATTGTGCTGCTTTTCAACAGAAACCTCGTAACTGCAGCTTAAAATAAGCTGCAGTTAGTAGGTTCTTGTTGAAAAGCGAGAATATGTTGCTTGCATACGACCCATTTCTGTTTTCGTTTCCCCATTGTCAGCTTTTGTTATCAATATGTAGTGTTTTCAGTTCGGTTTGAATAAAACAATAAAAACGCATAAAAAAATATAGTCCCCTTTTCGAATCCACTTTCTCGTATAATTCGCTCTTTTGAGTTTTTTTTTTTAAATTTATTTTCTCGCCCGAGTGACTAAACAGTCCTTGCACTTTATCTATTTGTCATCTTCTTTGATTGGATATCGTGTCCTAGACTATGCACTTTCTTTATTACGGTACAACTTTATTATACTTTGTCCTTTTGACCGAAACAAATCAAAATGACAATACATTCGCATTTTTGTGTTAAACACTAAGATGATGTAACGAGCCAGACCTCGAGTGTATTCGATCTCGATTTTCCATTGAATAAATGCTTATTTCCAGTCTAGATGCCGATACGAGTCATTTTGCATCAGTCTGCTAGGCTTACGCATTCGTTACTCACTCACCCTGTCGTCGTATTAGAACTGTTTAGCGAATAATTTGTGTAATATTGGCTCTTCAATGATTTGACATAATTTAATTGTCACGCGCGGCAGCCATGTTTGTTTTGATTTTTCATTGCTCCACGTGATAGAATTGATGACGTCATTGACCGACTCATCGATTCTATCTCACCCGATAAAGTAGCGCCACATTCGAAAATCAAATATTACACAACTACATTTTATAATCCTTCTTTTAGGTAAAGATGACACATATTATTGTTCGATATTGATCATAGTTTGTCTTACGTAGGTTATAAGTCGTCAAAACTCGTTATCAGTACCTACAGCACTTCGCGTAGTAATATTTTCCAACTAGATTTTTTGTGTGACGAATTTCCAACAAATTATTTTGTTGGAAATCAGTTGAAAATCCCACAAGAAAAATTGTTGGAAACCACAGTATAAAAGCCCATGTTCGGACTCAGAAATTCGACTCCAGACTTGATTTTTTCGGAAGCACTTCCGTTATTAATTTTTCTTTATTTTTATTTTTAGTTTTAATTCTTTATTTTTGCTTTTATTTTGAGTAGGACTAAAAAGGAAATTTTACATTTGTTTAATTAATTGATTAGGGTAATTTTGTTTTACGTTTAAGGCATTGGTGTCACACCACTCATTTCTTTAACGGCTTCACACCTGACAAATTTTTTGGAACTTAATTCTTTGACAAAATTGTGGATCTATTAAGTGTTTTCCGAACATCGTCTTTTACTCGTGTCATCTTTACAATAAATTATTCATTGTTAGGGATTGTTGTATTATTTTCATGTAACATTATTATTAGATCTACAAAGGTCTAAATTATAGTAAGAACTCAAACACTTTGATTTTTGTTTTTTTTATTCATATTAATTTAATTATCTGGAGTCCAACCCCACCCCTTTTCCCCATCCGTACATCTTCGACCGACCGCTGGCTCGCAACATAAACCTGGTGTCCAAGAAGTGGGATCTACTACAAGTCATTACAGTACAGTGGATCCAGAGATTCGAACTCACAACCGGCAGATTACTATAATGGGGAGAAGAAAAGGCGCAGCAGAGCGGCAGCAGGATGACACAGAGTACAGCAGCCATTTGCAGTATACAGCTACAGCAGAGTGTGAGAGTAACACGGACAGCGCAGCACTTGACATCGACTCGGTAGATAATGTCGGGCGACAGGGAGAGGTCACGCACCAGAACAGCTTGCAGCGACAACACTCATCATCCTGCAGAGCAGAAAGCGACACAGCCGGAGGCGACATGCTGAGCAACCAGCCTAACAACCCAGTATACAGAACGAACAAAGGGACTAGCCCATCCTGCATGACAGATCCTGAGGTTGAAAGGCATACTACTTACCTATCAAATGATGCAGCAGGGCAAAACAGAATAGAAAGATGTGATGCAAGACCGTTACTTCACGACAGAGGCGTCGATGGGAGTAACCAGCACAACATATATAGAACTAGTAACCAGCACGAGCAGATAAACAGCATGAGAGAACCAAATTGGAACCATAGAAGGGAAAGTGCAACAAATGCAGCCTGGTCATCCCCTCCGCAGAGCCACAGCTATACAGGGCATTTCCCTCAGGCCAACTTCAGACCCTACATGAATGATAGGGACCAACATAGACAAGACAGCCTACCACCTCAACACAGACACAGGTTTGAACAGCATCTAGATAGAGAGTACCAACAGCATAGGTCACAGCGACAATCAAGCAACAACGACATTAAGATACCCCCTTTTACAGGCAAGGAAGATTGGTCGGTGTGGATAAATCGGTTTGAGGTGATCGCTGAGCGGAACCAATGGAATGAAGACAACATGGTAGATCACATCCTACCAAGACTACAAGGCCATGCTGGTGACTTTGTTTATACACAGCTCCCCAGATGGAAATTATTCAATTACAATGAGCTAAGAGAGGAACTAACCAACCAGTTCAGAGTAATAGAGACTCAACAATCTTATGCAGCAAAATTCAGCAAAAGAGACCAGCGAAATGGAGAGACTGCTGAGGAGTATGCAGCAGAATTAAAAAGACTTTACACAAAGGCCAATAAATCAAGGGGTAACCAAGTCCGACAGGAAGATCTGGTTCGACGTTTTCTCGATGGGCTGAAAGACAGCGAAGCAAGATTCGAAGTCGAATTCAACAAAGACCCAAAGACCATAGATGAAGCTGTCTACCACCTAGTCAGATTCCGTCATGTGCGACAGAGCAAAGAGAGAGATCACTATAACAAACCAAAAATGAAGAGATTCACCAGACCAGTTTACGACGATCGCTCATCAGAAGAAGAATCTGACTCAGAAGGCGACACAGACGAAATCACCGAGGCAAGAATATGTCGAAGCAGACCGATACCTGAGAGACGACCAAGAGACGCGAAAAGAGACTTAAAACAAGAAGATAAAGCGTCAAGCTCCCTCCATGCGGCCTTGCTTGAAGTCATATCCAAACTCAACCAGATAGTCAGCCAATACTCAATGAGAGAAAGAAGAGAATATATCTGTTTGGCATGCGGGGAAGAAGGACATTTCATCAGAGACTGTCCACAGAAATCACAGCAGCAAAAGCAAGACCAAGAGAAGCAAGACAAAGACAAAAGCACCAGCCAATACAGACAAAAGCAGAACCATTTAAACTTGTAGAGGCCAAGCCTAGTGGTCGAGGCGAGGCCCGTAACGACATGAATGACCACAATGATGTCAATTACAGTACCGACCCAATCCGAATAAGGCCAGGGAACAACAGTCTATCCATACTGACCGCAGAAGGGAAATTGGTACTTTCAAAAACAGATACAAGGGCAAATAAAGCAGTGGCATCAGACAAGGTGTGCAGAAGCACCGACGTTGAAGAAAGATACATCAGAAGAAGAACACATTTCCAACAGAACAAAGTTGGTAGCAAACAGAAACAAACAACCCTGCATCTGAAAGATCCAGATCAGCCTGCTACCCGTTATAACTACAAGCAACAGTTCGAAACAAACCCATACATATATGTGGGTAGAATCAAGAAAGCTCCAGACAAACAGACGAATTAGAATATTTCAGCTTTCACTTACTATCAGTTTGCCTTGACATACATAATTTTTGTTCTTTACTTTCAGATTTTACCTTTTATTTACATAACAGATAATTAGGACCTTTAACAGTATGAGGGAGACTAACAGAATGGAGTCTATTTACTGCAGCAGAGGACTAGGATTGAGGCTTGTTGGTGGATGAGGGAAGCTGGGTCTACTCAAGAGAGATTCTAGGCCGGGGCAGCTCGCTGTCACAAAGGGTGTGAAGGGTGTGAGACTGTCAGCCTGGAGGGAGTTGCGGCTTGGACTTATCACAGCAGGGGCTCAAGACAGTAGAAGACTGAGATGAGATGGCCTGAACTGAGGATAGCAGTAAAGAAGAACTTCATTCTGATTAGGTCTACAAAAAGAAGAGAACCAGAACATTTGTTGGAAAAGGAGAAGCTGGGCAGATCAAGAGATGCTAGGCCGGAACAGCTTACTGTCACAAGGGGTGTGAGACTGTCAGCCTGGATAGAGAGAACTACGGCTTGGACCTTATACAGCAAATAACCAACACAAGTAGAACCTGCAAGAGAGAATTTGACAGAGATATTCACAGATTCATGTTGAAGTAACGTGTCCGATAAGAAGCTTGAGGACTGTCATGGTGATCTAGGAGGACCTGTGGTAGAGTTGGTAGTTGGTCGCAAGATTTCCCGCGGTGGAAGTCCATGGTGGATAGATTGGCGGATGCACAAGGGGTGTAGGCGCGTCAAGGCTATTTGGATGGCGGTGTCGGGAATGAGCGACAAGTTTTGGATCCGATGGGATAAAGGACCTGTGGTGGTAGGTCGCAAGATTTCCTGCGGTGGAAGTCCATGGTGAATAGATTGGCGGATGCACAAGGGGTGAAGGCGCGTCAAGGCTATTCGGATGGCGTTGTCAGGAATGAGCGACAAGTTTTGGGTCCGATAGATCACATTTCAGCAGAAAGCGAAAATCGTCATGTGACTCAGCTGGTAATTTTGTATATTACAGTCAACTCGTCTGAAATGAGAAAATGAGAAAGTGATGATTGCAGGTAAATGAGGTGTTCAAGGTCGGTAACAAATGGTTGTAGGCTATGGTCTATCATATGGAACATATAAAGACGAGAGAAAAGAAGAAAAGTAAGAAGAAAAGAAAGATGAAAGGAAAGAAGAGGAGAAAGATGAGAAGAGTTGAAAGAAGAAACTAAAGAAACAAAGAGCAGGACAGAGAGAATGGACAAGCAACATTATAGAGATGATAGTAGAGATAGAGAAAACAGATAAAGACAACACAGCAGAGACAGACTGAAACAGATGATACAATCTAACCAGACTTTTATCATTTCATTAAGACATTTAACAATTACTATGAGTACTGACTTTACTAATTGATCCTTTTGCATTTTACTTACCCTATGTATTGTGATTCTGAGTATTGTTTTTTGTATGCCTGTTGGAACTTAGGCATATTAGGAGGGGGTGATGTAACGAGCCAGACCTCGAGTGTATTCGATCTCGATTTTCCATTGAATAAATGCTTATTTCCAGTCTAGATGCCGATACGAGTCATTTTGCATCAGTCTGCTAGGCTTACGCATTCGTTACTCACTCACCCTGTCGTCGTATTAGAACTGTTTAGCGAATAATTTGTGTAATATTGGCTCTTCAATGATTTGACATAATTTAATTGTCACGCGCGGCAGCCATGTTTGTTTTGATTTTTCATTGCTCCACGTGATAGAATTGATGACGTCATTGACCGACTCATCGATTCTATCTCACCCGATAAAGTAGCGCCACATTCGAAAATCAAATATTACACAACTACATTTTATAATCCTTCTTTTAGGTAAAGATGACACATATTATTGTTCGATATTGATCATAGTTTGTCTTACGTAGGTTATAAGTCGTCAAAACTCGTTATCAGTACCTACAGCACTTCGCGTAGTAATATTTTCCAACTAGATTTTTTGTGTGACGAATTTCCAACAAATTATTTTGTTGGAAATCAGTTGAAAATCCCACAAGAAAAATTGTTGGAAACCACAGTATAAAAGCCCATGTTCGGACTCAGAAATTTGACTCCAGACTTGATTTTTTCGGAAGCACTTCCGTTATTAATTTTTCTTTATTTTTATTTTTAGTTTTAATTCTTTATTTTTGCTTTTATTTTGAGTAGGACTAAAAAGGAAATTTTACATTTGTTTAATTAATTGATTAGGGTAATTTTGTTTTACGTTTAAGGCATTGGTGTCACACCACTCATTTCTTTAACGGCTTCACACCTGACAAATTTTTTGGAACTTAATTCTTTGACAAAATTGTGGATCTATTAAGTGTTTTCCGAACATCGGCTTTTACTCGTGTCATCTTTAAGGAAATTATTCATTGTAAGGGATTTTTGTATTATTTTCATGTAACATTATTATTAGATCTACAAAGGTCTAAATTATATTAAGAACTCAAACACTTTGATTTTTGTTTTCTTTATTCAAACTATTTAATTATCTGGAGTCCAACCCCACCCCTTTTCCCCATCTGTACATCTTCGACCGACCGCTGGCTCGCAACAATATCTTTGGCCTTTAGAAAATACAAACATACAAAAATGTCTTTTCAAACATTTTCTAAACAGATTTTAAAGCTACTATTTCCCAGATTTGGACCCAAAAATTGTCAAATACAAACGAAATGTTCACTTTTTAAGCTTTATATGACCTGATTAAATGATTACGACAAACAATTGAAGCAACGACTCATTTTTTCGCAATTTGATACCAAATTCATGAAGCGATATCGAAAGTAGGTCAAATCAGTAGGACATGCGACTCTCTTAAATGACGTCACAACATACACGATGACGTCATATTGAAATTCAAGTATGAATCTCGTTTGAATCATGGTCCGCGCTGTATGCGCATGCGCAACAATTTAAAAATAATTCTAACCCCATCTGAGACGGCGTTGAATTTAGGTTTGGATTCTCCCTAAATTCAGCTATCTGTCTTGTAATTTCGGCTCATTCTCTGTCTGAATCGCATATTATTAACCATCCCGAGGTGGTCAACACAAAAGTTTTGCATATTTTTTCAAAAAGTTTCATTTTTTGCAATTAGACCATCTGTTACCGTCGCCCTTTAAGGATTATCCATTTTGAAAGCTGCCACACACAAAACAAATAATGCTGATACATAGAAGATTGGTATACAAGATACATGTAGCAAAGAAAATATTGACGGACAAGCAGAAGCCGCGTTTTCTCCGTTTGTCATAATGTTTTTCAAACTATTTCTGTAAAAGAAAGTTGACTAACAACAAATAATACACACCCCCCCCCCCCCCCCGAAAAAATGAAAAATACAAAATAGAATTATAAATAGAAAACATGCTTTTGCCTGCCATAAAATTTTGAAAAAGAAAAGTATTAGCTAAGTAGCAGAAAATATTGATAACTTGCAATTTTGTTTCAATATTTTCCACCGTTTACTGTACACAGATCCTATATTTCTCAACATTCATTTCTGTCTGTAGCATATTTCAATTTGGACAATCTTAAATCCTGCTGTTTGGTCTAGATTTGATAAATGCCGACACACCAAAACGCATGTTAAATGTATTTTATTTTCCAGATTTTGTTCTGTGTGCTCGTGCTGACCACGTGGGCTGAATCACGTGCTGTCTCGCCGTCAGTGAAGGAAGTACGTCACGTGATTGATAAGGTGCGCCACCTTAACACGTTTAAACGGAATCTACATTCAGACGGTAAGAAAATTCTTGACCAATTTGGGATAGTTTTGTGAATCACAGTGTTGAATCACGTGACACGACGAAAATTATTGCAGAAAATCTTAGATAAGCCTTTTGATACGAAACGACTTTGAATTTGGTTTGTAGCAGAGAAGGTGTAAAATGACAATGTATCGTTCAGTCTCATCTTCTAGGGTCACCACAATTAGGTCACACTTTGGAAAAGAAAGTTCATAACATTTTATTTTGCAGTGGCTATGCGTAGGGTACCTTACCACGAGCTATTTAGGAAATTATTCCGATACCGGACGACTGGTCATTTAGAGTCATTTAGACTCTTTGTACGGTTCCGAACAATTAACTAATAAAATGAATTTATGCATTAGATATTTATTCCATAAAACTAGCTTCATTATAAATAATGTCACATTTGTATTTCACAGTAAGAGAACCACCAAAAGAATGCCCCCTTGCCAAATACCATGTGAGGAAAGTTGAGACAAAAGAAGCGAATACACCAAGATATAATGACCTCCTAACAGCCATGCGGATACTTAATGAAGAGTGAGTTATTTTGTATTTAAACTTTAAACGACAAGATAATCGGATGGTCCAAATTGAAACACGTCTTGGTGAAAAGAAATGGCGTATGGTAAGTTTAGAGAGCGGCAATGTGACTTATAAATTTAGTGTTTATTCTGCGGCAAAAAATGCCCATGTTACAATTTTTATCAAATTTTTAAGCGAAACATTCACCTTTTTGTGATGGTGAATGTCAAATGAAGTATTTCGTTGATCTAAATGTAAACATCTGCCAGAAAAGTTTAGATTTTTTTTGTTTAAAATATAGATATTTTGTCATAAATAGGCTAAAACAGGGTTGGCGGGGAAAGATAAAGCCAAATATCTTTTTTATTTGCGTGGAAAGGTGTGCTGGTTTTTTGTATAAAAATAGCTCTTGGTTTTATCTTCAAAATATCCAAAAACAAAAAAAAAATATTTATTGGGCAACTTTTTGGCGAATTGAAATAAAAGTTGCAATATTTTCTAAAAGAAAATGTGATTTTTCAACTTTTCCCACATTTTTTTCCAGTAAATGGTTTTACAACACTTCTCTCAACTATATCATAACTTTTGTGCATATCGTAAGTCTCTAAATTGATATAACATTTGAAATTATCCTTTCAGAATAACTTGCTGTATGACTTTAAAAAACTTAATTTTGGTCATAACTAGTCACGGGCAGATAACTCTGACACGGAAACGAGCAAGGAAACTTACCCTGATTTTTTTTAAAAAATTCTGTTCAGGAAATGTTACTGTACATCATGTGTACAATAAGAAAACATTTGGCGGATAAAAAGTAACCCACGAGTCGAAACTCACCTTATGTCAACTATCTGAAAGGATATTGGTCGAGAAAGGGCATGTACTCACTACTTATTGACCGATGGTTACCACCTTAGCTATCCGAATGAAATAATTAACCCTTTCCCAAACGACAGAATTTTAGGGTGATCCACTTCAAAAACTGCCACAAACGACAAAACAGAATTTATTATTGATAAAATGTGCGTAAAATATGGCATAGAAAATATTGAGACAAAAGGAGAAACTGCTGGTTATCAGCAGTTTCTTCTTTTGTTTCAATGTTTTCCCAGGTCTGTTCTATTAGGGACGTCAAAACCAGGTCTTGTTTGGGAAAGGGTTAAGGTATTTAGAATGAAATGAACGTTAAAAGAAGTGTATATAAGAATATTTGGCTATAGAATTGAATCGTATGGAGTTTTACGTCCCACTCAACAGCTAAGGTCATATAGAAACGACACCTCCGTTTAAAGTCTCATCCGACAGACTGAAGAAGCGGGGTATCGAACCAGCAACCCCTGTGTTTCAAGTCCAGCGCGTCAGCACTGCACCACCTCCTCCCCTGTATTTGGCTATAGAACCACAATTTTGAGTAAGTCCCCTTAAATAAATATTTTTGGAATAATCCAAGTGCTTGGTATGATAGAAAATGTCTTCTGATATGAACACTGTTTAATTGATTAAATGTGCTAATGTTATTCCTTTCTACAGGTATACTTTGGACGAATTAAAAACCCGAGAAGTGATGCAGGAATTTCAGCGTCAAGCGTCCGAGATATGTGCTGGTACTGACGTCAACTGTGACTTCACGTCTCCGTACAGAACAGCAGACGGCTCGTGTAACAACCTACAAAATCCACACTGGGGAAGCATGGGTGCTAAACAAAACAGAATGCTCCCTGCAGCCTACGGTAACGGATATAATTTCATTGTCTACGTGTGAGAACATACATGTAGTTTTATTTCACTTAGAATGTAAAAATTGAAGCAAAGTTGTATTTCTTGTAGTTATGGAAACAAGCCTTTTCGGACTTTCAACTGAGAATAACATCTATCGATTATATGAGAGCTTAGGTGTCGTACTCTGTCCGTCTGTCCTGTTTAAATGAAACGTCTCACATAATTATATTAACATGTAATATTTTCAACTCCTACTGCCAAATATTGGTATACGTCGATGTTAAAAAATAATTCAGACATATTTTAATCAAATATTTAATATAAAATGTTTTTAGATGACGGTATAGGTTTACCACGAAACACATCTGTGAATGGTGAGCCGCTGCCACATCCAAGGGACATCAGTTTGAGAATCCATCGTTCGCCAGGGGAAATACATAGTGACGATATTAACCTGCAGGCTTTCCAGTTTGGACAATTTCTGGACCACGATATTACATTTACCCCGCAACAGTCTGGTAGGTATTTTATTCGAAAACCTTGTAACTGCAGCTTAAAACAAGCTGCAGTTACGATCTTTTCGGAGAAAAGCGGCGATATGTAATTTAACCAACTACCAGACGGGCTTTTTTGGACCGATCCAATTTGAAAGGTGTTGCAGACAGCAATTCAAGTTGCTGAAATTCTAAAACATCTTCGAAATTTCGGCTCGAAAACATTGTGGGTAATTTCTTCATTATCCACAATGTTTTCCCAAACATTTTTCTTTAGAGAGTTAAAAATAGTCCAGGATGTTAGTCAGAGGATCCATCGTTCTCCAGGGGAAATACATAGTGACGATATTATCATGCATGCTTTTCAGTTTGGACAATTCTTGGACCACGACGTTACATTAACACCGCAACAAGCCGGTAGGTATTTTCTTTTAAAATCACGTAATTTCAGCTTAAAACAAGCTGCAGTTACGAGCTTTTCTGAAAAAGGGAACAATGTGTAATTGACCTAATATCCAGACGGATCTTTTGGACATAAACATTTGAAAAGTTTTGCAGACTGCAACACAAGTTGCTTATATTCTAAAACATCTTTGAAATTTCGGCTCGAAAATATTGCGGGAACAGAAGAAATTGCTTGTCACAGGCAATTTCTTCATTTCCACAATGTTTTCCTTAGCATTTTCTTTAGTGACGTCAAAATTCCCAAGGATATAATTTGTCAAAGGATCCATCGTTCTCCCGGCAATATACACAGTGACGACATTAACTTGAAAGCCTTCCAGTTTGGACAATTCTTGGATCACGACGTTACGTTTACCCCGCAACAAGCCGGTGGGTATAACACTTCCATGTCATTTATCGTGAGCATGTATTTCAACTCCTCCCCAATCAAGACAATGGCCCAGTTTTGTCATTTATGAGATCATGACAAATACATCTACCCCTCGACAATTTGGTTGGCTATATCGCTTATAACAAGCTGCAGTTACAAGATTTTCGGAGAAAAGCGGCGATAAGTAATTAAACCAATAACCAGACGGACTTTTTGGGACTGATCCAATTTGAAAGGTGCGTCAGACAGCAATTTTAATTAAGCTTGTGAAATTTACAAAAAAGCATTTTGTGTTGGAAAACATTGCGGGAATGGAAGAAATTTCTTCTCACACGCAATTTCTTCATTTTCCACAATGATTTCTTAAGCATTTTCTTTAGTGGCGTCAAAATTCACAAGGAAATATTTAGTCAATGGATCCATCGTTCTCCCGGCAACATACACAGTGACGACATTAACCTACAGGCTTTCCAATTTTGACAATTCTTGGATCACGACGTTATGTTTACTCCGCAACAGTTCGGTATAGGTATATCTCACGATAAACGACTTTACAGGTCTTGGCAGGAGGTATAGCTCACGATAATTGAACTGGCAGAGCAGCCCTAGCCAAAAGGCTGGGATGCTCTGCCAGTTCATTTCTCGTGAGGTATACTTATGTCTAAATTAAAGGCACTATTGCTAGTAGTACACAATATATCAGCCATATTTAAGTTCTTAAAATATTGGTCAGTTCCAGCGTCAAGGACATAATGTCAAATGTTATGATTTTAAGCAAAATGCCTTGGCAAGGGCCTATAATTGTTATCAGTATAATGGCTCGATCTCATTCAACCCATTCCCAAACAAGACCTGGTTTTGACGTGCCTAATAGAAAAATGTTTGGGAAAACATTGCAACAAAAGAAGAAACTGCTGATAACCAGCAGTTCTTCCTTTTGTCTCAATATTTTCTGTGCCACATTTTACACACATTCTATCTTTTATAACATCTATTTTGTCATTTGTCGCAGTTTCTGAAGTGGATCACCCTAAATTTTTGTCGTTTGGGAAAGGGTTCGGGAGTGCAACCCATCATTAGATACCAAACACTTTGTGAATCGAGGGGGGGGGGGGCGTTATCCATAACAACGGAAACTAACACCCTCATCATTTTCCGTTGCAGTTGAAATTGACGAGAATATCTTCGTTACTTTCTGTTCCCTCGGGTTCCCATGGGTGACGCCAAAAGATGAACGAAACGTTTCGCAATAATTTAAAAACATTTTTTTCCACTTTCAGATGTTCTGGATTGTTGTGCCAACAGTAACGAGTAAGTATTGCTAATTGTTGTTGAATACAGGGGCGCGTTCTTTAGAGCGAGATTTTTAAAGATTTTTAAAGATGTTTTTGATACAGCGAGATTATAAGCGAGGTGTTCCGAATGTTCCATACTTCATATAAATGACGTCATCATGACGTCATTTGTATGAAGTATGGAACATTCGGAACTCCGCGATTTAGGAATCTTGTAGCATTCGGACAACTCGGTAAATTCTCTCCCATATAGATTCTACAAAATTTACCGAGGGGTTCCGAAAGAAGTATAGAGCAATGGCGGCTCGCAGTGATGTCTTAAAGATCTTGCTCAAAAGAGCGCTTTATCCTAAAACATTATAAGAAATCTCAAGATATCTTAAGAAATCTCGCTCTAAAGAACGGACCTCAGTTGTCTAATAATGTATAATATTTTCTTCTGTATAAATGTAATACTTCGTAAAACTACGAATATGACCATAAAAGTGCAAACAGTACATTTATTTGACGTCTAGAGGAAAAGAGAAGTTGGGGAAAACAAGACAAAAGAACATAATGCTGATAGTATTTCCCCTTTTCCTAAATATTTCTGTGATATTATGCACACAACTGTTGCCATTATTCGTTATCTTATTACCACCATCCCCATGTTTCATGCAGGCCACTTTGCCTCTCGCTTTTGATTGGACGATAGTTCAATTATATAAATTCTTTTTTTAAAGAACCGAGGTTTATTCATTATTACCCTAACCCCCCTATTATTTGACAATATTCCAAATTGGGTTGATGACTATTACGGGAATTGATTTATCTTTATTTGTTTTCTATGAACAAACATCTCGTTTTTTATTTCAGTGTGGAAAACTGCGCTCCCATCCATATACAGAAAGACGAAGGTTTTTTCTCCTATTTCTACCAGGGGTATTGTATGAACGTGCCTAGATCTGACCCGTTTTGTGACACAGGTAAGGAAACACACAATAGTCCAGGCATGGTAGGCCCACACGTTAATGAGATTCGCGCGACGTTGGAATTATTCGGGCGACGTCGAAAACATTCGGCGGTGGAACTTTCCACAGCGGTGCCGGATGTATACGACCGCGCCCGAATAGGTTTGGGAACGTAACGACATCGCAAAAAAGCAGATGTATTATGAATCTCATAATGGCCACATAACGGGTATTCTACCTTAAAGTTGCAATACAGTAAGCAACGGAAAAACGCTGCGAATCTTTATTTATTTTGCATGCATTCATTCGAATCTTGCAGTTGATGACTCGAACCCACGCATGCAAAATTACAATATTTGAATTTGATTATATTGTGTTGTTTACATTGGTAAATTTTGTAAACATGTGCCATAATATTGCGACCGGACAATTATTTTGCATTGGGTAAGTTCATATGGAACTCGGATTTGGTCAAGGTTAACACGGGTCCCATGCGAACTGCCTTGGATTTGATAATAGTGACGCCTAGTCAACCTTTCGACCAGGAATTGGCAGTTCTAATCATTAGAAAATTCCCTGTAATGCATTATATTGCTGTTTTAAATGCGTCTACCTTATCATTTGTAAACGAAGCTTAAAAAATGTAAATACTTTAAGGTATTCTGCCAATCATAAAATATCAAGCACTTCATGTAAATGTCGCCGATTTCTCTGACAACGAACACTGCCGTGGTTACTAGGGTAATTTTGACTTTATTACACTACAACCGTTCTGGTTGGCCCGAGGCAAATGTCTCGACAAATCAGACTTCTTGATTCGCATTTCTCACAAACATTTTTTCCCCAAAACGGACGCCCAGATTTTGAAAATAAAAACCAAAAATATAAATGAATTAATAAATGAAAAAATAAACAAATGAAAAAAGAAAAAAAAAATTGTCACCGCGGATTGCAGCGAATTAAAACGCCGAAGATGCATGATGTGTATGAGATGTAATCATGGGTGAACGCCTAAAACAGTTATAACGCAACACGCTTCTTTTCTCAGGTGAAAACGGCATTATTCGTGAACAACGTAATGACATCACATCTTACATTGATGCTTCCAACGTCTACGGATCAACGGTGGATCAGACCAACGCTTTACGCGACGGAGGTAAACCGTCTGCTACGTTAGTAAATGACGTGACTTTAGATTGTTACGTCATTTTCAACGTGGCAGAAGAAATTCAAAATACAATGGACATTTGTTACATTGATTTCTGTTAATTCGAATTTAACCTAATTCGATGGAAAGATGTGATCCTTATTTCATCAATGGATTGCAGATTTCAAATTCCTAAACCAAAACTTGATTGTCACATTATGGTTATTCTTAAACAGCCAATTTGCTGTAATGATATATACAATAAACGCATTGTTTAAAGTACGGATTTCTCAATGTAATTTGACGTTTCATTTAATTTCGACATGATATTTCGTCGTTGGGAGCACAAAACCTCGTAACTCCAGCTCATTCAAGCTGTAGTTACGAGGTTTTGACATCCATTTTACGATTTACGATACCAACAACAGTAATATTACATTTCAAACGCCTTTGTTTCAGCCTTTATAAGATTTGAAGATGACCGTTTGCCACGTGATCCTGATCTGTCTATTTGTACCAAAGATGGAGTGCGTGGTGTAGAATGTAACCTGGCAGGTCAGTTATAACCACCTTAACCCATTCCCAAACAAGATCTGGTTTTGACGTCCCTGATAGAAAAGACTCATTATGTTATGCACGCGACTGCTATGCAACGCTTATGATAACGTCGCTTATTTGGCCCTGCTTTGATGACGTCAGATATGGTGAAATGAACGAAAGCGGGGCACAAGTATTTGATAATTTCATTGGATAGGCGGTGAATTTATCACATAATAAACTACCGTTATTTCTCGACAATCCACCTAAAAGCATTAAATAATTCACCATCATTGCGTTTCGAGTCGGCTGATGATAATAATTACTATGGCTATAAACCATCAAGTGTAGGCCCTACTCATCTTACACTACTGCACAAAGAGGAACAACATTGGTTTTTACAACGTACTGTATGGGTATATATCTATATCAAGCGTGTACGACCAATTTCAAAGGGGGGGGGGGGTTTCCATAAGGCCGTTTTCCTGGGACCTAAATTTTCCAATGATATTTTTAGTACAAATAGATACATAAAGGGACGTCCGAATCGAACGGACCTTTGGTTTGGTGTATATTGCATATCGAAAGTGGGTGGGGTAATTCTATTCAGGCGCTACCCAAGGTTCTTATTCATCAATTTTCTATCTAGATGTAAATAATTGGCGAATTTTTTTAAGACGTTATTTTTTGTATATAAACCCGTGTTAAGATGACATGAAATTAATTGGCTTGCTTATTATAGATATTAAAATATTTGGCATTTTATGTAATTTTTCAATTTTTTGTATATTTCCATCTCCCAACTTTGGGCAAAACATCAACACGTTTTTATAAAGCGACATATTGAAATAATATTTCAGGTGAGAACTAGTTAATAATTTGTGATTGCAAAATTATGAGGGATTTTTGATTGCTAGTCGGGAAAATGAGTTACGGGCCCTTGAATGCACGAAAACCCATGACAAATTGTAAAATTAATAACAAAATACATTTTTTCTGACTTTTCTTCACACAGAAAGGCAGAAATGATTACTTATCTTAAATTATAGCTGTACTCAGCAAATAGTACTACAAATAAGCTATTGTGATCAGTTTCGTCTGTTGTCCGTCCGTCTGTCTGTCTGCCCGTTCATAATATCAGGTTTACACTCTAGAATCCACAAATATTATCCGACCTTCACCAAACTTTAACAAAATGTGTATGGTCATAAGCCCTTTTGTAAGATCGAGTTTGGACGGAATTGCTGCAGAAAGTGCTGAGTAATCCGCCCTTGAATATCAAAAAATGCTATTTTTGACAAATTTTGCATTATTAAATTTACAAATATAGCCCAATCAAATGCAAAACCGAATGAAAATGTTTGCATTTATAATGTCTTGGGTATGTGTGAATTTCATTCAAATCGAAATTGCAAATTTTGAGTTATCTGCCCTTGAATTTGGCATAATTGCTATTTTTCGGCTTTTTTCCCATGTAGCATCCACAAATAAGGAGCAATTAAAACGAAAAGATGAAAAAATATTTCTGTCTATAAAATATCAAACATGTAACAATTTCAGCCAGATTGAAAATGTATTTTCTGAATAATCCGCCCTTGAAATTGCCGTATTAGCCATGGATTTACACGAAAACCCACAATTTTGTCTAATACAAGGGCAGATAACTTGGAATGAGCAATTCTAATGATGCCAAAAGTTTAAACGATAAAAGATCTTATGGTCATCAAAAAAGTGTTCAAGTTTTGCTTTGGTTTTCAAATATTTGTGGATGCTAAAGAGAAAAATAAAGTCAAAAATAGCAATTTTGCCAAATTCAAGGGAAGATAACTCAAAATTAGCAATTTCGATTTGAATGAAATTCACACTCACCAAGGACATTATAAATGCAAACATTTTAATTTGGTTTTGCATTTGATTGGGCTATATTTGTAAATTTTATAATGCAAAATTTGTCAAAAATAGCATTTTTTGATATTCAAGGGCGGATAACTCAGCACTTTCTGCAGCAATTCCGTCCAAACTCGATCTTACAAAAGGGCTTATGACCATACACATTTTGTTAAAGTTTGGTGAAGATCGAATAATATTTGTGGATTCTAGAGTGTAAACCTGATATTATGAACGGGCAGACAGACAGACGGACGGACAACAGACGAAACTGACCACAATAGCTTATTTGTAGTACTTTTTGCTGAGTACAGCTATAATTTAAGCTAAGTAATCATTTCTGCCTTTCTGTGTGAAGAAAAAGCCAGAAAAATGTATTTTGTTATTTATTCCACAATTTGTCATGGGTTTTCGTGCATTCAAGGCCTCGTAACTCATTTTCCCGACTAGCAATCAAAAATCCCTCATAATTTTGCAATCACGAATTATTAACTAGTTCTCACCTGAAATATTATTTCAATATGTCGCTTTATAAAAACGTGTTGATGTTTTGCCCAAAGTTGGGAGATGGAAATATACAAAAAATTGAAAAATTACATAAAATGCCAAATATTTTAATATCTATAATAAGCAAGCCAATTAATTTCATGTCATCTTAACACGGGTTTATATACAAAACATAACGTCTTAAAAAAATTCGCCAATTATTTACATCTAGATAGAAAATTGATGAATAAGAACCTTGGGTAGCGCCTGAATAGAATTACCCCACCCACTTTCAATATGCAATATACACCAAACCAAAGGTCCGTTCGATTCAGACTTTTCGGCAAAACACGTCCCCTTTATGTATCTATTTGTACTAAAAATATCATTGGAAAATTTAGGTCCCAGGAAAATGGCCTTATGGAACCCCCCCCCCCTTTAAACATGCACTTGTATTTTCATGCAATCAAGCTTAAATTACGCGTGCACGTAAAATTCTTATACATGAAGGCTAAAAATAGACTTTATAATAGCCCAGATCGTACTAGCCAATGAAAAACCTTGTTTTTGTGTATATTCTATGTGGGATAGCTTATCGCTTAAGTAACATGCTGTTGATTAAAACTTTTTCTCCAACAAGACCCATTTGGCGCCTATGAAGTACAGAAGATCCGAAACGTCGGATGAAAAGAAGAAAATTATTATGTTTGCCTGTATCCTACCACTATACCACACCGTTTATTAATAAAAGATTTCTATCTGTTGTCAGATTAGTTGTTCTCGCGACCACTGAGACATTTGGTGTCAGATCGTTGGCCATGGATGTCATAAGAAGCAGAAAGGCTTTAACGAAATGTAATTGGCTTTAAATCACATGACAAGAACAAAAAATAATTTGAATTGACATAAAAACAAATTAATACAAAATGAACTTTGTTATTTTTTTGGTGGGTATTGTCTGCAGTAGGGTGTATTTTGCGAATATGGCATTTTTTTCAAAACGGGTTACATTTATGCTTGACTCTTGCAGGTGACGTAAGAGCGAATATAGCTCCCTCTTTGACTGCCTACCATCGCCTTTTTGCACTGGAACACAACAGAATTGCTTCCCTGCTTCGTGATTCAATCTCGGATGACGAGACGCTTTTCCAGGAGACCAGACGCATTCTGATCGCGATCATGCAGAAGATTACATATGAGGAATTTCTCCCATCATTCATTTCGAACGCAACGATGGATGAATATGGGCTGGCGAGTAACGGAAACTTTGCCTACGATGCGTCGCTTGATGCTACAATGATTAACGAATTTGGTATTGGATATAGGTAAGAGATTCATTTTTCGATTCTGAATTTGAAACTTCAGTTAACATTGTACCCTTACCCAAAAGTTTAAATCAACGTTAACTTTGAATAAAAAGATGTTACGGAGGAAAAATTATTTGTAAATATATACTTGCAAAACATAGTTAATGACATTTTTTTTTAGAAAAGGTAAACTATTTTTCAGAACTAACATAAATAATAGTTAGTGGGAGGTCAAAATCTTATAACTTCATATCCGACGAAATAACTTAATCAAAGATATTCTTAATACATCATTGGCATTGAATGCTTTTTCAACTTTAGTATTCAACCTCTTTTTTCTCAAGGTTTGGACACACGTGGATACCAAGTTTCATGGCTATCTTTGGCGCATCATTTTTTCCTGAAGACTTTGTCCCCACAGAGGATACGATTGACAATCTTGATCTGTATTATTCCGACGGGAACACACCGGGACCTGACGGCCTCGCCTTGTGGCTTTCCGGGGAAAGCTCACAGGAGACCGATAGGTAATAATATCCAAACGTATCCAGGGCCTGGAGTGGGGCTTTGGTCCTGAGGTGCATTCTTTAGAGTGAGAGTGAGTGATCTGAATGTTAAAATCACTTACGATGTTCTGTGGTGTTCCAAATGCTCCATGCTTTATAAAAATGACGTCACTGTGACGTCTTATCTTGAAAGTATGGTGTAATCGGAACACTGTCGTTAGTGAGTTATAAAATGTAATTGGAAAGCTGAATATGTGAGACAGGAGCAAGTTCTTATGGCCCTTATGGCATTTAATTGGTACAAATTTATATCTAGATCAAATTTTGCCTTATCTTGAGATGTTTCGAGTATAACTTGTATCTTAGTGTGACGGCGTGTCTGACTGTGAGTCCAAAAAGTCTCGATTGCTTTTAGGACGCCTTCCCCATATCCTAGTTTATTAAGCATCGCGTCTAAGCTTCAATCATTGATGACCAATCATTAAAATTGCGACTAACGTACATGTAATTGTTTTTTTATAGATTTGTCCAACCCAGCGTCCAGACATTCCTATTCAAAAATGAAGAGACGAGGACCGCGTTTGACCTCGTGTCCTTGAACATCCAGCGAGGGCGTGATCACGGAATCCCATCATACACCGCGTACCGAAAGTTATGTAATCCGTCCGCAAATGATGTTAAAAGTTTTAGTGACCTTACGAATCACCGAGAAGAAATACAAAAGGATTATGCGGAACTCTACAGGTACTGCCATAGCTGTGATGTCGTAGCCACAAACTTGATGATGGGTATTGGTTTGTGCCTACGAGCCCACCCTATTCCTTCTTTGGAGCAAGACAAATGAGTGGAAAACACATTTTCTTGCATAAATTTTTGATATATCTAATCAGATGCGAATCCCATAAAAATATATTCCATGGCATAAAATGGGTGGGTACTCCACTTCAAAATTGAATTGAACTTTATTTGAAAGTAATTTTAACATAAATCTGCGCTGGATTGACAGAAAAATTGTTAACCTTTTGTCAGGTAACATTCCTACTACATTCCATAGCTTTATTGTGAAGTTTGACTACGCAAAATTTGCTGGAATGAATCATTCCAGCACCTGCTCCATTGCAACGTATAGAAAGGAATTGTAACCGAAACACGGATCAAACTTCGGTTACATTATTGTAACTAGTACTGCCAGGACTCACGGTGGATAATAACGTGATACAATAATTTCGGAAAATCTTTAATGCTTTCGTTAATATGGGACCGATTTGAATTCGGTTTGAAGCAGAGGTGGACTGACGTCACGCAGTAGATGAACCTGTTGAATTTATGAAAAATCAACTGATGAAAAAGTCACTGAAGATAAACCAAAATTTTGGTTTATCTTCAATAACTTTTTCATCAGTTGATTATTCAAAAACCCACAAGTACAGCTTATTCCTGGTATTTTCCCGCCTTCTATGCTTTAAACCAAATTCAAATTAGTCAAGTATTGACAAAAATATTGACGATTTTCTGAAATTCTAAGTCACGTGATTGTCCACAGTGGTAGGCCTACTGCTGGTAAATGATGTAGTTTAATGAAAATCTAACCTGCATAAAAAAGACGTCAATGGAATTTCACATCCCCATGGATCGGATTTCTTTTTGGATTTGTAAGACTAAGTCCAAATTGGTTTGTAAGCACTTTGTAGAACACGTTGGCCTAATTACTTACTCTTTTTAAAAGTTATAATTCGTTTATTAAAATATTGGATCAATATGATGTTAATTTTTGCGTATGGACCGTTTTCTTAAGTGTTCAGGTAATCTTGATCCAACGATAGAAAGATTTTTTGGGTAAGCCTCATTTTAACCATATTAAACTTGTACCCAAAGGACTAATTCGGCACTCTTGACCGTCTGGTTAAGGTAGAATACCCATAATGCAGCCATTTTGAGATCGTGTCCGAACCCATTCTGGCTCGGTCGTAAACATTCGGCGGTGGAAAGTTCCACCGTCGAATGTTTTCGACATCGCCCGAATAATTCCGACGTCGTGCGAATCTCATTATGGGTGAACCACCTTAAAACTCGATTTGGTGCATTTCAGTGACCCGAATGACATAGACCTGTTTAGCGGCCTTCTTACCGAGTCACGTGTAGACGGAAGCGGAAGTCAGCTTGGTCCAACTCTGGAGTGCATTCTGGGAACACAGTTTAGGAATCTGAAATATGGGGACAGGTTTTGGTTCGAAGGTTCGGCTGCAGGGTTTAACGATGGTATGTATACATCACGATAAATGACCTGGCAGAGCAGCCCATGCTAATCGAATGGAATGCTCTACCAGGTCAATTCTCGTCCGCTATATAATTATAGTCCTGCCACGAATTATGACTCGTGTTTACAAATCTTACCTATGTAAATAATGGAAATTAGCTTGCATAAGCTCAATATATTTTTGCATGCAATGGTTTGTATATTGCACATGTGGGGCATTTCTCCTTTCTGTCTTAATATTTTCTGTGTCGTATTCTATAAGAGTTCTGTATTTATCAACAAAATCTTTTTCGTCAGTAGAAACTTTCAAATTGAAACATCCTGATTTTTTGCAGTTTAGGAAAGTGTTAAACGGTCCTTTTTATGTAATCTTTACTAATGTTCATTTCAGATCAGCTTGTTGCGATTAAAGAGTATACAATGGCTAAAGTACTGTGCAATAACTACGGATTTAAGACCGTCAACTATCCAAATGCCTTCCGTTTTACGTACGTACCACTTTTTATATCAGGTCGCGGGTTCAATTCAGCGTGGCGGCGAATGTTCAGCTCGGCATTTGTCTCCAACCAAAGGGTAGATAATCGTTAGCCTACGTTTAATGAGCAACAATATCGTTGTTTTTCAACAAAATATCTTCGTAACTGCAGCTTATTTCCAGCTGCAGTTACGAGGTTTTTGTTGAAAATAAACGATATGTCATTGTACTTCAGAAGGTAAAATTACGGTAGGCACTGCACTTGTCTAAAATGTCGTGTTTTGTATTAAGTAAGGTTTCTTATAAGTACAGCCATAACCATATGTCTTTCTCTCAGCTGAAGTATATATTAGTCTCGACGTTAAAATCCTGTCCCAATTTGGTTTTGATAGCTTAATGACGGAGATCTGTAATTCTTGTGAGTCAATTGAGTGCATAGTCATTAAACATTCAACAACAACAACAAAAAAAAAAAAAAACAGCATCAGCAGTAGCAACAACAACAACAACAACAACAACAACAATATAATATATAAAATAGTATATATAATTCCATTGATTCATGGCCGATTTGAGTTAAGTTTGGAGTCTTCCGAGTTTTCTCTGGGGAAATTCGCTCTCTGATAGGCCTATGTTGATGTCGCTCATTTAAATGAACGACATCTACATACGCATCAAGGAGCGAATTTCATCAGAGAAAGGTCGGATTACGTTTTGAGTAGAGCAGAGAATTTGTACGTAAATATTTTATGCATTTTGATTACTCACCAATAACTTTTTAAATTATGTTTTATTATGTGTTGTCCAAAAGATCCATCACACACAGCAAATCCATGGTGGGTTGTCTGCTTCAAGCTATATTCTTTAGATCGGTATCGTGTAATGAGGCATGTCTAAGATTTTCTGCAATTATTGTCGTCGTCGTTGTGGTTGTTGTTGTATAGTAAACCTCACTATTAATTACTCGTCAAAGCATTTCAAGCTATTTAATAGAAATGTTCTGTCAGGCCATTTATCGTGAGCTATAGATTGTGTGATTTCTGCCGCGGTTTTATTGGTATACATGTACCAAATTTTGATATTTCAGGTTTTTCACTGACAAGTTTATGTCATGCAAAGAAATCCCCGACCTTGACATTGATCTGTTTAAACCTGGTGCCCCATCGACCACTCCTGCCACCGACGTCCCCGTGTCAACCATCCCTACGAATCCACCGACGAGTCCTTCGAATCCTCCCACCAACCCCATAAATCCATCAAACAACCCCACAAATCCACCGAGCAACCCCACAAATCCACCTACGAGTCCATCCAATCCACTAACCAACTCCCCGCGACCAGATAGTCCCGAGCCGAGTAACCCGAGTAACCCCTCGATTATGCCGACCAACCCACCAAATTCACCGACCAGTCCATCTAATCCACCGGTCAACCCACCAAGGCCAGAACGTCCCGAGGGTGGTAGGCCCGGGCGACCAGATAATCCACCGCGTGACGAGGAGATCGAGCAAATACTTCGGGATCTGAAACTGGAGACTCTGCTTGAGGCAGTGAAGGAAGATCTTGAAGAACAAAATTAGAACATATATACTCGGCAAAAGAGCTAACGCATCACTTTTTAAAATTGCATAACTTCTTTATTGTAGACGATTTAGATTTTTGATTTGGCATATGTTTATCCCACAAGTTTTTGCACTCATCCAAAATCTATTTCAAAGTTTTCTGTTTTATGTGACCGCGTTATTGGAAATTGGGTTCAAAACAGTTCTTCGGCTCGTGTAACTTGTGATCTTTTTCAATCATTTTTATTTGAATTGATTTTGAAAGCTAGTTTATTGTGGAATTGAAGTCTGAAAAAAATAATTCCTTATCTAACGTAACAAGGACTGTTTGCGGACAACGTAGCTCGCATAGAGGTACCTTTTTTAAAAAAAGGTCAATTTTTTAAGGTCAATGCCACAAGGTCAAATTTAATGATCTCAGGTGAAAGGTCTTGGTGGGACCTGTTTATATGTGGAATATTAAGACTACATCTCATACAGTTCATAAGTTATAGACCGATACGTTTTTGTCTGCGTATCCGACGTCGCCTCCGACGGTAATAATGACACCAACGATACTAATGATATAATGTAACATCTGCGGGAATAAATTACGCTCACACAAAAGCGTTAAAGCCGTCGATTTGTTTAACGACGGGTAACTTTTCTACAAAGAACTCTTTCAGCCAATACAAAAGGTTTCAATATTATGCGTTAATTTCCCATTTTAATCCAATTTCAGACTTAATGAATTTTAGAATTAAGGGTGTCCTTATTAAAAGTTCATTTTTTTCCAAAAAGACTGTAGCATTTATTATGAAATTTCATATGCTTCTTACCAAGTGGTGGTTGTCGGCATGTGCAAATTTTGAACGTATTCTGTAGATTCATTAAAAAATATTAGCAAAGATCTTAGTGATGCGTTAGAAGTTTTGCCGAGTATAGATGAGTTGAACTATACTGACACTCAAAAGAAAGTGTGCATTACGTTGAAGGAAAATATTTTGTACTAATTTGTGTTATGTGAGATATCGAAATTTTATGAAAATGCATTAACCGAAAGATGGTTTCTATTTGATTGAAATTCGACGATTATCAGACGTTTGAAAAACGTTTAACTAACGGGAGTAGAGTGTGAAAAGTGAAAATTGTAGGCCATTTGTTAATATTCGTGTTTTTCTACCTATCCGGTTATCCAAGTTCGATCTTATATCAGCCAGATTCATTTGTTGACAATTACATTTGTCAAGAGACGTTGAGAGCATAGCATATACTACATGTATATTCAAATTAAATTATTGGACAAGGGACCAAATTTGCTAAAGCGAATTTCTTTTGTTTGTTATTATACAACTGTACATAGCTATAGATGAGAGGGGACAAACGCCTTTTTTAAGAAATATAAGTATCCAGGGCCCCGTTTTACTGACAAACTTACGAACATTTTTAAAACAACAACAAATCTGATTGGCCGAATAATTACTGTTATTATATCTCTTTCAATCAGATGTGTTGTTACAGGGATTTTGCAAAAAAATAAATGTTAGTAAAACGCGGCCCAGGACATGAAGTTTATATTTGAAATAACAACTTTAGAATGTCTTTACCCCTTCTTGTGTGTTGCTCTATAGATGCATGTGTATGTGTTCACCATGCAACTGTTAAAACCTGAAGATGGCGCAAATGGTGGTATGAAACTTGAAAATCAAGCTTGGAAACCGCAATTGACGAGGAAAAACTTCACCTATTCAGTTTTAACGGATGACAGCTGAAGTTGCACAAAGTGTTCGAAAGATGTTGATGGATAGAATACCTTAAAAAGTACACAATATAGCAAAGAACAACTGACAACTGCATATGGGCTAGTTTGCATGTATACTCAGTTACAAAAGAAAGTGTGCACTTTTAAATTTTTGATATCTAGAAAAGTGTAAGGGAAATTTTGTACGACACTTCTCAAGGCTATTGACAAACGATATATTGGTGAAGAAATCACATAGCACGCACGAATTTTCGGCATGATTGCGATTTTGCATTTTTAATGTTTTACGTATGCCTCATGTGCTGGATGAGTAATCGATCATAAATTACACTCGCTGCACTCCTTTTGGCATATCGTAGCATAAAAGCACATGTTCATTAAATTTGTACATAGTGCGTTAGCGTGAAACGAATTACAATTAACGTTTGTGAGCAAGACCGAACCTGGTGAAAACAAAAACCTTCCAAAAATTTGAATTTGTACGGTATTTATGTTGTAATAGCAATTGATCATTTGTATGGTACCTTAAAGGCAAACAGATTCGATTTAGAACGTTTTTGCACGGTTCGACGGCAATTCACTAGACTACTAACGTAGTGATAAGTAACGTTGACGTACACGTCACGTCTACAAGAAAGTTTAAGCCTTAACGTGGAAATGGCTTGGAAGGCCTGGCCAAACCCTACAACGGCATATAAGCTGTAACTCTATCCACAGGAAAAGATGTGAGCAGTGCAAATCTCAACACCATCAACACCATAATGATCTGACTATGTGTATGTAATATGAGCAATTCTATCGACATCTGTTTTGATGCCAATTTTCTTTAAGGTCTAATCTGAAGTACGATATCACTTTTACTCCCTAAACTGCGTTAACTTTGTGGAAATTTAGGTAAAGGTTAAACGCAAAAGTGCACACTTTCTTTTGGAACTGAGTATATTTCTATGAAAATCGTACTCTTAATCGCACTCTCTAAATAATGTTACGCTGTATTTGTGTAATTCTTTTTTTAATAAACAGATTTTATTTACTCTGGAAACCAGGAATCGTGTTGCTCGTTTACAGGTGTTATAGGTCCCAATTAATAACCTGGCAGAGCATCTCTAGCTTTTAGGTAGATATGGTCTGCCAGGCCATTCATTGATACCTATACTGATGTCCAAACACAGCCAGGATCATAAATTTTAGTACATTGTGTGTACATGCGTATTTGTACCCATGAAGGTTCCACATGATATGACGGTTAATTTCCCAGCTCCATGTTCAAATTCGATTCACATGAAAAATAATGTAGGGTTTGTTTGCGATTGTATGTATATGTACAATTATTCTGGCCTTTTACGAGAAACTGATCCGGGATGGATTTGAAATAATATCCGAACAGTTTAAACATGCTTGTAGACTGATTTGCTTCCAACATGCTGTCTTAACCCTTTCCCAAACGGCAACATTAGGGTGATCCACTTCAAAAACTACCAAAAATAACAAAATAGATATTATTAAAGATAGGATTTGTGTAAAATATGGCATAGAAAATATTGAAACAAAAGGAGAAACTGCTGGTTATCAGCAGTTTCTTCTTTTGTTACAATTGTTTTCCAAAGCCTATTCTATAAGGGACGTCAAAAAGAGGTCTTGTTTGGGAATGGGTTAATGCATCTGAAGATAATTAAAAATTTTAGGGCGGAAAGCTTGAAAACTTGCAGCTGACCAATTTAGTGCTGATAAAGATACTATTTGTGTAAAAATATTTTCAGACAAAGAGAGAAAAGGGATGGTTATCAACATTTTTCTTCTTTTGTCTAAAATTTTTCCCTGAAACATATTTTAGGGACGTTAAAACTAGGCGTTTTAAGGAATATAGCGTTAGTATTTAGTGAGATAGCAATTTGGGTCTTGTGTATAATTATGCGCAGTCTTATTTAGATCCATATTGGTGTCTAATGTCATAATATATCTTTTTCTTGACCATACATCAATCATAGCGATTGAGTGATTGACTGTTTGACTGATTGATCGCTTCATAATGCTGCAATGTTATTTTGAACGGTATTCCAGTCACTGTTAAATCTCGGTAGCAAGATCAAGCGCGAATTACGAACTTTTTTCTCGTCGGTATTATAACATAAAGTCCGAGCTTTATGCAGTTCAGTGCACTTATCGTCGGTTAGATGCAGTAGTTGCGCCATTTTCGAACGTGGTCAACGTCATTTTGAAGGCTCGTTGTGACGTTAAAGTAGTCTACCCCTAATAGGATTTTTACGACGTCGGTTATATTCGCGCGACGTCAAAAACATTCGGCGGTTGAGTTTTCCACCGCCGAATGTTTAAAACAGCACCCGAACAGGTTCGGATACGTAACCACGCCGCTGGAAAAAGTCCAATGTTTTGTGAATCTCAAAATGGCCACACGACGGGAATTCTACCTTAATTAAATCTTTTACTTGCGTTACCCTTTCCGAAACGACTAAATGCAATAGTGATCCAAATTCAAATATATTGCTGACGACAATGTGAAATGAAGAAAAATCTACATTTCTTGGTCTTTCTGTGTTAAACACAGTGTGCGAAATATGGAGATTGGCTTATTACAAGATTTCCACAATGTAATTCAAATCCTGTTTCTTGTGGGGTGCCCAAAAAGGTCATTATGTAGGAATGGGATTAATAAAAACAATGATACCAAATTGATTTCTGCATAACTATTTTATTTAATGACAACAATCGTAGTTTTATAACAATGCAACTAAATAATCTTTTTTAAAGGAAAAGATGCTGAAATTTTATGAAGAAAAAAGAGAGATATAAAAATATAAAGAATCTATATATGATCTAAAGCATTTGATGCAGGTGGATTGTTACGAATATCTAAATTGGCAAGAATATCATTTCAACAACGGGAAAGTATGATTAATCTTGATAGAGCATTGAATAGTTTTATGATAATGTTGAAAAGTCTCATGATAACAAATGGTAAAACGATAAATGGAATTTTGATAAATACAGAAAAGAGCAGACAAATAGCAGTTTCTCTATTTCAACAACATTTTCTGTACAATCGAATACCCATTAATAAATTCCAAAAACGAAATATTTCATTGACATACAAACTCTATCGATATTGACCAGTCAAGAACACAATTCCTGATTAAAAAAAACACATGTCGCTGCTTTTCATAAAAAATCTCATAACTACAGCTTGATTAAAGCTGTAGTTATGAGTTTTTTTAAGAAAAGCGATGCTACGATCAAAGTCTATTCGTTTGATTTTTCGTTGGTAAGTTTTTCAAGCAAGGTTTCAAGGGCCTCTAAATCATCGTGTAGGTTTCGTGCAGGTGCTCCGCCCGTGATTGTGGGACCTTGGGGTCTGACGATGGTGGGGTCGTTGGGGCCGTCGGGGCCACGTGAGAAGGGCCTCAGGTCCAGCTGGGGTACCTCATCGCAAGGTATGAACTCATCACTGTTGGACAGAGAGAAATAAATTTTTGTAGAAAGAATCTTGAAAAATGTTGCTTGGTCTTATGACTATTGACTCCGTAATTAACGTAGATCACTGTGGGAAAGAGAGAAATAAAATTATATAAATAGAATCTTGAAAACTGTTCCTTTATATTACGACTATTGACTCCGTAATTAACGTAGATCACCCCTAATGAGATTCACGCTACGTAGGAATTATTCGGGAGACATTCAGTGCGAATCCGTGCCTATTCGGGCGACGTCAAAAACATTTGGCGGTGGATCATTCCACCGCCGAAAGTTTACGACGGTGCCCGAATAATTCCGACGTCGCGCTAAATTCATTACGGGTGAACTAACTTAAATCAACCATTAATCAAACCAAGAATTTTGTCTCTTCAAACTAAAAGGAATAAAAGGCGTTGTAAACAACAACTTTCGTCCGATGTAAATAAAGTGTTGAAAAATCTTTGATAAGATGGACAAAAAGGTTGGAAAATCGGGATAAAATGCCGATAATTTCATATTTTGTTTGCACAAGCTTTAATTCTGATGTGCGTGAATTGAGACCTGTTGCGTCGTGAAGTCGTAGCGAATGTCGAATGATGGTTTTGATAAAAATGATATTATAATCACTTTGATGCTCATTGTATTAACGCAATAACCTAACTATAAAATGAAAAGGAAAGACATTGCACGGAACAAACAATTTCTTTTAATGTCTTTCTATATTTTAATTACTAGATCTTTACATATACTTTAAATTCAAAAAAGTTTAATATACTTTTCCGTTTCCAATAATGAGCTCTTAAGCAGAAACTCGACTTATCTGTGAATCAAGTTTTAAGGTAATCTACCCCAAATGACTTTCGCACGACGTCGGAATTTTTCGTGCGCCTTAGTTAACATTCAGCTGTAAAACTTTCCACCGCCGAATGTTTACGACGTCGTACGAATAATTCCGACGTCGCGTTAATCTCATTAAGGATTGACTACCTTAATCTCAAACTTACGAGGTGGTGAAAGCGTTGGGAAAGTTGACTGTTTCGAAGTCATAGTTGTTACATAGAACCCTAGCCATAGAGTACTCTTTGATTGCCGAAACTCGACTTATCTGGTGTCGAGATAACGAGAATCAAGTTTTTAAGGTAGTCTACCCCTTATGAGATTCGCGCAACGACGAAATTATTCGGCCGACGTCGAAAACATTCGGCAGTGGAACTTTCCACCACCGAATGCCTACGACCGCGCCCGAATATATTCGGCTACTTATAAAACGACGACTCTCGAAATAAGCTGACGTTTTATGGATCTCAAAGTGGCCGCGTTACCGGTATTCTACCTTTTAACTCTTTACCAAACGACTAAATATTAGAATGCTCCAATTTCTAAGCTGCTGCAGACGACAAATCGGATGTTGATTAAGAGTGAGTTTGTGTATTATATAGCCAGGAAATATTGAGGCAAAGTGAGAAAATACTGATCATCGACATGTTCTTCCTTTGCTCCAATGTTTTCCAAAGCATGTAAACCATTAGGAACGTCAAAACCAGCTCTTCTTTGGGAAGGGGTTAATCTTAATCCGAGTCTTCTCTGATGTAAATACGCTCTTTGATATTTTGATTTTTCGCTATTTACGAAAATAGCGAAAAATCAAAATATCAAAGAGCGTATTTACATCAGAGAAGACTCGGATTAGGGTTAATCTCAAACTTACGTAGTGGTAAAAGCGTTAGGAAAGTTGACTGTCTCGAAGTCGTAGTTGTTACATAGGACCTTGGCCATTGAATACTCTTCGATTGCTTCCAGTTGTTCTGTAATTAATGGGAAGAGGTCATTAAATTCGTCATATGCATGTATTGGACTGCAACAATTTATAGGTTATTTATGATGACAAAAAGGCTGATGTCAAAAGAAGGAAAATATGGCGGGAAATGGAAATCAAAGTACTGATAGTACTGAAGGTCGGGAAACAGAGGATTCGAAATACAGTAAATGGTCAATTTTCTTAAATTTACATTGAATTCGTAAAATATTCTCAATGTTGTTATCTGATTGCACATTAAAATTTATCCTTATACTCTTATTCCCGAGTTAACATAAGCAAAAATTTGATATTTCTAGAAAAGAAATCATAGGAGACGAAAGGGTAATTGTCAACAATATAGATCTACTCCTGTCGTAAAGACGACGTTGGCGGGACGGCGGACGCGCGCTGGCGGGACGACGTACATAACGTTGACGGGGCGACGAACGAGACGTTACGTCATATTGTCGATTGTATTTGTAAATAACGTAAATAAATCAGTCGCATTCAAAACTCAACGAGAGTCACTTCGTGTATTCCACTTTGCGATATTTTTGGTGCCGTGACCGAAACTTGGAGAATAGATATGGATGCGCGACTCAAGAGGAGGAGACAATCACTCAAGACGTTGATTCAACGACAGCTGGTCAAACTAGAGGAATCACTTGGGGATGTTTCACATTTCAATACCGTTCGAGGAACTTTGGAGAAGAAGATTGCGTTAATAGAGGAAATCAACGAAGAAGTTATTTCTGTAGTCGACGAGGAGGAGATGGAAGATGCAATGAGGCAGAGGAGCATCTGTTAGACGTTAGGCTTCAAATCGGGGATTTAGATTCGAGTCATCAGAATATTGTGAACAAGAAGGATCCAGTTCAACAACAGGAAGAAGTGCCGGAAAACAGGAACAACAGCACCGCAATCGTGAGTAACGCTTCTTTTTCAACGCCAGCATTTCACAAACTACCCACGTTAACGCTACCTTCATTTTGTGGCTCAATCCTTGAATGGCAGACATTTTGGGATTGTTATGAATCAAGCATCCACAGCAATGGATCTCTTTCTGACGTACAGAAATTTTGCTATTTAAAATCCCTTCTGAGTGACGAGGCTGTTGGAGTTATTGAAGGTCTGCCCATTACCAACGCAAACTACGCCGAAGCCGTCGAATTATTGAAGGAGCGTTATGGCCAGACACACAAGATCGTTAATGCTTATATGCAAGCCCTGTTAGATTTGCCCAAACCCACATCCAATATGTCCAGCCTACGGATATTCCAGGAGAAATTAGAGACGTATATCCGTGGTTTACAGTCCCTCGGCCAAGGACAAGAGTCGTTCGGGAACCTACTCATCCCAGTCATTCTACAGAAGTTACCCCCAGATATCAAGAGAAACATGACCCGAGATCATGGTGGCAGCGATTGGCAACTTTCCGATATGAGACGAGCATTGAAGGTAGAATTGAACATTCTAGAATCCGGTGATCCAGTTGAAAACACTCGTGAACATATGACCACTGCATCTTTCGTTGTTGGGGCGAGATCTACGCAGAGTAAACGTCGTCCACCGCGGATGACAGATCCAGACATTACAAAACAGAAAATGTGCTATTTCTGCAGTGGCAACCATACTGCCGTTAATTGTGAGAACATTTCGAATCCCATTGAGAGAAAAAACATTGTTCGTCAAAAGAAGTTATGCTTCAACTGCTTGGGAAAACATGTAGCCAATTCCTGTAGTTCGACAAACAGATGCAAAAATTGCCAGCGGAAACACCATACGAGCATATGCCAACAGAGAAATGAAAGCAAATCGCAAAATATTGCTGATCCAGTTACAAACGAATCGAGTTCTATTCAAGCGAGAATTATTCCAGACGTCGAATCTACTACCACCTTCCATTCTGTGACTCGAGGCAAAAACGACGTGTTGCTGAAAACTGCGGTCGCTACGGTAAGCTCTGACAAAGCTTATGTAGAATCGAACATCCTATTTGACGAAGGAGCTCAGCAGTCCTTTATCACAAACGATCTGGCAGAGAAGTTACAGTTAGAGAGACTTGGATCGGAAACAGTTCATCTTGCGGTATTTGGGGCAGAGTCAGACACACTTTATCATTTCGACAGAGCTACGATTCACCTCCATACTGACCAATCAGGGAAAATTGCTATCGACGTTTTAATTGTTCCGACAATCGCCACACCCATACGTAACCATATCCGAGCTGCTGCGAATTTACCGCACTTACGAGGTTTGAACTTGGCACATCCCGTATCTGATAATAACACTTTCAACGTTGAGCTACTGATCGGGGCAGATAATTATTGGCGGATCGTTGGGGATGAAGTTATACGGGGTGATGGACCTACAGCCGTCCAATCTAAAATCGGGTATCTACTTTCGGGGCCTGTCACATCGTCAGTTACAGACAGGCAAACTAGCAGAGTAGTGACAGTTGTTATAACCGAACCAAGAAGTGGAGTCGGAGAGACCAAACCTGTTGAAGTTCCCCATGTGGTAAATGAACATTCGTTAAATAGTTCATGCAAACGAGACACTCACACGATTCAGTGTTTGCGGCCGGGAGAATGTCGTGTATGCGATAACGGTTACATCAATATGATCCATTCGAGGGGTAAGAGGAAAGAAGTCAAAACAACTGTTACGAGCGGTGACGAATTCAAACGATCACGAGAGACGACCACATTTGTGCGGCCGGGAGGATGTCGTAAAGACGACGTTGGCGGGACGGCGGACGCGCGCTGGCGGGACGACGTACATAACGTTGACGGGGTGACGAACGAGACGTTACGTCATATTGTCGATTGTATTTGTAAATAACGTAAATAAATCAGTCGCATTCAAAACTCAACGAGAGTCACTTCGTGTATTCCACTTTGCGATAACTCCATTACACGGTCCGCCGCGATATGACCCTTGTAGTTGAAAACTGCGTAAAACCCCAATAAACCAAATCCATTACACGATGTCGTATTTTTTCGGGTGATGTCGTAAACATTCGGTGATGGAAAGTGTCGATTTCTTTTAACCCGTAACGTGTCCGTGTTGAACGGGTAACCGTATGTTAAAAATATTTACGGCGTCGTCAGAAAAGATACGACGTCGCATGAATCTCATTACGGATGGACTGACTTAATGAATTGTCTGGGTTAACAGTTTGTAAAACATTATATCATTTTGATATCCATTATAAAAAGGTTTGAGGATACATTGTGGCAAAACGAAAACATTTTGATATTCAACATTTTTTCTATGTCTCAATCTGTCGTTCAACAATTCTTCAGCTAAACTTTACATTAATATTTATCTAAATTATCAACACAAACTTGACATTACATGTAGCAACAGTATTCCGTTTTTTATGCAGGCCCGTAGGCACAGGTGGGGCTACGGGATGGGATAAGCCCCAAATGTTGGCCAAAAATATCGAATTTTCCTCATTTTACATAGAAAATTGAAGAAAAGGCCAATTTAGCCCTTAAGATGTTCAGACACTAACCCGGACAGAGTTTTGAGCCATTCCCCTTATCAAATTGCTTCCTACGGGCCTGAGAGCAGTTTTACATTCTACTGCTTAGGAAAGGTTAAACTTTGCACGATGAAAAATATTAATATTATGACGGGAAAATTTCTGAGCAAAATTCAGAATGAGGAATGAAGTTAAATTTGATATGGTTCACAAAAGTGGCATGAGAACTGACCAGATTTAGATAATTAAATTTACAATATAGCACATTGTAAATAATGGTAAAGGTTAGACCACAAACATTGATCAACAATTCTAATATAATAATATGTGTGTTAAACTCAGAATTTGAAAAAAGTGAGCTCGTATTTTCTGCACACAAATCTAGATCTTGCTTTCTTTTTATTTTTGCTGTCCTCTTTGCTTTTCACATTAGCTTTCACTTTGGATTGTTCTTTCTGTCGTTTGTGAAAGAGATAACTCTATCACCTCTATCATCTGCAGAGACAGAGGCCTACAATTAACTCATAAATAGCCTATATCTCAAGCCCGGGTCGAAGAAATTCCTGTAAAACCTAAGCCTGGATTAATAAGGATGAATAAATAAATTACGAAAATTACGTTGTATGTACTCCAGACGGCTCAAAGTCCGTCAACGCCGTTATGGTAACACTTTAGTTGGTCAAAGCATAGGAGACTAGCTTTACACCGCGAAGTGTTAACACGTGAGCGTATAACCCGATAAAATGCATGTGTTGTAAAATGCGATCGTGCGCATAGCGATTGAACAAGGAGAAGGACTCGACTAGAGTCAGGATATAGATAGATTTTCCGTGAATCTACGAGTGCTTCACGGAAAAGTCCGATTACACGAAATGTGTGGCGCAGTAATTTGGTGTTGAAATTCTCGTCTGCTCTAGTCTGCCACACCAGTTAGAATAGTTCGAATCAACCTTTCCGCCAAAAAGAGCAGTTTCGCACTTATGAGCAAACTGCTGCATTGTTTTGATAAAACAATTAGGAAATGAAAGTCTTTACGATGATTATGTTTTTTGAGTAATTTTGAATTGTTTAAAGGTAGGTCTACTTTTTCGGCGGACTCAGACATTTTGAACGACTATGCGGCGACCAAATTATATCGAAAACCTCGTATCTGCAGATTAAAACAAGCGGTAGATACGAGGTTTTCGTAGAAAAGCGTTAGAAGCGTTGGGTCGCTATAGGACGTGAAAATCTCAAAGAGATTTCCCGACCTAAAAATCAGCAATTTCCTATGTCGTCGCTTTTCAACAAAAACCTCGTACATGCAACTACAGATTGTCTTAAGCTGCAGTTACGAGGTTTTCGTTGAAAATAAGCGATTTTCTTTCCAAGTTTTCTCAAAGTATTTTGATAGGGGCATCAAAATCAAGTTTCATCTGTGTGGAGGTACACCTTTAGTTAAAACGGGAAATGCTTAATTAGCTAGTACTAGATATATTATTCGTCTTATAGTTCGACTACGATATCATGGTACATTTGCGTACAAAGTTTACACATTTTTCAAAATAACACAATATCGAACTCCAACTTTTATTATTGTTCGCATAACCTGCAAAATTCGAATCAACGCTTGCAAAATTGCAATGACACTAAGAAGGCTTTTCTGATGTTTACATTTCAGTTTTGAAAAAAATGTCAGGAAATTGTACGATTATGCATACAAACTATAGGATATCAATCGAAGACCTCTTATTATTTATTTCGTTTGCCATGACACTGGCATTATTGAAGACATCAAATAGAGTAAAGTACACTAAAGAGACCTAAATCATAGCGCACAGATATTTAAACGCAAATAAAGAAAATAAGACTGCACTAAATCTATTTATAAGAAAAAGCTCAAGTGTATAATTTTGGTTATAAAATCTAAAGCTGCATCATATCAAACAAAATCTGAGGCACGTTCTTTAGGGCAAAATTGCATAAGGTTTCTGAAGACATTTTTTCAAGCGTTTGTAGCAATTAGATTCTGACCGAGGTGTTCCAAATACTACATACTCCATACAAATAACGTCATGATGACGTCATTTGTATGAAGTATGTAGCATTCGGAACCTCGCGATTTATGAATCATGGAGCATTAGGAACATCTTGGCCTATTGTCTCTTTTATTGTTTCTACAGAGTTCACCTAGGGGTTCCGCAAAATAATTTCAGGATAATGGCGCTCACCATCGAGCTTCTGAACAATCTTGCTTTAATGAACGCTTTATCTTAAAACATCTTAGAAATCTTAAGATATCTAAAAAACCTCGCTCTTAAGAACGCGTTTCTGCATTACCTCTATTGAAGCCGACAGCATCGCCCTGGTACCAGAATCGATCACCGAACTTGAGGTCCCGGAACTGTCGACCCAGGATGCACTCGAATGTTGGACCAACTGTCCCTTCTTCTACCGGTTCCTCCGACAGACCGCCGGAAAACAGATCAATGTCGCGAACATCGCTGAAAAGGGAGGTAATAGAGATAGATTTGATGAGTACATTGTGCTAAAAATAGGTCATAGACCGTCTACCCAGAATGCACTCGAATGACGGACCAACCGTACCTTCTTCTACCGGTTCTTCCGAGAGACCGCCGGAAAACAGATCGATGTCGGGACCATCGCTGAAAAGGGAGGTAATAGAGATAGATTTGGAGAGTATATTGTGCTATAAATAGATCATTGGGGTCTCGGAACTGGCTACCCAGAATGCACTCGAACGTTGGACCAACTGTCCCTTCTTCAACAGGTTCCTCCGACAGACCGCCGGAAAACAGATCGATGTCGCGAACGTCGCTGAAAAAGGGAGGTAATAGAGATAGATTTGGAGAGTACATTGTGCTATAAAAAGATCATTAAGGCGAAGCGATTCATACAAAAGTGTGATTAGATTTTATTTTTCATATTATGTTTGCAGATTGACATGATTGAGTTTTACCATGCTAATACAGGTAACGCTCAATCATGTCAATCTGTAAACACAATACCTGCATGAAAAAAAAATAAAATTACATTCATTTCTTATTATTTAATATTCTGCCATTAAAAAACAATAAAAACACAACTTTTCATTATTAATCTTCAAAAAATTGCAGGTTTATAATGCGGCATAATACAATGTTTGACATGAAAAAGTAGTTCCGGCATTTTTTTCATGGCGGTATGAAAAATAATTTTTAACCAGTCAGAATGCTTGGATTTTAATGAACTCAACTGACATTAAATTATATCTTAGTAAACGAATATATCGAATATAAATAAGAACATATGACTGAATTATATTTATAATGCAATATCTGACATGTAATTTGTGATAATAAAAGTTCAAACTGCACAAAGTCCACAAAATCACAAAATACAGTAAACTTACGCATATACACTCTTCAGTCGTCGTCTGAGCCTTCTGCTGTGGTCAGGCAAGTCCCTAAACCTCGTGATTTCCCGATCGTCAAGACCACAGAGGTCTCGATAAGCCACATAAGATTGGAGACCATGATCTCGTCCACGCTGGATGTTCAGGGCTGCAAGGTCGAAGCTGTTGTTGGCAGCGTCCAGAAATAGGAAATCTCTGGCGGCGTTCTCAATGATACTGCAAGAAAAAATACAAATAGCTTCGGTTGTACAGTTTTAAGAAAAATCTGTAGATACGAACTTTTTGTAAAGAGCAGCGGTATGATTTTAAAGGTCGATATTACTGTGACGCTGTTTTCTTAAAACACATATTTGACCTTGATTGTTGACCTTGACCTTGGTACGACAAAAACATTCAAAATAAATAAACACACATATGCACGAAAGTTAAAGCATCAAGGCCAATGTAAATATTAGGCATATTTAAGACAAACATAAAAGCAGATACATGGGGTGAAAAGCTATGTTCCCCTTGTATCAATACCGTACGTATTCAGGAAGTCTATCCGTAATGCGGCCATGTTGAGATTAACACTACATCAGAGTCGTTCATGCAAAGTTTTGAAAGTTTCGTTGTGTGAAAAAATATTTAAAAAAAGCAAACTCACGTGTCGGTTTCCGTTGAATTTTCACCGGTCAACCACAATGCTAGACCGTCAAGTCCACTTAGCCCTCGACGTCCCTGGAAGTACGTTAACGTCGTGTTGAAGTACGTAAATTCCGTTAGATCGCCAGCCCTACGTCGGAAGTTCTGGTTAAAAACGTCCATACGTCGTGGAATCCAGGTGTGTCCCATTCTGTAATTATTAAAAAACAAAATATGGGACATGTTTCATCAAATAATTTAAGACGTAATTTTGTCCTAGCCATGTCTTAGGCAAGATCGCGTATCACCAATCCACCACGGCTTGAGACCTGGGCCCGTATTCACCAACAGATTCTAAATTTTAGAATTAGACTTTGTCTAAATTCTAAATTCTTTACTCAGCCAAGAAAGTTCTAAATTCCTTATTCGCCAGCGCAATTTAGAACTGTCTTAATTTAGAATAGTTTGTACGCGACGTAAGCGGCCACAATCCTGTGCTGGTTTCCGGATTTTGATAGAGCGTACGCAAATTATGCAACCAGCATCATGGTCTGTGTATTTTGAGGATCGGAACGTAGTAGACACCCTTCAAATAAGGCTCCGTTGGATCAAAGAGACGGCATTGATCCAAACGGAACGAACGAAAGGACAGACAGTTTGGCATTCGGCAAGCACTGTATTAATTTTGACCTTTTTTATACCGTTGAATTATCGATAATTAATCATTTGTGCAGCGTGTCCCATCTTTAAAAGCAACATCTATTGCATAACAATCACTATCTTAATAGATCAAACGATTGAATATTTATTTAACTGCATAAAATTCTACATCCTAACTAAAGTGTGCAACAACTCAGTTTGATATTTACCCCCGTAATATATGTCAAATGTCTATGAATCAGAAAATGAGAAATTTAGACCCTTAATTGTTTTGGAGAGAACTTCCTTGTTAGTAGACATAAAGTTCCCCACTTTAGGCCCCTCGATTAATGATCTAAATTGAAACCCAAGGTCAAGTTCAAAGCTTTTTTGTGACGTAATACACGCAATCTATGACGTTTCGATTTCAATGGAGATGCAGTGTTTACAGAACGACAAACCGGGAGGATTCTTATTCGGTTGATTTTGGAGGGATAGAGATCATCAAGAAAGTGGTTATTCATTTTATTTCAAGAAAATGGTATGCCTTGTGATCAGTCAGGGTACCGTTGGTTTGAAATTTGCCTTTTGGCCACGATCATCGCTCGTCTTGTTCAACTTCTTTGGAGACTCAAAATAGACGACCCCCGATAAACAGGACTACTTAAGATCAAGAATTTAGGAAGTTGCAGTAAGAGGGAATAAGAGATCAAAGAATATCATGGTATGTGCTAATGATCGTGTTAAATTTGCTACGTTTTTGTCCGTTTCAAGTTAATTTTGTTCTTTGTTCAAACGGACCCTTCGGGCTACCGATTCCCAGTCCACACTCGCACATATGCACACAAATGACAAAAACAAACCGGCCAAGGTTCAAAGCTAGTTGTAGAGTTGAGTTGCATTCTTTGTTGTTTGATCTGATTTTTCTTTGACAATATTTGATAAACGAAATGTAGGCTAACATGTTTGTTTTACCTTTGACAAGTGAAAGATTTTGAGTTCTAAAGACATGTTTACAAGAATGGATCTTTTCTTATCGGCTGAAGGAAGAAGACCTTCTGAGCCGGTCGAGTTACGATTTGCGCATTCAAATATCTTCAAAAAGTGCTATCTCATCGAATGTTTGTATAAGAATAAGTTTTAAATGGACTATCGTTTTGTTTTTGGATTCCTTTGTCGAATTTAAGCATGTAACAAGCCTTGAAGCGGTGAACGGCGGCCATTGTATCACCCATGAACCGTACTTTAGCACGGCAGGTGGTAGACTTGGAAATCTAACGAATTTTCTTAAGATTTAGATTAAGAACGCGTTGGTGAATACGTACTTTAGAATTAGACTCCCAATTTAGGAAATTCTTTAGATTTAGTCTAATTCTACAATTAAAATGCGTTGGTGAATACGGGCCCTGGTCTCATACGTTGTTTACACGATAATTATCTTCTTTGTCAATATTCAAAATCTTATTCTTTTAATTTTCAATGGAAATTACATGTATACGAATAAAATTAATCTCAATATTTAAGCAAAGTCCTAAATATGCAATAAATAACTGGAAAATATTTTACCAATGAAAGTAAAACAAAGGTGATTGTACCTGTATGCGATTCCAAATTCGTTCGTGACAGTTGGGTCTATCCTGGGGTCATATCTATAAGGTTCATCGCTAAACAGTTCGTAACGTACCATTCCACGTTTAGAAATAAAAGTTGGAAGAAACTCGTTATAGATGATCTTTTGCATGGCAGCGATCACGATGCGACGTGTCTGTTGGAATAGTTCCACGTCGTCTGAGAATGATGATCTCAAAGCCTCTGCGATACGGTTATGTTCACGTACCCACAACGTGTGGTAGGCGTTAAGTGACGGTACGACGTTAACGCGATGGTCGCCTGAAATACGTGAAACAAAATAGACGTAAATATTGTAATTTAGATAAAATATGATTTTCTTTGTGTGAGCATTGGTTGTGTCCAAGTACCAATAACCTACGGTATGCTTGCTATAAATTACGGTCGACGTTAACGCGATGGTCGCCTGAATAACGTAAAATGAAATTGATGCAAATATTGTAATTTACCATTAAATGAAATTTCCTTTGCGTGAGCATTGGCCGTGTTACAATTGTGCTCTTATACCCATAACGTAAGGTAGGCGTTAAGTGACGGCACGAAGTTAACACAATGATAAACGTATACGGATTTGAAGGTACTTCGAATTGTCAAACTGATTACATAATAACTGTAGACCTATACGACTTTAGCAACTATTAAAAACAACTGTTTCTTTTACAGTTGCAACCTATATTTACTTTAACCTAGCTGAAGTTACGAGGTTTTTGAACATACCAGCGACGCTGCAGAAGATGCCATTGGCTACGTCAGGAATACATCCTAGGTTAATGGGCTCGTTAGATTACTTTTCTTCCCCAAACCGCGTAACTTAAGCTTTAACCATGGTGTCGTTACGAGGTTTATGGTAGAAAAGTAACGTCATTAGTACTTACCGGCGACGCTGCAGAAGATGCCGTTAGCTACGTCAGGAATACATCCTAGGTTGTTGGGCTCGTTAGGCAGACGGTTACCCTCTTCTGTGGCCATAAATGCTGTAAATAAGAAATAATAAATATGTGGTTACGAGGCTTATATGAAGAAATACCTCACAGCAAAAGCTTTGATATTAAAGAAACAGTAGTTACGAGATTTCTAAAGAAAAGCGTTAGTATTTGAGATCGTTATGGAAACGGTTACATGCTTTGGTTACCATGAATGCTGTAAATAAATTACTGTTGATAAAGATATGATTTAGGCTACATATTACAGAAAATATTGAGAAAAATGAAGAAAATGCTGATTATCAGCATTTTCTTCATTTGTCTCAATGTTTTTGCAAGCCCGTTTCTATTTTTTTATTTATTTTATATGAAATTTGGTTAGTGTCTTTTCTTCATCCTTGGTTTTAAAACCCCGAAGACTATACACAAATAGTCTTGTCGTATAAGGACACAAACAATATTGTCATATAAGGACTGTTGCTTACACATTTACTCCATTTCCCTCAATTAACTTATCTGCTATAGAGTTTTTTAAGTGGAAATCCTTATCAAATTACTGTACATGTAAAATGTATATAGCTCACGATAAATGAACTGGCTTGCAGAACACCCCTAGCTTATAGCTATGGATGCTGTGCCAGGTCATTTATTGTGAGCAACATGCTATACTGTCTTTCAAAGTAAGTGATTTAAAACATGTATAATTATTTTGATATCCTCTGTCGGTTCAAGCTCTTAAAATACATTCTACCAGAAAAAAAAACAAGAAAAAAAAAACAAAAACGATTCTTACGTCCATCTACTAACGTGAGAAGTTGTTCATCGGACGATCCATAGACGTTCGACGCGTCAATAAATGACGTAATGGCGTTAATCTGTTCACGTTGAAAGCCACCGCCAGCTGTTAAAAAAAAAACAAAGTGTAATAATATTAATAATCCTTTTCTTCCATATGGCCAATAATGATTCGTTTGACAATATGTTTGAGGTTAGAATCATAACGCTTTTCTTTATAAATTATTGGAAGTAGCACCGGTAAATGACGTAGAAGAACATTTGTAATTGTTAAAAGCGTTTGCAAACGCTGTAACCACATCTTCAATAAGCAATTCTTGTCCATAAATACCATAATGTGCCATAGGATATTGATAACACAAAAAATCTTAAATGTTTTAACCCTTTCCCAAACAAGACCTACTAGATAAGGCTTGGGAAAACATTGAGACAAAAAAAGAAAATGCTGATCATCAGTATTTTCTCTTTTTGCCTCAATACCGGTATTTACTTAGCTATATTATACACAAATCCTTTCCTTTTCAATGTCCATGTTTATGTCTGCAGCAACTTCCAAATTGGACCGTTCTTAAATTCTGTCGTTAGGAAGAGGGATGATGAAATTTGCCCCAAGTATTGATTGCGAATATGTTAAATGCATACGGTAAGCATGCTTACTTGTAGGGCAGAACTCGGGCTCTGATCGTGCAAAGTTCATGCAATAACCATCGACAAAGTTCTCGTTGAACTCGTCTTGTCCCTCGATACGGATCGGCATACAGTTATCAATACTGAAAGAAACAATGCCATGGAATCATCAGTGTTTTTGCAAAACCTCGTAACTCCATCTTAAATCAAGCTGGAGTTACGAGGTTTTACAATAACACCGACGAAATATCCAATCAGAGTATTGTATTATCTTATTGACATGGAACAGCTTTTACTTCTATTATCAAGTTTAACAAAATGGCGCATTCGCATATTTTCCCTTTTTACAATGTTTATGGTGGGTCATGTTTACAATTTCAAATGAGAGTCGGAATTACCCGAGTCCTGAACCGTTAACACGAAAAGAGACGGAATCTATTTGTGTACCGTCACGCTAAAAGGGACCTTATCCGAACTCCAAAAATCCAATTTTTGACAAACTTGTAAGACTCAGCACAGATCAACCAGATACTGTATGCGAAAAATGAACATACAGAGTGTCCCAAAAAACGGAACCCTAATTCAAACTCGAATATTTCTGAGCGTACGCAAAAAATCTAAATTTTGGATTTGCAGTACTGAAGATACATTATTTTTGCATTTGTGTTCCAAATTTCACTTAAAAATATGCATCGGTTCAAAATTTATAAGCAAATTAATAATGACACTGAAAAACCGATCTGACACGATATTGATTTTTGCGTCTTGTTTGTTCGTGAAAGCGCACTAACGGTCAGTTGTTGAATTCTGTACCGTTGCACATGTATGTACCGATTTTCTAAAAATTTAATATGTACACGTTCTGTACTTTAAAATTGAGTCCATAGGGTGGTTGAATTAATTTCAAATTTTTATGTGATTCATTTCACATGGCACATTTTTCACTTTTATTATCATAAATTACAAGCTTGGTATGTTTCCTAAGATTAGTCCAGCTTAATTTTCTTGCACAGTATTCAATTCTGTGGACTATGATTTAATTCTTTTGGTGAATTTTGTATTATTTGTGTTTTGCAAAAAGGTCAGTGTCAGGTCAAATGAAACCCGTATTGCTTTTCAATTGAGTGGTGACCGGCATGTTGGTCGGAAATAAGATAAGAGCCTATGATTATTATTCATGAGTCTGTGATGCACTTGGATATTTTGTTTGTATTCATTTTAGTAACATCGCAGCTCACAACATTAACAGTTTATTTATTGGCAAAAAAGATGAAATGAAAATGCACTATTGTGAATACAATCATGTCAATGATTCAAAATCATTTTTGTATTGTATTGAATATACATGTATTAACCAATTGTATAGCGTCAATTTATTCAATGAGTGTAGGCACGCGCTGCAAAACGAAAAGATCGATATCGTGTTGAAATGGTTTTCCGGGTATATTCATTTGAATGTCAATATTTTCAAAACTAATCATTATTTTCCGACCAAATTTTAACTGCTAATAGAAAACTGTCGTTGCTATTGCATATGAAAATTTGGTGGAGATATATTACTTGATACATGAGAAATGTACTTTCAAAAATGGGTTCCGTTTTTTTGGGACACTCTGTATAGTAAGATAGGGAAAACATACCAGATCTAGAAAATTACAGACAAGTGAAAAGTGTCGGCCCTAGTCTGACTGCGCAGACTGACTAGGGTCGATATTTTTCACACATCCGATAAGGTCCCTTTTAGCTTTGTGCACGCATTGGAATGTCGTCATAGAATAGTCTATCAATAGTAACATTGCAACTTGTGGCCTGTCTCGCTAAAAGTGATCTTATGATAACTATAAAAGTACCCATCCTTGTTAGTCTAAGAGACACAGGAAATGAAGACGGAGGAGGAATTGCAAAACGTGTTTGTTATCCAATGATTGGTGAAATATGTTAATTATACTTACTCGTCCTCGGCTTGACAGCAATCAACCACCTCTGAAAAACAAAGACAACAAGGTGTCAAACTGTCACGTTACACTGCTTATGAAAAACAACAAAGGGCAATAACTAAAAAAATATGCCAGGTATAGTTATGGTTCTTATGCACTGCACTCCGTAATGACGAGAAGAATATAACTGCCAAGTTTAAAGTAAATCGGACGATCCCATAATACGTCCCGTCTTCGACGGGCGTATAAAAAGGAACTTCAAAAATGGCACTGTCGAAGGAATCTAACTATGTCATCGAGCTAGGCCTAATATGGATATCTTTACTGAAAATTGGTTAAAATGCGAAAAAAAAGTGTTTTTGTCAATATGAAAGCTTATGTTCTGTTGACCATATTCAAGTGACTGCTGATTTTACGTTTCGGCTCGCTCTTCTTTCGTACTATTTCTTCTAAAACTCAAGACAATTATACAATAAAATACAGTAACCGCTGACCTCATTGAATATGCAATGTGAGTATATTTTACATTAAGACATAGACCATATGGATCACGTGAAGACTGAATTTGTCAATGACGTCAATGTTACATCACTAAATGCCGGTGTTACTTTTGCTTTAAAACAACGACAATGCGATAGCCTACATCGCTTTTCTTCGAATACCTCGTAATTGCAACTTTTTTTAAAGAAAAGCAGCGACAAACTAACCTCATTGAATTGGTGTAGCGATGATGTCGTGGTCTAAGAATTGTCCCATCTTGAACACGTGTAATTCTATCATTACGAGTAATGACGTCAATAATTACATCACTATTTAGTCGGTGCTAAATTTACTGAAAACAAAGACGGTGATGAATTCACCGTGCAATACATCGTCGCTTTTCTTCGTACACCTCGTAACTGCAGCTTGTTTTAAGCTGCAGTTAAGAGGTTTTCGAAGAAAAGCAGCAACCTACTAACCTCCTTGAATTGGTGTAGCGATGATGTCGTGATCCAAGAATTGACCCATCTGAAACACGTATAGGTTGATTCTGTCACTATTGGCTTGTCTGCGACCAGCCCTGTGTACTTTGTTACTTACTAAACGGGCGTTAGACAGTTTGAATAATGACGTCAGCATTACATCACTAAATGGCGATGTTAATTTTGATTAAAAGTAGTCCATTCCTAATGAGATTTACGCGATGTCAGAATTTTTCGTACTTAACGCCGTAAATTAGTAAATAGTCCTTAACTATCAGAACCTATTCAGGCGACGTCGTATACATTCGGTGGTGGAACGTTCCACTGCTGAATGTTTACGACGACGCTCGAATAGTTCACACGTCGCCTGAATCTAATTAGGGGTGGACTACCTCAAAACGAAGACAATACGATACATGTATACTAACCTCCTTGAATTGGCGTGGCTATGATGTCGTGATCTAAGAATTGACCCATCTGGAACACGTGTAGGTTGATTCTGTCACTGAACATTGGTATTTTGTCACTACGAATTATGACGTCAATATCACATCACTAAATACCGGTGTTTATTTTGACAAACACAATACAATACATACGTACCTCCTTGGATTGGCGTGGCGATGATGTCGTGGTCTAAGAATTGTCCCATTTTGAACACGTGTAATTCTGTCATTACAAATAATGACGTCAATAATTACATCACTATTTACTCGGTGCTAACTTCACTGAAAACAAAGAAGGTGATGAATTCACCTTGCAATACACCGTCGCTTTTCTTCGTACACCTCGTAACTGCAGCTTGTTTTAAGCTGCAGTTACGAGGTTTTCGAAGAAATGCAGCAACCTACTAACCTCCTTGGATTGGCGTGGCGATGATGTCATGGTCCAAGAATTGACCCATCTGAAACACGTGTAGGTTGATTCTGTCACTGTTTGCTTGTCTGCGACCAGCCCTGTGTACGGCGTTACTGACTAAACGGGCGTTAGGCAGGAACTCTCCGGGCTCATTAGATACCGATGGGGGATCGGATATACCGTCCTCTGAAATATTGATTGATTGATTGATCGATCGATCGATCGATCGATTGATTAGTAGATCGATTGCCTTTTTGATTTGTTGATTTTAATTTCCCCAAATCAACATTTAGACTTCTTTAAAATGAAAGCCATTCCAAGCAAGAAAAGTGCTTCATAAATTGTCATTATATCATATCATACATGCAGCATATAAAATGTGAAATGACACCATTAAATATTTATGATTACTCCGACGTCTTATCTTGACGTCAACGACGTTTTCTTTGAAATAGTGGTCCGTCATACAAAAAGCAACAACTTGGAAATTAAATAAAACGGTGTATGAAAAAAGATAGCAACAACTGGATCTCTACCAGATATTGGATTTCAAAAATTTACATATTGCTAAATAGAAAGTCATGTTCAGAACAAAATTTGTCATCACTGGTCAGTCAGCCGAGTCCGCGCAGACTAACTAGGGTCGATGTTTTTGGCAATTCCCACATGCAGGGTGTATAATCACGTGATGCAATAATTACCGAATATCTTCAATAACTTTGTTAATACGGGACCGATTTGAATTCGGTTTGAAGCAGAGAATCTGGACAGACGGCACGCATTAGATGGACATGGTTGATTTTTGAAAAAATCAACAGATAAAAAAGTTATTGAGGATAAACCAAAATTTTGGTTTATCTTCAATAACTTTTTTATCAGTTGATTTTTAAAAAAATCTACCACGTCCATGTTGTTTCTGACATTTTTCCACATTCTCTGCTTCAAACCGAATTCAAATTGGTCAAGAATTGACAAAATTAATGAAGATTATCGGAAATTCTAAGTCACGTGATTATACACCGTGACATGGTGCCTTTAAGATTTTTATTTCATCTACATACCGTAGTTAGCGGGTAGCATTCTGATTTGAGGAACACCGGCGCTGCCCACAAATGGTCTTTCTAGGTTATTGCAGAGACCGTCGACCGATCTGAATCTACTTTTCTCACACTCTATATCTTCGACCGGACATTTGCTGTTCCCTTGACGTCTAAATTCGTTCACAACGTTCTCGCTACGTAGCTCCTCTTCGGTGAAACCTCTGTAACGTTATGAAGATATCAACGTAATGGAGATGTAGTCGCTTTTCAACAAAAAAATCTCGTTACTGCAGCTTGTTTTAAGCTGCAGTTACGAGATTTTTTTGTTGAAAAGGGGCGATATGCTCGTTATGTCGATATAGGTTCAGCGAAATTACATAAAAACTGGGTCCTGTTTCATCAAAATATTTAAGACCTATTTTTGACTTACCGACGACTTAAAAACGCTTAAAACAACAATCGTATTACTTAGTTTTTCGTTGATTGGCGATACGCGACTCTTCCCCTAAACATGTGGTAAGACATCCGTAAGTCAAAACTACGACTTAAATATTTTGATGAAACAGGCCCAGGGGCCTGTTTCATCAAAACATTTAAGTCGTATTTTTGACTTACCAATGTCTTAAAAATCGCTTAAGGACAGATCCTCCATTTATTTCCTACGGTAAGATTTTTTTCATTTTTTCTGTACAGATATCTAAATATATGACAAGTAAAAAAATGAATTAAAAACTATATGTCACCAAGCGAATTAAAAAGTTATTGGATTTCAAGGGAGACTACTCTTGTCTAAAATTGCAAAAATGAGGGGTCACTTAAATACCCACAAAAAAGGTGTTCGAAATGACTAGCATTACATAAATAAGTCTTTTTTGTGTTCAATATGTTTTATTCTGTATAAATAAGTATCAATTTGGGAAAATGTATTGATGATTTTGAAATTTTTAGTAAATCATTCTTTCAAAAGTAGCTGAAATTGCTCTTTTTTCGCAACGTTTCTGATAATAAAAAATATTCCAGCGGTAAGAATTTTTTCTTTTTTGGTATAGACATAGTGCTTGGCCATATCTACAAAAACAAACAAAGAAAAATATATCAAACCAAGCGTTTTTCTTAGTTATAAGTAAAATTTGGTTTACTTTTTGCAGCTCTGTCCGAAATTGTTTCACTACTTTTATCCATTTTCTTCCTTATTACCAGCTTTAGAAAATAAAAAGTGTCATATTTTGTGTCCATCTGAAGCGGACTAGCTCATAAAAACACCACTTTGCTTTTGTTGCTCTGTTTCCTATCGCTAACGCCACATGTTGAACGCGTAACAGAAAGCGAAATATACCATCCGAGTACTATTACACTTTAATTGACCAAATAGAGAAAATTGAAATAACCGAAAAGGGTCTTGTCATTTATCAACCAAACATTAACTAAATGTAAAAAATACATTTGCAGAAAAGGCCAATTACTGAAACAGCTTTATTTTCGTTATTTAGGATATGCGCAGTAAGATGCGCAGTAACAACTGGAGGATCTGTCCTTAAGGGGGAATGCTCCAGTTTTTCGGAACACTCGGTCATTACTGTAGTAAATTAAATGTTTCGCACCAATATGTTTCGCTACCATATTTTCAATAATATAACACATCATTACAATTTGCTATTTTCGACGGTAAAAGTGTATTTATTATGCGAAACTGATTTCCTCAAGATGAAAATCGATTATTTACAGCAAGACAGTCGTAAGTACGTATGCAGTTACCACTGTTTTGCGTCATTTTATTCATGTGTAGCAGATAAAAATTGTTGTAATTCACTAATAAGTGCGCTGACCTATTCATTTTCTTTTTGGATTATTACCAGGACATGTTGCTAAATACAATGAGGGAGTTTTATCAAATTCTATTATGTAGAACTTAAAATATTTCAAAAAATATGCAAATTTTTACATAAAAACTCCAGCTTCGTTGGTCTAACCGAACACGTGAGCATGCTATTTTATACATTTACGCGTTTATAATAACACACATTTTGGGTTTTCTGTTCTAATTAAAGTGACATTTCAGAATTATTTTTACATACAATTTACTTTCATTCTTTCTGAAAGAGCATGTTTTCTTATGGAAATTTTGAAAATTTCAAGCCAAAATATTGAACCGTTTACGAGAAATATATATTTTTGTGCTAAAATTAAACAAATTGTTGTGGACAACAGTTTAGATTTATATAGAATTTGTCATTTCTGTCTCAACTTTGAAGGCGTATTTTTCGCTTATAAATAACAACTTCAAAAAACTGATAGCATTTCTATGCATTAGAATAACGAATCTTTGCATCAAGACATACTTTTAAAAAGTGAAATAAATGTGAAATGTCACTTTAAATGTAAGACGTTACTTTAAATCCGTTTTCGGGACTAAACGATAAATATATGTAGCATTTTATTAGCATTTAAGTGACCTTGGACAGGTGCAGGAAATTGTGCATTTTTTTATGTAGGGGTATGTGATACGAATGCCTATAAAATTCAAACAAGATCGCTGACCATCCATTTTTATTTTATTTTTCAATTGGTAATAACATGTAATTTCAACATACAAAATATAAATAAATTCTATTATTGGGAAAAAAATTAGGAAACTAGAGCATTCCCCCTTAAAACAACAATCGCATAACACCGGGTTTGATAGAATGGCGATACACGTTTCTTACCCTAAACTTGTCATAAGTCGTCGGTAAGTCAAAAAATACGTCTTAAATGTTTTGATGAAACAGGCCCCATGTGTCGAAATGAAGGTCTGGTTTCATTCTTATGTTGGTAATAATATAGAGGATATTAAGGTAGAATACTCGTAATAGAGATTCACAAGACGTCGGCATTTTTCGGAAGATGTCGCAATCATCTGGCAGTTGGAAGTCTGAGAGTTTTCCATCTGCTGATAAATTACCTATACAGAGAACTACGGACATTTATTCTTCTTGAATGTGTTGCTTGAAGAAAATTTCATGAATAAAATATAGTATACACTAATAGATATGGCAAAGCAATTTTTCTTTTCGCACAGTTTCCTTTCTACATAATTCATGCTACATTGCAAGCATCAAGACTGTTTATAAATATCAATTATGTTACATGTCACAATGCTACAATTTTCTTGCAATTTCATGGAAATAGATGTACCGAACTTTGCAAAACACTGGACAGTCCAAAGTGCTTAGAAACAACGAGTGTCGACCGCAAACTTCAACGGAGATATGCACAAGGAACAAATTCGTCGCTTTTTCAAGAAAAAACATCGTAAATGCAGCTTTTTAAGCTGTATTTACGGTGATTTTTATTGAAAAGCAACGGCTTGTGAGCTGTGATTCATTTCATTTGGACACATGCACACATTGTGAATTTTCTTTTATCAATTTTGATAAAAGGGTTCTAATACGTACGCTTCCATTAAGATTTTAGCGGCTCGCAGCATATCGTTAGATTTCTTGCCCGTTTCTACATTTTTACTCTTTCTTATACCGTGGTACATGGCCATGGGACAAGCAGGGGCTGGATCTGCCATTGCTTCATCTGTGAATAAATAAATTGGTGGGTAAATAAATAGATAAATAAATAAATAAATAAATAAATAATAAATAAATAAATAAATAACATGAATAGATAAATAAATAAATAAATAGATAAATAAATAAATAAATAAATAAATAATGAGCCGGGTCTCTAACATGACCCATCAGGCAATAAAGGTCATCACTTAGCTGGATCAGGTAGTGCAAATTATACGCACAGTGTGATCGGGATACATGTTGCTCTCTGATACTTCGTTGATTCAAGATAATAAGCGGAATCTATTCCGAGAGCTGTAAGGAGTTAGACCAACATGGATCTGGGCCATGTGTTTGTGCATGAGTGCACCCCTGATAAGAATCCTTGCTACTAAAGGCTTTGTATGTCGTCTGCAATGCCAGTACAATTGGACCGCTCTAAAAGTTTGGGAAAATGTTAAAATCAAAGTAAGGGAGAAACTGAAAGTATCCATTGATGATTATACACGTAACCTTGCTCAGACATTGCAGACTTTAATGGTACTGTTTATAAATACAGGCTGATCTTTGTCCATTCTGCTTGTGAAACATTAGAACGATGGTGACAATGGTTAAAATCCAGGTCTATTTCAAACAGGTCAAAAGTTCACTAATTTATAAGAAAAAAAGACGCCTCGAGCAATTGCCAATGGATTTACACCGTAAAATGTTACGCTAATTTTATTATTAATCGTTTGATCATTTAATCAGCTGATCATTTGACAAGAGGAAAAATCCCTCTGGGTAAAAATGTAATTAAATTATTCCGTAATCATACGGTTGTTTACTCTTCCGTGCGTCACAAAAAGGAGCTGCTCTATCATCCGTAACGGATATGAACCATTTCGATTTTAAGGTAGTCCACCCTTAATGAGATTCGAGCGACATCAGAATTATTCGCGCGACGTCGAAAACATTCGGCGGTGGAACTTTCCTACGCCGAATGTTTACGACCGCGTCCGAAAAAGTTCTGATACGTAACGACGACACTCCAAAAAATCCGATGTTTCATGAATCTCAAAATGGCCACATTACGGGTATTCTACCATAATTATCATTACCACGGTGGTTAATCACATGACTCACAATTTCAGAAATTTTTCAATAACTTATTATTTTGATACTCGGTCAATTTCAATTCGGTGTGAAGCAGAAGAAATGGAAAACTGCCAGGAATAAGCTGGACGTGTTGGTTTTTTTTAAAAAAATCAATTGGTAAAAAAAGTTATTGAAGATCATAAGAAATTGTAGGGGTAGATTATCTTTGCACAGCACAAATAACATTATTTATATTTCAGGCTTTTTCATTTAAGCATTGGTAATTTGTTTAGCCGTCCTTTTAATTTCTACTAACGTACATGTCTTGCGACGTCTCCGATCTACGGACGAGTTAGTCAGAGGAAATTAAAAACCCTTCCAGCGAAAAATTGTTATCTAAAATCTAGAAATGATTATGGAAAGAATACACCAGGGACCCGTTTTACTTAAATTTGCGTAAGTTTTTTCGTAACTTTACGTTTACGCAAAAACTTAGGAAATTCTTAGCTGCGAACATATTTTGTAAAACGCACTTATGTAAAAATTTTGAACTTACGTCCAAATCTACGAAAAAAATGCGTCAGTTCGTTGATAAAATGGGACCCAGCCCTTACCCAAAACAGGCTTTGCTTTGTGTTGCTTTTAGAGTAGGCCTATATGCTGGACAAATCTGGCGGAACACAAAACCTGTTCAAAAAACGCAAAGATGTGGATATTTCAATAATTTAAAAGGATATTTTAAGGAAAAGGCTAAACTGCTGGTTTAAATTATTTCCATCTTATACCACAATAATTACTAAAGAGTTCTAAAAATTTCTCTTCTTACACGACTGTCAAAACTGAGACCTGTTTGGTAATGGGGTTAATTTTTTTTTATATAAAAAATTAACCCTTTCCCAAACGACAAAATTTTACGGATGTCCAATTTGAAAGTTGCTGCAGACAACAAAATAGATGTTGAAAAAGAAAGGATTTGTGTATGATATAGCTAAGAAAATATTGAGACAAAAGGAGAAACGGCTGGTTATCAGCAGTTTCTTCTTTTGTCTCAATGATTTCTCAAGCCTTTTCTTTTAGGGACGTCAAAACCAGGTCTTGTTTGGGAAAGGGTTAAAGATTTCAACTCACGGTCTCTAGCTTTCAATTCCATCTCTCGTTTATGAGCGGTCTGTTGTCTAGCGGCCAGTATAGCGTCTTTAACTTGGTCCGATGTGGGAGGCAGTGCCATAGCGAGGCAGAATAAGCCACACAGGCTTATCAGCAACTGAAATGATTGTTAGCACTGGTAAACATTCATTTTTAGAACATTAGTAACTTTTATATGCATCGTTTAACATTATTCAAAATCGATAAATGAATGAAAAAAAGTAATAAAAATTCATGAAAAAATAGTGATTAATTTACCTTCATTCTTGTTGCGAAAATTATTAACGAAAAAATAAATACAAAAACTTCTTGCTCCTCTTCCTGCTCTGTTCACTTCTGTTTTTCAAAGCTGCCGGTCAGTGAGGGTTTCTGGGTATTTATACCAGACCAGTATCCGGGTGGTTAACGGTTCGGCTGGTCGAATTACCGGATTACGTAGGCCAAGAAAACAATCACGTGATTATTGGACGTAGGTCCAGTCTGTATGCGGCATTGTAAAAGCATCTCTATATAATGACCCATTACCAGACGACGAATTTTTGGACTGTTCCAATTTGAACGGTCTGGCAGACGCAAATTTCAAATTGATGAAAATTAAAAAATCTTTACATTTTGGGTAAGAAAACATTGTGAAAGATGAAGAAATGGCTTGTCACAAGCAATTTCTTTGTTTTCCACAATGTTTTCTCAAGCATTTTCTTGTCGGGGAGTCAAAATGCGTTACTGTGCAGTAATGGGTTAAAGCTTCTGATTCAGTGAGTCTTCGTTCGATTGTGTTTAGTCCTCCCCAAACAATACATGGGTTTAACGTCCTCTAAAAAAAGAGCCCGAGAAAAAACTATGGAAAAAGAATGTGGCGCAAATCAACTTTTGTCCTTTGCATTTTAAACGTTTTTGTGCTATGTTGTACAAGAATTATAATTCTACAAATATCTGTAGTAATCTGTGACATCCGTTA